>OY728137.1:1628957265-1629557265 GCA_963277665.1 Viscum album | reverse complement strand
AATAAAAATATAAACCTATAAAAAACTAAAAATGCTAAGACCCATAGAAAACCCAAAAAATGCTAAAACCACTAAAACTCATCAAAATACCTAAAAACCTAAAAACCATAAATTAGGAAAAAAATCCCTAAAAACATAAAAACCCTAAAAACCATAAAAACTAGTAATAAAACCTTAAAAACCTAAAAATAATTAAATCACCTAAAAAACAAAAAAAAACACTAAATATTCTAAAACCCCCTCAAACCCTAAAAAAATCCCCTAAAATCCCAGAAACCCTAAGAACCCTAATAAACCAATAAAAACTATAAAAACCAGTAAAATGTTAAAATAACATAAAAAAAATAAAACCCAAACTACTAAAAAACCAAAAAAAATTAAAATCCTAAAACCCTAAACACCATCAAAAACCTAAAAATCAGAAAACACACAAAAACCCCATAAAAATAAAAGAATATTAAAAATCCTTAAAAACCTAAAAAATGCGAAAAACATTGAATAACCCTAAGATGGCCTTAAAAACCTAAGACACCATAAACAACAAAAACACCAAAAATGCTAAAAACCCTAAAGACCCTAAAACCCTAAAACACCAAAAATCATACAAAACTAAAAAACCCATAAAACCGAAAAACATACTAAAAAATATATAACATCTTTAATCCCCTATAAATGATAAAAATTTTAAAAACCCATAAAATCAAAAAAATATCAAAAAACCATAAACCCCCAAAAAACCAAAAAAACATAAAACCCTATAAAACCATAAATATCTTAAAAATCACAAAAAACCCTAAAACCCCATAAAAATCCTAAATAATAACTAAAAATCCCTAGAAACATAAAAAACCTTAAATTCATAAAAATACCTTAAAAACCTAAAAACACTCAAAAACCCTAAACCTAAAAAATTCAAATAACCCTAAACACCCTAAAAACCATAAAACCCTTAAAAACCATAAAACCCCTAAAACCCCATAAAGCCCTAAAAACCCAACAAAACACTAAAAACCATTAAGACCCCTAAAAATGAAAAAAAAACACTAAAAATGACTAAAAATCCTAAAAAACTAATGAATTTAAAAACCACTAAAAAACCAAAAAAAAATCAAAATAAATCTAAAAAATCTCAAAATCCATAAAAACACTAAAAGACCAAAAATAAATCCTAACAAATCCATAAAATCTCAAATATTTAAAAATCCTTAGAAACCTTGGAAAACACTAAGAATCCCATAAAACCTAAAAACATTTAAAACACCTAAAAGAGCTAAAAAACCTAAAACCCCTAAAACCCCTCAAAATACCTAAAAGTCTTAAATACCTTAAAAACCCTAAAAACAAAAAATAAACCTAAAAACATAAAAACCTTAAAAGAACTGAAAAAAATATAAGAGATCCTTAAAAACTTAAAAAACATAAATTCCATAAAAACAATAAAACTCTGAAAACCCTAAAATACCCTAAACCAACAAAAATCCATAAAAAAATAAAACCCCATAAAAACATAAAATCATTAAAAACATGAAAACCCATTAATCCTATAAAAACATTAAAATCATTAAAATCTATAAAATCCTTAAAAACATCAAAAAAAAAAACATGTAAATCCAAAATACTCATATAACCATAAAAACCCCAAACCCCTCAAAATCACTAACAACCCAAAACGCCATACAAATCCAAAAAATCCCTATAATTCCTAAAAACGTAAGAATCCCTAAAAACCATGAAAAACTCTAAGAAAACATTAAAAACTGAAAACACTAAAAACACCTAAAAACGTAAAAAAGATAAAAACACTAAAAGCCCTAAAACCACTAAAATCCCTAAAACCATAAAACCTCTAAAAACCATAAAACCCATAAAAACCTAAAAACAAAAAAAAACACTAAAACCCCTATTAACCCCTAAAAATGTTAAAAATTATAAAAAAACATAAATTTCTTTATAACAAAAAAACCCATAAATCCCATAAAACCTCCCAAAACCCTAAAAACTAAAAATACATAAACAAGAAAAAATAAAAATCCCAAAAAATCCAAAAAAATATCGCTAAAAACAAATAATCACTAAAACTCAGAAAACACCTAAGAAAACATTAAAAAAATGAAACACATTAAACCCTTAAAACCATAAAAACGCTAAAATCCCTAAAAATAATAAAAAACCTAAATCCCTAAGAATCCCTAATAACCTAAAACCCCATAAAAGTTTGTTAAAAATCCAAAAAATCCCTAAAACTAGAAAAATCCCACAAAACACTGAAAATCTATAAGAAAACCTTAAAAAACATAAAAATAGTTAAAACACCTAAAAACCTAATAAACATTAAAAACCCTAAAATTCCCTTAAATCCCTAAAAACTACTAAAATTCATAAAAAAAAAACCCTAAAACCCTAAAAACACATTAAAACCTAAAAACAACTAAATAAAAACTTTAAAGTCCCTTTAAATCCCTAAAAGTTTAAAAAGTATAAAAACCATTAAACCCCTAATAAAGTCCAACAAACCCTGAACAATGAAAGAAACCATAAAACTATAAAAATAACAAAACACCTAATACCCATCAAGATCAATAAAAACCCAAAAATTCCCAAATATCATAAAATATTAAAAAAATACTTAAAATAAAAAAATACCTAAAAACCCGAAAACCGAAAATAAATCCTTAAAATACTGAAATAAATTAAAACGCCTAAAATCCAAAAACAACTAAAAACCCTAAAAACCATAAAACCCTTAAAATTGTAAAAATCTTTAAAAACAATAAACCATATGAAAACCCATAAGAACACAAAAAACAACTAAAAACTATAATTTTTTTTAAACTACTAAAAATGATAGAAAAATCTAAAAATAAAAAAATAAATAAAAAACACAAAAATCCGTAAAACCAAAAAAAAACAATAAAAACCCAGAAAACCAAAAAAATACAATAACCCCTTCAAAAAACTAAAACTATAAAAGTATTAAAATCCTAAAAATCCCTAAAAATACTTAAAAATATAAAAAAAACAAAAAAACTATGAAAATCAAAAGAAACCCTTAAAACCATAAAACGCTAAAAACCCCTAGAAACCCAAAAACACTAAAACCCAAATAAACATTAAAACCCTTAAAAACCGTAAATCCCTAAAAATCCCTAAAACCCTCACAAACCATAAAAATACGAAAAAAAATCAATAAAAAACCTCAAAACATTGAAAAGCTAAAAATACTAAAATCTCCTAAGAAAATATTAAAAACTAAAACACATAAACCCTTAAAAAACTAAATATTCTAAAACCCATAAAAACCATAAAAACCATAAAAACCATAAAACCCCTAAAAACCTTTTGAAACCCTAAAACCTATAAAAACCCTAAAAACCAATAAAAACTCTCAAAATCCATTTAACCCATAAAAACATTAATGAACTTTAAAACCCCATAAAAACCAATAAACTAAACAAAACCACAAAAAATTTAAAAAACCCTAAAATCCCTAAAAACTATATAAACCATAAAATCCTCAAAAACTCTAAAAATACTAAAAACGCATAAAACCCCCTAAAAATACATAAAAACATACAAAACCTAAAAACATTCAAAACCATAAGAAAACCTTAAAACCCTAAAAATATATAATCCCTTAAAAACAATAAAACATAAAAACCACTAGAAACCCCAGAAACCATAAAAAACTTTTAAAACCTTAAAAAATCTTAAAAACCCATTAAAATCCTAAAACCTCTAAAAACTATAAAGCTCTAAAAACTCTTAAAACACCAAGAAATATTAGAAAAATCAAAAAAATCTAAAAGATCCAAAAAACATAAAAACCCATTAAAAATCCAAAACCCCATAAAAACTAAAAAATACCTAAAAACCATAAAAACACTAAAAATCCATAAAAACACTAAAATCGATAAAATTAAGAAAAAATAATAATATTCCCTCAAACATTAAAAACAAAAAAAAACCACGAAAAAACCAATGAAATCCTTGAAAACCTAAAAACACATTAACGCCCTAAAAACCAAATAATACAAAAAACCCTAAAACCCTTAAAACACTAAAAACCATAAAAATCTATAATAACATTTTAAAAATTAAAACACATAAAACCCATAAAACCACTAAATACTATAAAAACCCTTTAAACCACTAAAAACATTGAAAAATATATAAAAATCGTAAAAAAAAATCAAAAAGACCCTAAAAACCCAAAAACATAAAAAACATAAAACCACAAAAATCATAAAATGATGAAAACACTAAAAACCCTAAAAATAAATTAAAATCCTATCAAATCCCTATAAATCCCTAAAAAAAATAAAAAACACCAAAAACCCCAAAAAACCCAAAAACCCCAAAATAAAACCTTAAAAAAACCAAAAACCATTAAATCCCCCAAACCATAAAAAATGGTATAATCCCTAAAAACCAAAAAAAAACCAAAAATATCTAAATACGCTAAAACCCCTAAAAATAAAAAAAACCATTAAATTCCTAAAAATCTATAAAAATCACAAAAAAATAAAAAATCCTGAAAACCCTAAAAAACCTCACAAACCAAAAAACATTTAAAAACCCTAAAAATATAATAATCGCTAAAAACCATAATTAACTATAAAAACTATAAATACCCATAAATACCATAAAACCATCTAAAACCATTTAAGAACTATAAATCCCATAAAAACCGCATAAAAATCTAAACATCATTTAAACCACTAAAAAGCTTTAAAAACTCTAAAAAATATTAAAAATCAAAAAAACCTAAAAATATCATAAAAAATAAATAAACTATAAAAATCCCTAATAAACCTAAAAAACCTAAAAAATCACAAAAATCCTTAATAAATATAAAAACTATAAAAGCCTAAAATCTGTAAAAATACCTAAAAACATGATGAACTCTAGAACCCCCAAAATAATCAAGGAAACCGTTAAAACCTAAAAAAACTTAAAACTTGTGAAACCCTAAAAAATGCTAAAAATCAAAAAAACCAAAAAACCAAAAAAACTCAAAAACATTTATTCCCCAAAAAACCCCAAAAAACTACTAAAAACACTAAAAACCTTGAAACCCATAAAAATGATAAAAACTCTAAAAAAACATTAAAACCCGTAAAAAATTGAAAAAACTCCTAATAACAAAAAATATATAAAACCCCTAAAAATAAACAAACACTAGAAACCCTAAAAAACTCTAAAAACCCTAAAAACATAAAATGCCTCAAAACCCTCTAAAAACCGTTAAAAATGTAAAAACCCCCAAAACCACTAACAAACCCTAAGGGAACCAAAAAAACATAAAAACAATTAAAACCCCAAAAAACCTAAAAATTGTAAAACAGCATAAAACCACTAAAAACATAACCCCCCCCTCCCATAAAACCCTAAAAATCCCTAAAAGCACTAAAAAAATCAAAACCATAAAGAGTCCATAAAACATAAAAATTCTAAAAATACATTTAAAAACCATAAAAACCTAAAAATAATTAAATTTCCTAAAAAATATAAAAATGATAAAAAACTAAAAAATGTAAAAACCATAAACACCACTAAAAACAATAAAAATTCATAATATAGATAAAAACCCCAAAACCCAAAAAAAAACTCTAAAACCCCTTTGAAACCTTAAAATGATAAAAAAACTCAAAAACCCCTTAAAAAACATGAAAAACCCAAAACAACCTAAAAAACAAAAAAAACTAAAAACCATAAAATCCCTAAAAACCCTTAATATCCATAAAAACCCTAAAAACCATAAAAATATTTAAAATCTCAAAAAAAATCCCTAAAAAAGTAAAAAACACAAAAAACTGGAAAACCACTAAGAAATCCAAAAAACAAAACACATAAAACCCTAAAAACCCCTAAAAATACTTAATAGCCTAAGACACATAGGTATATGAACAATGAGAACTCTCTCGGTTTGAAGAGTGGCTCACATCCCTTCACATATCTGGACATCCCAATTTTTTGGGGAAAGGAAAAAAAATTTACATTGAGGGTATTTCATCTTGAATCACACATCAGCTGGCAAAAAGGAAGGGAAAATGTATCTACAAATCCATTATAGTTTTTCTGATTAATTCAGTAATTATCTCCATGTCTATCTATGATTTTTCGATCTATCGATGGTCATCTAGCCTAGTTAAAAACTTGAATGCATGGATTAGGAACTTTTCCTAGATGAGATCCACCAACGAAAGAAAGTTGATTGAAGTGGCCTTGAATCATTTCCAAAAAGTAGTAGACTTGGGTGGGATTGGCATTAAAGACAATAGAAGATTTAATGATTCCCTAATCGAGAAGTTAAACTGGGGATTGATTAACACAAAAGGGGATGGTATGTACTTTCTCACTGAGAGGTTCACTAGTAGGCTATGTGATGGATTCATAGGGTATTTATCTTCCTCGGTTTAGCCGATTATTAGATCCTCATACAAGGATATTATATTGAATTCAAAATAGACTATGTCCAAAAAATTGACATTGAATTTATGGACTACCACATGTCTTGAGCAGTCTTTTGCTGAGATTATGACCCCTCCCCCTAAGTGGAGGAATCTGTCGATCACCAGCCTGGTCCAGAAAAGTAATGATTTATCAGTGAGACTTCTTGATCAAAATATTTTTTAATTCATCGAAATGTGTTTATCAATAGTGATACCCTTATTTGACAACCAAGTATTGTTGGTCAATTTTGTACTCGTGACTATTTTCAACTGAAATTTCATAAAGGAAATGTTTCTCCATCATGGATTATAATGTTCTAGAAACCTTTCATTCCTCGTGCCCATTATATGCTGATGTGGAAAATTTAGAGAAATAAGCTCCCTACTCAAGAGATGCTGAAGAAGGCTGGATGGAACCTTGCCTCTATGTTCTCTCTCTGCATGTAGTTTGAGGAGAACAGTCATCATGTTTTCCTCCACTATAAGTTTTCTGCTGAACATTTGGGTTATTAGATTCAATGCTACGGTTTGAGGTTCAGCTTGCAAGGGGAGATTTGGGAGTTCATCTATAGGCTGGTGGAGCTGAAATGTAGTGAGGAAGTTCACAACCTGTTGCTTTCCAGCATGGCGATAATGACTCAATACATTTCGGCCACTCAAAATACTTTGGTGTGGAACCGACAACCTCTATAATTTTATGGTGGAGTTGTGACTATCCATAAGGTGATCTAGACTACGTCATGTCTTCAAACAAGTTCGATGGAAAATGATGTTAAAGGTCTGACTTTAATGCGTTCACTTGGTGGGGCTGGAAGGGGTATGAAACCAAAGGTATTAAACTTTATTCGATGGATTCCACTTATCCCATCATGGATAAAGGTCAATGTGGATGGTTCCACATTAAGGGCTCCCGACCCTTCAAGGTGTGGTGGAGTCTTTCATACCTGTACAGGATTTGTGAAGAGATGTTACTATGAATTTATTGATGATGGTTATGCTTAAGAGGTATAGTTTTGGGTCATTATCAAGGCTATTAGATTTGCAGTCCAATTTGGGTGGAGCTTGCTTTGGATTGAGTCGGACACGATGCTTACAGTGAGCATCGTCAAGAACAAATCCAGGGCAGTCCCATGGCAGTTTCTGCCAAAATGGATCCAATGCCCCACTCTCACTCAATCCCAAAACATATGTGTCACAATTACTTATAGGGAGGTCAACTCGGTGGCAGATCCTCTTTCAGAAAAGGAAATTGAGGATCAGAGCTCAACGTTGTTTTTATTTCCCTACCATTTTTTTTCCTCTTGTGGACTCTCGTATGAAGGGTGATTTGCATACCAACTCTTACAAACCCTCCTTGTAATTGTATTTTTGTCTTTAATAAATTTTGTGGGGCTAGGTTTTCTTAGCCTTCCTACTTCTTCGCCTAAAACCCCTAAAACCCTCAAAATACAATAAACCCATAAAATTGATAAAAATCATAAAATTATCCATAAAATCTCTAAAAATGAAAAAACCATGAAACCATGAAAAATAAAAAGAAAACATTAAGAAACTCAAAACACTCAAACCCCCTAAAAACCTAGAAATTGCTAAAAACCATAAAAGAATTATACAAAACACTATAAACTATAAAAACCAAAAAACAAAATTAAAACCCCCAAAAAACCCAAAAACCACAAAAAATATCAATTAAATCATTAAACCCATTTTAACATTAAAATACACTAAAAAACATTAAACCCCTAAAAAACTAAAAAAACCCTAAAACCTAAAAAGACCTTAAAACCCTAAAAACCACTAAAAACACTAAAACCCTAAAACCCAAAAAAAATCCCTGAAATCCCTTAAAAATTAAAATAACCTAAAAACCATATAAAACTCTAAGAAAACCCTAAAAACAATAAAAACCCAAAAACCCATGAAAAACACTATGAAATCCTTAAAATTTTAAAAACAAATAAAACCCCCAAAATGCTAAAAAACCTAAAAGACCCTAAGAACCCTAAAAAATCCTAAAAACCATAAATCCCTATATTAACCCTAAACCGCAACCAAACCCTAAAAACTACTAAAATCTTTAAAAACTCTTTAAACCCCTAAAAACGTCAAAAAAATATAAAAATCATTAAAACAGTAAAAACTCAAAAAAAATTGAAATCTAAAAATACCCATAAAAAAAATTATACTCCTAAAAACACTTAAAACCTCAAAGTCCCTTAAATTCATAAAAACCCATAAAACCCTAAAGACCTAAAAATTCATAAAAATTTAAAATCCATAAAAAATGGAATCTCCAAATAAATCCTTAAAAACAAAAAAAAATTAAAACCCCTACAACCAAAAAAATTCTAAAAACCCAAAAAACCAAAATAACCCAAATACCCTAAAACCCCAAAAAAATCTTAAAAGCCATAAAAATTCATAAAACTCTAAAAAAATACTAAAAACCATTAAAAACAAAAAAAACCTTAAAACCCTAAAAAACTCAAAAAAATCCAAATAAATCCATAACAGCCCTAAGATCCCTCAAAATCCATAAAAACCCAAAAAAAATAACATAATTCCAAAAAACACAAATAAATATATAAAAACATAAAAAAGATTAAAATCCATGAATAATACTAATAATCCCATTAAAACATAAAAACACGTAAAACCCTTACAAACATAAAAAACTCTAAAAACTCTAAAATCCATTAAAAACCCAAACAAACCATAAAAACCTAGGAAATCCCTAAAACCCTAAAAATCATAAAAATCATAAAAAGCCTAAAAAAGCCTAAAAATCCTTAAAAACATAAAAAATACCTATAAAAATTGAAACCCCCTAAGAAAACCTTATTAAAATAAAAACACATAAAACACATGGAGAAATTCAAAACAAGAAAAAAAACTAAAAGTACATTAAACCCTAAAACCCCTAAAATCCATAAAACCCATAGAAACCATAATACCCAAAAAAACCATAAAAAAATAAAAAAATCACCAAAAACTCTAAAAACCCATTAATCCCCTAAAAATGTTTAAAATCATTAAAAACCATAAAACCCCAAAAAACTCAAAAAAATTACCTAAGGACCGAAAAAAATAAAAACCCCTAAAACCCCAAAATCCCTTAAAAATCACTAAAACCCAAAATTCCATAAATATAAAAATTCCCTAAAACCCCTAAAATTATAAAAAACCAAAAAAACCTGAAAAACCCTATGAAAACATTAAAACCCTAAAATCATTTTAAAGCCCAAAAAATAAAAAAAACCCAAAAAACTCTAATAACCATAAATAAAATAAAAACCCTTAAAACCTTAAAAAACATTAAAACCCAATAAAACCAAAAACCCCACTAAAAATTATAAAATCTTTTTAAACAAATAAAATCATTAAAAAATCTAAAAAACCATAAAATCCTAAAAAACACAAAAAACTATAAAACCCTAAAAACCAAAATAACCATTAAAAACCCTAGAAACTCATAAAATTCATAAAATCCAAAAAAAACTCTAAAAACATAAATTACCATAAAACCCCCTAAAAATGCCAAAAAAAACATTAAAAACCTCAAAACACTTAAAACCCCTAAAAACCTAAAAAACATTTAAAATCCTAAAGACCCTAAAACACATTAAAATCCATAATAACCTTAAAACACATAAAATTTTTTAATACCCTCAAAACATATAAAACCCTAAAAACATGAAAACCCATAAGAAAATTTTAATAACACAAAACCCTTAAATTCCCAAAAATAATAAAAAATGATAAAAACCCTAAAAACCCTAAAAAGACTAAAAACCCTAAAACCGTAAAACACCTGAAAACCATAAAACCTTAAAAACACATAAAAACCCTAAAACTAATAAAAAAATATTAATATATTTTAAACCCCTAGAAATGTTGAAAACTATAAGAACCCTAAAAACTAAAAAACCATAAAAACCATAAAAACCATAAAATCCAAAAATCAAAAAATTCCAAAAATCTCTAAAAATACTAAAAAACTTAAAAAGATGAAAAACCCTAAGAAAAACTAAAAAACCAAAAACATTTATGACCCCTAAAAATATAAAAAAAACACTAAAAACTCTAAAAATCCCTAAAAACAATAATACCACTAAAAACATGAAAAAAAACCAAAAAACCCAAAAAACTGCAAAAAACACTATAAACTCTAAACCCTTTTTAAACCCATAAATATATTAAAACTCTAAAAAACATTTATAACTCAAACAAATCATAACACCCAAAACACTTGAAAACCACTAAAAACCATAAAACACCCAAAGCCCCAAAATCCCTAAAACCACTAAAACCAGTAAAATACTACAAATCCATAAAAACATAAAAAACATAAAAACCCTAAAAACCCTAAGAAAACCGTAAAAATAAAAAAAACTTTAAACCTGTAAAAAATCTAAAAAGCACTAAAAACTCAAGAAAAACACCATAAAACTATAAAACCCTTGAAAATACCTAAAAACCATATGAAATAATTAAAATACCAAAGAAATCCTTAAAATCCATTAAGATGTAAAAAACTCTAGAAACCCTGAACACCCTTAAGGAAATCATTAAAACCTAAAAACCCTTAAAGACACTAAAAGAAAAAAATGAAAAGAACCTTAAAACACCCTAAACCCAATAAAAACCATCAAATCCATATACCCCCTAAAAACCTAAAAAACCATAAAGCAATAGAAAATCAAAAAACTATATAAACCCTTAAAAATGACAAAAACTCAAAAAACCTGAAAGCCCCTAAAAACAATGAAGAACCCAAAAAACCAAAAAAAACTCTAAAACCCCCAAAATTCTTAAAAATACTAAAAAACCATAAAGATTATAAAAAATTACTAGAATATCCAAAAATATAAAAAACCTAATAAAACATTAAAAACCTAAAAAAACAAAAAATCAATAAAAATATAAAAATGAAAAAAACCCTAAAAACACTAAAGAGACCCTAAAACCCCAATAAAAACCACTAAACCAATAAAACCCCCTCAAAATCAACAAAAACCCTGAAACCCCGAAAACCCTTTAAATACCCCTAAAAACTCATAAAACCCTTTAAACCCCAAAAAACATTAAAAATATAAAAAACTATTAAAAACATAAAAACTCAACAAGACCCAAATAGAAATATCCCAAAACCCCCTAAAAACCTTTATAACCCTCAAAATCCCTACATCCCTAAAAATCCATAAAAATCTAAAAACAAAATCCCAAAAAAAATATATTTAAAACAGTATGGAACTATAGAAACCCAATAAACAATAGGAAACTGTAAAAACATAGAAAAAAATAAAACCCCTAAAAACCTAAAAAATTCTACAAACAATAAAAACACTAAAAAACCTTAAAACCCCTCAAAATTCATAAAAACCTAAAAACCATAAATATCGTTATTTAGAATAAAAAATCCCTAAATACAAAGTAAACTCTAATACCCTTAAAACACAGAAGGAAACCATAAAACCATAAAATACATTAAACTCCTAAAAAATAAAAAACATGAAAACCCAAAAAGAACTTAAAAACACAAAACCCCCTAAAATCATGAAAACCCCTAAACCGACATGGGTCTGGATGGGACTCAACGGACATGGGTGCTGAGTCAGATTTCAATTTTGATGATGTGGGTGATGGCTTTTGTGTGGGCATGGGGTTTCGTGGTGCGGAGATGGAGGATTTTGGGGGCGATGTTGACTAATCCCCCCTTGCATGCTTTCCCTTTTGTACTTTTTTTACTTGTTTGTTTTTGCATTTTGTTTTTCTTCCTTTCTTTCTTTGGACTTTGGGCTGAGGTCGTAAGGGGTTTTGGGTGCGGATCGGTGGATCCCTCCCCTCCCTTGTTTGTAGTGTCTTTGCGTCTTTTCTTTTAATAAATTTTGGGGGGTGCCAGGAATAGCATGGGCCCGAACCTTCCTTGCCCTAAATCCGTAATACATAGAAAAATCCATAAAAACCCTAAAAACCAATAAAAACTATAAAACCCTTTATAAACCTTAAAAAATTTAAAAATAATAAGAAACTACAAAAGTTATAAAAACACAAACTACCCCTAAAACCCCAAAAAACCATGAAACCTCAAAAGACCCTAAAAATTATCAAAATCTCTAAAACCCATAAAACCCCTAAAAATAATAGAAAATCCCTTAAAATACCTAACAAAGTATTAATGTCTAAAAAACCTGAAAACCCCTAGGAAAAATATAAAATCATAAGAAAACATAGAACACCTAAAAAACAGAAAATCCAAAAATATCCCTAAAACCCTAAAATTGTTAAAAACCTATAAAAAACCCAAAACCAAAAAAACCCAAAACCATAAAAACGCACTAAAAAGTATAAAACCCCTTTAAAAACCTAAATCGTTGAAAACTATAAAAATATAAAAAATCATAAAAAACATAGAAAAAACCCTGAAATCTGAAAAAAAACCATAAAACACATAAAAACCGTAAAAACACTAAAACCCTCAAAATACATATAACCATAAAAACCATAAAAACCCATTAAAATACTTAAAAAGTCCTAAAATCCCTAACTATTCAAAAAACCCTAAGAATACTAAGAAAACCGTAAAAATATAAATACAATTAAAACCCCTAATAACCTAAAAAAAAATAAAAAACCCATAAAAACCAAGAAATCAATAAAAATCCCAAAAACATTAAAAAAAACCGAAAAACCCCAAAAGTCACTAAAAACTAAAAAGACCTTTAAACCCATAAAAATGTTAAAAAACACTATAATCCTTGAAAACCCCAAAAAATAATAAAACCATAAAACCCAAAAAAATCCTAGAAAACCTAAAATACCTCAAAATCTATTAAAAACCAAAAAACCATTAAATCCTACAAAATCCAAAAAAATACCTAAAAACATAAAAAACCCTAAAAACCTTGAAAAAACACCAAAAAAATTAAAACCTAAAAACACTTAGAACCCATAAAAACAATAAAACTATAAAAAAACTAAAAGAACCTAAAAACCCTAACCCCTAACCCTCAAAATCCAAAGAAACCCGAAAAACATAAATATACCAAAAAACCCCTAAAAATCCCTAAAACATGAAAAAACTAAAACCCTAAAAATCCTTAATAAAACCTTAGAAACATAAAAACAATTTACATCCCTAAATACATAAAAACAGTAGAAAAAATAAAAAACACTAAAACCCTAAAAACCCTAAAAACAATGAACAATGAAATAACCCCTTAATACCCTAAAACCCATTAAGACCCCTAAAACCCTAAGACACTAAAATCTCTAGAATCCCTTTAAACCCCTAAAAACATTAAAAACACTAAAATAATATAAATCCCTATAAACTACCAAAATCCTAAAACCCCAAAAAACCATAAAAACCATAAAACCCCTAAAACTGCTCTAAAATAATAAAATCCCTAAAAAACTATAAAACCCCTAAAAATTCCCAAAAATTTCAAAAAATGTAAAAAACCGTTAAACCATGAAAACCCTTAATAAAACCTTAGTAACTGAAAAACAAAAAAAAAATCTCAAAAAATATAAAAAATCTAAATCCTGAAAAAAGCCCAAAAAAAATATCAAAAACACTAAAACCCCAAAAAACCATAAAAACCATAAAAATCATAAAAATCATTAAAATCTCAAAAAATTTAAAAACCCTAAAACCCATGAAACCACTAAGAAAACCTTATAATCCTAAAGACTCTTAAAACCCCAAAAAACATAAAAAACCTAATGACCCTAAAAATACTTAAAACCCCCATAAAATCCATAAACCTCTTAAAATCCATAAAACTGTAAATACTCATCACACCCCCAAAAAACCAATAAAAACTCTAAAACCCCATTATACCCATTATTGTTTTTTTAAACTCTAAGAAACCTTAAACCCTTAAAAACTCTAAAACCCATGAAACCTAGAAGACCATAAAAACACTAAAAACTCAAAAAACCTTGAAAATCCATAATAAACCTAAAAACCTAAAATATCCTAAAAATCCAAAAAAAAAACTAAAAAGATAACAACCGTGAAAACCATGAAAATACCTAACCAAACCTTATAATCCTTACAACACCTAAACCATCAAAATACCTTAAAACCCTGTAAAACCCTAGATTCCATAAAAAACCACTAAAATCATTACAAATCTATAAAAACATAAAAAATAAAACCCCTAAAAATAAAAAAAACAAATGGAAACCTTGAAAACCTAAAAACACTAAAATGAAAAAAAACCAAAAAAATGTTGAAAACCCTAAAAAACCTTAAATATACCCAATCCCCCAAAACCATAAAACCACTAAAAACATTATACACCCAAAATATCCATAAAATTCCAAAATCCCACTAAAAATATTAAAATCATTTAATCCCATATAAGCATTAAGATACACTAAAAACCTAAAAACCCCTAAAAACATATAAAATACCCTAAAACAAAAAACCCCTAAAACCTTAAAATCCATAAAAAAAATCCTCAAACTCCCTAAAACCCTAAAGTATATAAAAATCTTAAAAAATTCCTAAACCACTAAAAACATAAAAACGCTAAAACCCCTATAAAATTGTAAGAAAACCATTAAAACCTAAATACACTTAAAACCCACAATAAACCAAAAAAACAGTAAAAACTACAATACTTAAATGCCCTAAAATACCCTAAAACCCCTCAAAATCATTAAAACCCTCAAAAACCATAAAAATACTAAAAAACCATAAAAATAATAAAAAAACATAAAAACCCTCAAAACCCTAAAAACCAAAAAACCAAAAAAAAAACCCCTTGAAAACCTAAAAAATGCTAAAATATATAAAAACACTAAAAGACCCAAAAAAAACCTAAACCCCCTAAGAACCATTAAACCCCTAAAAAACCCTAATCCCATATAAAACCTAAATAAAAATAAAATTAAAAAAACCCCTTTAAACCCCTAAAAATGTTTAAAATTTATAAAAAAACCATAAAATCTAAAAAAACTCAAAAAAACCTAAAAACCCAAAAATATCATAAAAACCCTTAAAACCATAAAAATCATTAATACCCTAAAAATCCATTAAAATACTAAAAATTTCTTTAAATCCTTAAGAACAAAAAATCTATGAAATCCATCAAAGAAAAACTTGTAACAAAAATACTAAAAACCCATAAAAATGTAAAAAATAACTAATATGAAAAAAAAACCCTGAAAACAATAAATCCCTAAAAATAGTAAAAACCCCTAAAGACAAGAACATCAAACTAAAACTCTAAAAACACTTAAACCCCTTTAAACACCAAAAAACATTAAAAACTCTAAAAAACCTAAAAAACCATAAAAACCAAAACCAAAAACCCCTAAACCCCCTCAAAATCCATAAAAACCTAAAAAGAAATAAAATTTCAATGAAAGACCTAAAAATCAGTAAAAAAATATAAACCCCTAAAACCCTAAAAACCCCTATTAAAACCTTAGAAACATAAAAATACATAAAACCCATAAAAACCGAAAAAACACTAGAAACCCTAAAAACCCTAAAACCATTAAAACCCAAAAAGACCTTAACAAAATAAAACCCCATAAAAACCCTATAACCCAATAAAACATTAAAAACTGTTGATAACCCTAAAATTATTTAAAAAATACAAAAAATGAAAATAAAAACTCTTAGAAATTAAAAAAACATAAAACTAAAAGAAACTATAATAACCCTAAAAATACTAAAAAACCATAAAAACTATAAAAAACATTAAAATCACTAAAAATACCATAAAAATATTAGAAAATCCAAAAAAATTCCTAAAACATAAAAACCACTAAAACCATGAAAACCCCTAAGGAAACCTTGAAAACTGAAAAAATGTTAAAACCACTAAAAACCCCTAAAACCCCGAAAAAATAAATCCTTAAAACCCCTAAAAATCATAAAACCCAAAAAACGAATAAAAATATTATAAACCAATTAAAAAAATCTAAAAACCCTTTGTACCACTAAAAATGTTAAAAAATCTAAAAAACCTATAAAACCCTATAAACTCAAAAAACACAAAAAACCCCAAAAAAAGCAATGAAAACAGAAAAAACCCTTAGCAACCTGAAAACACATAGAAATAAATAAAAATTCATAAAAATAATTAAAATGTAAAACCCCCTAAAAACTAGGAAAAATCCATAAGAAAACCTTAAAACCCTAAAATCAGTTTCAACCTTTAAAAAAATAAATAGGCTAAGAAACATAAAAAACTATAAAAACCATAAAAACCATAAAACCCTAAAAACCATAAAACCATAAAAATAGAAAAAAGACTTGAAACCCCATAAAACTCATAAAAACCCAATAAAAACTCAATAAACACTTAAAATCACTAAAAATGATAAAAAAACATTAAAATCCTTTAAAACACAAGAAAACTAAAAATACCTAAAATCTAATAAAACCAGAAAACCCATAAAAATATAAAAACCATTAAAATCTCTAAAAAAACAAAAAACAATAAAAATTATAAAATTCAAAAAAATCAGTAAAAATGTAAAAAACTCTAAACACTATGAAACCCCTAAAAAGCATAAAACCCAATAAAAACTTAAATCCCCTAAAAACCTAAAAATGTTAAAAAACCTAAATTAATTTAGAAACCCTAAAACCATAAAAACTCCTAAAAACATTAAAATACCCATAAAACCCATAAAACCACTAAAAACTCAAAAACCATTTTCATGCCATAAAAATGTTAAAAACTCTATAAACATTAAAAACCCTAAAAAACTCAACAAATTCTAAAAACATAGAAAACCTTGAAAACATCAAAAAACCCCAAATCCCATTAAAATCCCTAAAACCCCTAATAATTCATAAAAATCATAAAAATCCCTAAAAATATAAAAAACATAAAAAACCCTAAAAACTCTAAAACGCCATAAAAATCCATAAAAACCCACAATTACTTAAAACCCCTAAAAACAAAAAAATATAAAAAACATAAAAACTCTAATAACCCTAATAACCATAAAAACTCTTAAACCCCTTAAAAAATGTAAAAACCCATAAAAACCCTGAAAAAAAAAACAGAAATATCTTTAAACCATAGAAAACATAAAATCAGTAGAGACCCTAATATCTAAAAAACTCTTAAAACCCAAAAAACACAGCGACCCCTCCAAATGCCTAAAAATCTTGAAAACCATAAAAATAAAAAAAAGTAGTAAAAACACTAAAATGTAAAAAAATCCTAAAACCCTAAAAAACCTTAAAAATGATTAAAAACATAAGAAAAATTAAACCCCCAAAAAACCTTGAAACGATAAAAAACTTATAAAATCTTAAAAAACATAAAACCAATAAAACTATTCAAAATACCTAAAAACAATAAACACAATAAAAGTTCTAAAAATCTCCCAAAATTAATTAAAATGAAAAATATATAAAAAACCGTAAAAATAGCTAAGAAAACCTTAAAAACCAAAAAACACTCAAAACACCTAAAAATCCCAAAAAACACTAAAAAACACCCTAAAAACCCCTAAACAACTAAAACCCCATAAAAACATAAAACCACTAAATACTCAGAAAAACCATAACAATTGACTAAAAACTCTAAAGACCCTTTAAACTCATAAAAACAATAAAAAAACTCTAAAAATTATAAAACCCCTAAAAACCATAAAAACCCATAAAAACCATAAAAACAATAAAAAATATTAAAATATCTTAATACCCTAAAAACTCTAAAAACCTTAATTAAACCCTATAAATCCATAGAAATGTAATAAACCATAAAAACCCTATGAAATCCTTAAAAATTAAAAACTATTAAAACACCTAAAAACCGAAAAAATTCTAAAAAACCTAAAACCTTAAAAACCATAATAATCAGAATACCAAAAAACTCTATGAACCTTAAAAACCTGAAAACCCCTGAAATCGATAAAAAACTCCAAAACCTAAAAAAACCCCAAACAACCCTAAAATCCCTAAAAACCCTCAAAATCCCAAAAACCCAAAAAATCATAAAAATAATAAAAATTCAAAAATAAAATCTCTAAAAACGTAAAAAAAACTCTAAAACCACTAAGAAAAACATAAAAACCTATGAATAATTAAACAACCTAAAACATATAAATATGATAAAACCCCTAACAAACCTAAAAACCCTTGAAACCCATAAAAACACCGAATAACCATAAAAACCCTAAAACTAATAAAAACATAAAAACACACTAAATACAATAAAAAATATAAACACATCAAACATTAAAAACTATAAAATCATTAAAAACCTAAAAACCCAAAAAAATGCATAAAAACACTAAATCATAAAAAATCATAAGGACCCTTAGGATCCCTAAAACTCTAAAAATCATAAAAAACATAGAAAATTCCTAAAACTAAAAAAAAAAAATTAAAACCCAAAATCCCTAAAAACCCCTGATACGTGATCCTAGTCCCACTAGGATGTTTCCTAAGAAAATTGTTCAATGTTCACTTGTTAAGCACCTGAATCTCTATAAGAAAACAAGTGAGAGGGGCTATAAATGGGGGAAATAAGGATAAAAGGATAAAGTTGTTAAGGTAGAACCCAAAGATAAATCGTCTCTAGGAAATATATCCACAATATTATATAAAGTATGACTAATCATTTGATAAGTGAATAATTAATCAAGAACATAATTTTTTAATGAAAAAACTCCCCATAATAACACTTTATTCATTCAGGATGTTCAATTATTACAAAAATGGTGGTTATTTATATCCAAAGTGTGATACAAAAGTATAATACCCAGTTACCCCAATTCAAAAAGCCTCAATATTTCTTTTGATCATTTTAACACATTACAGTGACATTAAGGGACAAGTAGAACACCTTTTGGGAAACTATAAATAATAATCCCACCACATTTTACTTGGAAGATTCCATAGTGTGGTGGGCATGAAATTCATATCCCACCATGTAATGGGTTTTTTAATCATTTTTGGGCCTTAATTTGTGTAAATATGGTCTATTATGATTCCATTATTAAATGGTATTGGGAATATCCTTGTAATTCTATGATTCACCCATTTAAAACCTTCTTTATTCTCTTGGTTTGATCCCTTGAAATTGTGCCACTAACTCCTTGCAATGGGTCTTGTAAAATCATGCGCATTCCATCCTCCACATCAATACTTCCTTTAGCCCCTTGATTCCCATGTGTTCTATGACCCTTTTAATTCCCTCCATCCTCAAAATGATTCATCCTCAAATCTAAAAATTCCAATAGACAAAGATCATCAAATTCAAAGGTGATAGTAACATTCCCTTTCATTTTATGAAACTCAATATTAGAGGCATTATACTTGATATTTTTTAATACTTTGAAAGATCCATACCCTCATGGATGATGTTTTGATTTTAATTTCTCAAGAAACCTACATTTTAGTAGGTTTTTCTATATCAGACCCCCAATATCATATGTATCTCATTTCCAACACTTCCTTGATCGATCACCATATTTTTGAAATAATGCCACAAAAAAATCACACATTCTAAACATCCCATATAATTCATTTCTTCTAAGAGTCTTTAAAATATCGTGCAAGTGATTTTCATGATCTTCATAGATTTTAGAGTATACAAAAATATAATAAATAAATACCTCTAAAAATTCATCAAGACATTCCTTGAATACTCTATTCATTAGATCCATGAAAATAGAGGGTGCATTTATCAGTCCAAAAGGCATTACTATAAACTCTTAATGCCCATACCTGGTTTGAAATACTGTCTTTGGAATGTCCTCATTTTTCACGCACAACTGATGATATACAGATAGAAGTAAAATCATTGAAAAATATTGAGCTCCATGAAGTTGATCAAATAAATCATCAATGCGAGGTGGGGGATACTTTTTCTTTATAGTTATATTATTGATCTTTCTACAGTCAATGCACAACCTTGTAGATCCATATTTCTTCTTAACAAAAAGAATAGGGGCTCACCATTGAGAAACACTAGGGATAATAAATCCTCTATTACTCAATTCCTCAAGTTGTTTCTTAATTTCCACTAATTCCACAATGTCCATTCTATAAGGGGTCTTCGATATGGGCCTTAAACCAATAATTATGTAAATGGAAAACTCAATTTCCCGTTCTAGAGGATGTCCAGATAAATACTCTGGAAACACATCAAAATATTCGTGTACAATAGGTACATCCTCTATTTGAACATTCCATTCCTCACCTATAGTTATTTCACTCTCTTCCTCCCCAATAATTGAATTTTGTACGGAAATTGGGGTGGATCTACATGAGAATCAGATGCTGATGTTTCTACTCTAATGATAAGGGATTCCTTATCATAATAAAAAGTGTAACCTTTTTCTTCTTACAATAAATTTTCACATCATGGTGAGAAATCCAATCAATTCTTGGGATTATATAAAATTCAGTCATGAGTATGACAATAATATTGGATGATAAAGCATGTTTATATGCCATAATGGTAACTAATTTACAAAACATTATTGCAATGATACTTCCGTTATGAGTTTTGAATAACAATTCCCTTGTTAAATAAAATTGGAAATATCTAATTTTCATTGAAAAATGGGAAGATATGTAAGGATGTGATGATCCAGAATCAAATAGAGCATTGGATAAATTTGAGGAAATGATTAATGTACCTACCACCACATTATTCATAACTTCAACCTTAGCAGTTGTGATCGCATAAGCTTGGACCTGATCCCTTGGCCTTTCCTGAGGTAGGATTCCTTGGCTCTTAGAATATTCATTTTCATAATTCCCCATTTCCCTCTAATTTTAGCATTCCACATAGACATTCTCTTTCTTCCCCTATAAATCATGAGCTTGCTGGCCTTTTTCGACACACTTGTAACAAACTCCCATCCCCTTTAGGAAAGCACCGAGGTTTTTCTTCCCGCATTCACTGGAGGGTGAATATTCAACTTTTTTTCCTTCTTCCCATTATTTCCATTTCTAGAGTGTTCAACATATCTCTTATTCTCATGATTTTCCTTTAAGTCGTAACAATTAGAGAATTAATTTTTTGTCTTGATAGCACATGAGACTATATCTTCATACGATGAGAAGGATTGTGATATTAATGCTCGATAGAGAAATGGTTTTAACCTATCAAATAATTGATCAATATTACTCCTTGGGTTACATGTATAGTCTTTACTATGACTTTCCAAACTTATAAAGTTAGACTAAGAAAACCATACAAAACTAAAACCTCTAAAAACCATAAAACCCTTAAAACATTAATAAACCTTTAAATCCATAAGAAACCTAAAACCCATAAAAATATAAAATGATTTTAAACTCCCAGAAACATTTAAAAAACCAAACAACATCAAAATACCTAAAAATAAAAAAACCCCAAAAACCCCAAAAAACCCATAGAAACCCCAAACCCCTAAAACCCATCCAAAACTATAAATACCATAGAAAACCATTAAAATCCTTAAAAACCCTAGGAATCCATGAAAACAAAAAAACCCTAAAACACTGAAAAAACCACAAAAAACATTAAAAACCTAAAAACCCATAAATTCCCTAAAGAACCTAAAGAAGAATAAATCCCTAAAAAATAAAAAACCCAAAAAACTCTAAAATCCATCAAAATTCCTAAAAAAACCCTAAAAACCATAAAAATACAAAAAATGTCCAAAAAATCTATAAAAACATATAAAACCCCAAAAATTTTGAAACCCCAAAGAAAATATTTAAACCCTAAATACACATAAAACCCCTAATAATCCTAAAAACTCTAAAACCATTAAAATACAAAAAAACTCAAAAAAACTCAAAAAAACCTAAAAAACAAAAATACCATAAACACCAAAAAATTCATAAACCCTTAAAATCCTTAAACATTTCAAAGTCTATAAAATATTAACAAATCATTAAAACCCCTAAAAACATAAAAAACTCAAAAATCCTAAAAAAAGCTAAGAAAACCATAAAAACCTAAAAATACATAAAACCACTTAAAAACATAAAACGCTAAAATCCCTTTAAAACACTAAAAAACCTAAAACCACTAAATAGATTAAATAGCGATAAAACCCCATAAAATCCCAAAAAAAATATAAAAACCCTTTAAATCACTAAAAACTATAAACAAAACCAAAAACCTTAAAAACTTTAAAATAGTAAAAAAACCTAAACCCTGATAAAAAACTAAGAAACCATAAAGACCCTAAAAAAATTAATTCCTCTAAAATCTCTAAAAACCATAAAAAGACATAAAAACATAAAAATACATAAAAATATGTAAAAAAGAATAAAAAACCCCCAAGAATACTGATGAACCATAATTAATCCTTTAAAATCTAAGATGACTTAATACCCTCAAAAAACATAAAAAAAATAAAACATTCCCTAAAAACTCTAAAACCATCAAAATTTCAAAAAAAAAATCTAAAATACCATAAAAAAATTTAAAACCATAAAAATCCAATAAAATGTAAGAATAATTAAAACCCTCAAAACCCAAAAGAAACCTTTAAAACTTAAAAACACATAAAATCCTGAAAATTATAAAAACCAAAAAACCCTAAAATGAAAATAAAAACCATACGACCCCCTAAAATCCATAAAAGTCCATAAAACCCATGAAAAATATAAAAACCCTTAAAACACTAAAAACCACTATAAACATATAAATCCCTTTAAACCCCTAAAAATGTTAAAAACACTAAAATACCACAAAATAGTAAAAAGTAAAAAACCCTAAAAATTGAAAAATTATCATAATATCACTAAAAACCCAAAAGTCCATAATCCCCCTCAAAATAATAAAAAACATAGAAAATATTTAAAACCCATAAAATATAACAACCTCTGAAAACCCAGAAAATACATTAAAACAATAAAAATCTAAAAAACACATAAAACCCCTAAAAGAAAAAAGCGCTAAAAACTCTAAAAAAACCTGAAAACTATAAAATCACTGAAAATACTAAAACCCTAAAAACAAATATAATTCATTAAAAAACCTAAAAATTACGAAAAACATAAAAACCCGGAAATAATCTGGAAACCCCTAAAAACCCTAAAAATGTTAAAAAACACTACAAACATTAAAAATATAAACAAAAATAAAACCCTGCTATAACATACAAAAAAACAATAAAAACCCTAAAAACCCTAAACACTATAAAAATCCTTAAAGTCCATAAAACTCACAAAATATTAAAATAACCTAAAAACCCTAAAACCACTAAGAAAACCTAAAAACTCAAAACATACTTAAAACCCTTAAAAACTTGAGAACTATCAAAAATTCAATAAACCCTAAATACCCCAAATACCATTAAACACCTAAAAACCCTAAAAATCTTATAAACCCATACAATCCCTAAAAACCCACTAAAAACTACAAAACCCGTTAAACACCTAAAAAAAGAAAAAACTCTAAAAAATGTCAAAAGCCATAGAAAACCTTAAATACCATAAAAACACATAAAATCTGTAAAAAACATAAAAACGATAAAACCCCCTAAGACCCCTAAGACCCCAAAAAACCAAAAAATACCCAAAAAATCCTTAAAAACCCTAAAACACCAAAAAAAACCCTAAAACCACTTAAAACTCTAAAAACCCTTTAAACCCATAAAATGATAAAAACTCTAAAAAATCATAAAAACCCTAAAAAATTAAAAAAAACCATAAAACCCCATTAAACCATAAAAACCCTAACAACCATAAAACCTTAAAACCCTTAGAAACCCCCAAAAAACCAAAAAACCCCTAAAAATCATTAAAAACACATAAAATTCTTAAAAATACCTTAAAATACCAAAAATTGTAAAATACACTAAAATTATAGAAAACCCTAATAAAACCATATAAACCTAAAAAACAAAAAATCCCAAAAACAAAAAAATTATAAAACCTTAAAACTTCTAAAAACCTTAATATCCCTAAATATCCTAAATACCATAAAATCTTAAAAACCCATAAAACCCATTAAAATTTAAAAACCAAAAAAACCTTTAAAACCCTGATGAAAACCATCAAACCAAAAGACACATTAACCCCTAAAAACCTAAAAAAACAAAAACCCGTAAACACCCTAAAACCCATAAAACCCCTTAGAACCATAAAACCCATAAATCAATAAATGCCACTAAAAACTCTAAAAACTCTCTAAACCCCTAAAAAGATAAAAAAATCAAAAAAAATCTTAAAAACCATAAAAACATTGAAAAACCAAAAAAATTAAAAACCGTATTTACCCTAACCCCCCCCCCCCAACTCTAAAAACCTCAAAATTACTAAAATTCCTAAAAACCCATTAAAACCATAAAATCCCTAAAAACCCCTAAAATATAAAAATCCTTAAAAATCCCTAAGAAATCCCAAAAACCAAAAAATCCCCTAAAAATCTGTAAATCCCGCAAAATAATTAAAATCCCTTAAAACACACAAAAATTTTAAAAAATTCTAGAAACCCTGAAAATGATAAAATCCCTAAAAGACCCAAAATGACCATAAAACCCATAAAAACCATAAAACCCCTAAATCATTAAAAAAAATAAAAACCACTAAAAACTAAAAAACCCATTAAACCCCTGAAAAACGTTATGAACTCTAAAAACCATAAAACCCTAAAAAATAAAAAATACAAAAAATACCATAAAAACAATAAAAACCCTAAATAACTCTAAAAACCTTAAAAACTTCAAAAACCCCCATCAAAATCAATAAAAGGACGAAAAAACAAAAAATAATCCAAAAAATTCCCTAAAAATAAAAATAAACATAAAAACCCTAAAAAACCTAAAAACCCCTATAAAAACAATAAAATCGAAAACAATTAAAATCGATAAAAACTTAAAATTATACAAATAAAAGCAAGCCATTAAAACATTAAAAACCATAAAACCCATAAAAGCTTTACAAAAACCTTAAACCCCACAAAAAACTAACACCACTTACAACTAAAAAAAACATTTAAACCCCTAGAAATGCTAAAAACTCTAAATAACCTAGAAAAACATAAAAAACTAAAAAACCCTAAAGATAAAAAAATCATAAATACCCTAAAACCCCTCAAAATAACTAAAGACAATAAAAATTCTAAAAATCCCTAAAATTCCTAAAAACATAAAAACCCTTAAAATCATTATTAAAATCATAAAAACAAAAAAAACACTTAAATACCTAAAAACCTAATTAACATTAAAAACTCAGAAACCCCTAAAACCCAAAAAATCACAAAAAAACTAAACATCAACCCCCCCCCCAATCCTTAAAAACACTAAAAACCCATAAAAACTCTAAAAAATAATGAAAAATGCTAAAAAACCATTAAACCACTGAAAACATTGAAAACTATAAACACATTAAAAACCCTAAAAACCAAAAAACCAAAAACCCCCCAAAAATCATAAATATCCATAAATATCTATAACCTTGCAAACCCTCAAAATCTAAAAAACCCCTAAAAACCTTAAAGATTCAAAAAAAATCCCTAAAAATATATGGTATTGTAAAAACCCTAAAAACCCTAAAAACCCCTAAGAAAACATTAAAACCCATAAAACCCATGAAAAAATAAAAAAAATTAAAACCTAAAAAACCATGAAAAACCCTATGAATACATTAAAAACCTAAAAACACATAAAACCACAAAAAAAGTGATAAAATCCCTAAAAACACCTGAAAAACCAAAAATATCCTAAAAACCAATAAAGAACCTAAAAACCATTAAAATTTAGAGGAACCCATATTGAGCCTATTAAACCACTAAAAACTCTAAAAACCCTTTATACCCCTAAAAATGATAAATATATCTAAAAAAACATAAAATCCTAAAAAAATCTAAAAAATCTAAAACCCTAAAATACCCTAAAACCTCAAAACCCCGTAAAAAAATTAAAATACCATCAAAATACCTAAAAATAATTAGAATAGAAAAAAAATACATAAAAATAAAAAAACATAAAAACATAATTTTTTTTGAAAAACCATAAGAACAACTTATAAACCTAAAAACACTAAATCCCCTTAAAAGTATAATAAATGATAAAAACCCTAAAAAACCCCCAAAACCCCTAAAATATTCACTCTCCCCCAAGTACCTAAAAACAGAAAAACCCATAAAAATATGAAAATGACTTGAAAATACCTAAAAATAGAAAAATCTTAAAAACTCCAAAGAAAAACTTAGGAACTTAAAAACAATTAAAACCCCTAAAAATATAAAAATAATAAAAAATGATAAAAAATACCCTAAAATACCAATAAAATCATAAAACTCCTAAAAATCATAAAAACCCAAAAAATAAATAAAATACTTAAATACTACTAAAAAAATTTAAAACCCGTTAAACTTTTAAAACCTTAAAAAATGTAACAAACCATAAAAACCCAAATAAACTAAAAAAAACCCTAAAATATGAAAAACCAAAAAACCATAGCAACCATAAAAACCCCTAATTACCCAAAAATTCAACAAAATCCCTAAAACCCCTAAAAAAAGACCCTACCCCCCCCAAAACCAATAAGAACTATATAACCCCCTAAAAATCTAAAAAACCCTAAAAAAATAAAAACCATAAAAACACAAAAACAAACTAAAATGATTTCATCCCCAAAAAATATTAAAAACTCAAAAAAACATAAATCCTTAAGAAAAAAAAATATCTAAAACCCGAACAACTTAAAAAACCATAAAAACCCTAAAAATTCCCAAAACCCTCAAAATCTATATAAATTCTAAAACACAATAAAAATACCAAAAATACCCCTAAAAAGATATAACTGAAAAAACCCTAAAAACCCCTAAGAAAACTTTAAAACCCAAACAAAAATTATAACCCCTAAAAAACTAAAAACACTAAAAACTCTAAAAAACCCTAAAATACCTAAAAACCCTTGAAACAATAAAAACACCCTAAAAGCTTAAAAAATCACTAAAACCCTAAATAAATCCAAAAATACTTTATACACTTAAAAACGTTAAAAACTATAAAATCCCATAAAACCCAAAAAACTCAAAAAAAACTGTGAAAACCCAAAAAAAAACTATAAAACCCAAAAACCTCAAAATCCTCAAAAATCCTTAAAACCCCTAAAAATAATAAAAAACTAAAAAGTTATAAGTAAATTTAATAATCTAAAAAATATATAAAACCCTAAAACCCCCTAAGAAAACCTTATAAGCCTAGAAATACTTAGAACCCCTAAAATCCTAAAAATATTAAAAACCCAAAAAACCCAAAAAACCCAAAAACCCCAAACAACCCAAAACCCGTAAAACCCCTAAGAACCTAAAACCTATAAAAACCCAAATTAACCAGTAAAAACCCTTTAAACACATAAAAAGATAAAATTTTTCAAAACCCATAAACCCCTAAAAACTAAAAAGACCTTAAAAACAAAAAAACATAAAAAATCTAAAAAACCATAAAACCCCTACAAATCCCTAAAACCTTTAAAAACCCATAAAAATACAAAATAATACCAAAAAATACATTAAAACATAAAAATACATAAAAACCGTGAAAACCCCAACTAACACCTTGAGAACCGAAAAGCCCTTAAAACACATGAAAAGCCTAAAAAATGGTGATATTCCTAAAAAATTGTATAACTACCAAAATATCTAAAAATCCAAAAAACTACAAAAAAACATAAAAATCCATAAAAACCCTAATATATAAAGACCCTAAAACTCTAAAATATTCTATGAAAAATGATTAAAACCTAAAATAACATAATCCCCTAAAAGCCATTAAATTGCTAAGAATCCTAAATAACACTCAATGATCCTAAAACACTAAAAATCCCTAAAACCATAAAAACCATAAAAATTATAAAAACACATAAACCCCCTAAAACACTACAAACTACAAAAACCATTTAAACCCCTAAAAACATTAAAAAATCTAAAAGTACTTAACCCCTAAAAACTCTAAAAACACAAAAAATCCAAAATACCATTAAAACCCTAAAAACCACAATCCCTTCAGCAGTTGTAAAAACCCTAAAAACCATAAAAACTGAAAAATATCCATAAACATCCCAAAATTAGAAAAAAAACCTACAAACTCTGAAAATCCCTAAGAAAAACTAAAAAACTAAAAAACACTTTAAAACCCTTAAAAATATAAATAACACTGAAACCTTATAAACCATAAAAACCCTAAAACCCTAAAAACAATAAAACACCTAAAAACCCAAAAAAAATCGTAAAACCCACTAAAAACTCTAAAGTGCTTTTTAACCCCTAAAAACATTGAAAAATTATAAAAAAATTTAAAAAACCTATAAATTTAAAAAAAATAAACCTGAAAACAAAAAAAACACAAGACAACCCCTAAAACCAATAAAAGCCTCAAATTACCTTAAATTCCTAAAAACCATAAAATTTATAAAGATCCAAAATATCCTTAAAAACATCAAAACCCCTATAAACCCTAAAAAACTCGATGAAGGTCTTAAAATATAAAAAAACTGAAAAACTATAAAAACCTAAAAATGAACCCCCCCAAACACTAAAAACATTAAAAACCCTAAACAAAAAAATATGCTTAAATACCATAAAAACTCATAAAAATAGATAAAAACCATAAAACATAAAAACATTTAATCCTCTGAAAACCCCTAAAAACCCATAAAAACCTAAAAAAACTTAAAACTCCTAAAATACTTAAAATATTCTAAAAAACATAAAAACAATAAAATCCTAAAATGACATGAAAACTATAAAACACTTAAAATTCTTAAAAAACCTAAAAACCATAAAAGCTCTAAAAATGAACTAAATGATTAAAACCCCTTTAAGCCTAATTTTTTTTAAATACATAAAAAACATTAACACCCTTGAATACCTTGAAAAACTGAAAAATAAAAAAAACCATAAAACCCATAAAACCCAAATAACCCAAAACCCCCCTCAAAATAGCTAAAAACCTAAAAGCACTCAAATATCTAAAATTCTAAATACAATAAAATCCAAAAAAAAAACATTAAAAATATATAAAACATAAAAGACCAAAATACCTTGAAAAACATATATAAACTATAAAAATATAAAAAAACTAATGACCCTTAAATAAATAAAAAAACTAAAACCCCTAAAAACTCTAAAAATTTATAAAATCCCTAAAACCCAAAAAATAACCTAAAAAATTCCGAAAACCCCCCAAAAAATACAAACAACAATGATAAACACTATGAAATCGTTACAAACCTAAAAAACATAAAAAACTAAAAACCCAACAATAACTAAACCCCTAAAATCCTCTACGAACTCACTCAAAACCTAAACACCATTGAAAATCATAAAAAACCTTAAATACATAAAAACCACCAAAAAATCCTAAATTCCTTAAAAACAATTTAAAACTCTAAATATACTTTAAACCCATAACAATGATAAAAAACTATAAAAATAATAAATCTCCTAAAAATATAAAAACCCATAAAAACCATAAAATTCTAAAAACACTAAAATCATTAAAAACCATAAAAAACAATCAAAATCCCTAAAACCATAAAACCCCATAAAAACCTATAATAGACCAAAAATTTCTAAAAAAACTAAAAATCCGTAAAAACCATGAAAAAAATGAAAACCTATAAAATATAAAACACTTAAAACCCTTATAAATCATAAAACTCGCTAAAACCCAAAAAATACCCCAAAAAACCAAAAAAACTATAAAAAATCTAAAAACCTTATAAAACATTAAAAGCCAAAAAAATTATAAAGAATCTATAAACACATAAAAATTGTTAAAAACTCTAAAAAATATTAGTATACCAAAAAAACTAAAAAGTCACTAGAACCCTAAAAAATCATACAATCTAAAAAAACCATAAAACTATAAAAATACAAAAAAAAACAAAAAAAAAATCCTAAAAATCCCTGAGAATGTAAAAACCCAAAATACCCTGAAACCCCCAATGAAAACCATGAAAACCCTAAAAACACTTAAAACCCCTAAAAACTTAAAAACTCTAAAAACTTTAAAAATATAAAAAATCGTAAGAAACATAAAACCCCTAAAAACCATTAAATAAACCTAAAAATAAAAAAGAAACCCTAGTTCACCAAAATCTCTAAAAACCCTTTAAACTAATAAAACATAAAAATTTCAAAAAATAATCCTAAAACCCCCTAAAAATATAAATCACAAATTCTTAAAAACCTAAAAACCATAAAACCCTAAAAATCATAAAACCCCTAAAACCCAATAAAAAATCCATAAGGACATAAAACCCCTGAAAACCCTAAGAAACCTAAAAAACATTAAAAACCATAAAATACATACACCCCATAAAAATCTTAAAAAATTATAAAAACACTAAGAATCCTATAAATCAAAAATAATATAAAACAAAAAAACCCCTAAAAATATTAAGATCCTAAAAACTCATAAAAACCATAAAACCAATAAAATATCTAAAAAACCAAAAAATCCAAAAAACCATTAAAAACCTAAAAACCAAAAAATGATAAAAACCCTATAGAATATTAAAATACAATAAACCATTAAAACCATAAAATCCCTCAAAAAAAATAAAAAAATTTAAAACACTACAAAAAACCTAATAACCCACTAAAACCTTAAAATCTATTAAACACGTAAAAAAGTCAAAAAAACACTAAATTTACTAAAAATTCTAAAAAAAATAAAAAAACCCTAAAAACCCAAATAAAAAAACTAAAAACTGTAAAAAAACCACAAAATCCCTAAAAAACATTAAAATCATAAAAATACAAAAAATATAAAAATCCCTAAAATGTAATATACCCTAATAACCATAAAAAACCATAAGAACATATTTTGAACCTAAAAACCATTTAAACCCTAAAAATCCAAAAACCCATCAAAATCCCCAAAACCCTAAAAATTATAAAAATCATAAAAATCAATAAAAATTACTAAATATTTAAGAAACCTCAAAAACCACTACGAAACCCTAAAAAAATCCAAAAAGACTACAAACCCTTTAAAAACATAAAAGCCATATAAACCCCTAATAACCTGAAAAACCCTAAAAACCATATAATCCCTTAAAACCCTAAAAGACCTTAAACCCCATAAATAACATAAAAACTACGAGTACCCTTTAAAAACATAAAAAGATAAAAAATAATAAAAAACCATAAAACCCTAAAAAACTCAAAAAACCCTATAAACCCAAAAAATAATAAAAACATGGAAGCCCCTAAAAATCCTTAAAACGCTATGAAACCCTATAAAACCAAAAAAGTCACTAAAAAACAAAAAACCCTGAAAACATTAGAAAACCTAAATAACATTAAAAACATAAGATAGCCTCAAAAACCTAAAAGTACTTAAAATACATAAGAACATAAAAAATGCTAAAAATCCTAAAAGACATAAAAATAATGAAAAATCATGAAAACACAAAATAACCACTAAAACCATTAAAAAAATTTAAACCCCTAAAAACATTAAAAACTTTAAAAACCCTTAAAGAACCTGAAAGCCCAAAAAACCAAAAAATCCAAAAACCAAAAAATCTATAAAAACACTATAAAACCCTAAAACCCCTCAAAACCAAAAAAAAAATATATAAAAATATTTATAAATAACTAAAACCATAAAAACCATAAACCCCTACAAACACTAAGAAAACATTAAAACCCTTTAAACACATAAAACCTAAAAAATATAATAAAATGATTAAAATTTTAAGACACTTAAAAACCATAAAAACCATAAAACCACTAAAAACAATTAAATACCCTAAAACCACATAAAACCCCAAAAACCCAACTAAAATATCTACAAACCCTTTAATCTCGTAAAGACGTTAAAATCTTTTAAACCCATAAAACCCTAAATAACTCAAAAAAACATAACACTTGAAAATAACATAAAAACCCTCAAGCGTTTCTCCTGGCTTTGTGACAATTGCGGTGATTCCTGGCGGGCATGTGGTGCTAGGATCTGGTGGCTTACAGGGACCAGGACAACAGTGATGTGAATCTCCAAGTGTGTTCCAGATCTGTCTTCTCGGTGGCGTCCTTAGTTCCATGATGGTGATAGACAGGTGCAATGGGAGTCCCGACGGCTTGGAGGTGCGTTGGGCTGGTTCTTTTGGGCTTTGGCGATGTGGTTCTTCCCAGATCTGTCTTCAGGAGGGACTTGGTGGGTTTTCTGGTTCTGTGTTGTTTTAAAGAAGACGTGGAGGGTACTTCTTTGGCTTGGGGGTGTGGCTCTTGAACCCTTTTTGTGGGATTTCAGATCTGTTTATCATCGTCTTGCGCAGATATTTCAGGTTAGTGTTTCCGGACCCTTGGCCTTGTCTTGCACTGCTATCATAGATCTGCTTAAGTTGCATTGTCTTATGGGATCCTTGCTGGTTTTGGGGCCCATGCGGTGCCGAGGCGTTCTTGGTTTTGCCTGGATTGGTCGGTTTTGTATGCTGCTGTCGATTTATGGAGCTGTCTTGAGGAGCTGGGTGGTGCTTCGCCTTGCGGTGCGACTTCTGGGTCGCTTGTGGGGTGATCTAGACTGGGGTTTAAAAAAGAGGTCTGGGTGTTGTGGAATGGTGAAAGGATTGAGGGTTGGTGGTCATTTCTTTTTTCTTGTTCTTCTGGGTGTGGATTTATTCTCACTGAATGTTTTGGAGGCGCTGGGAGCTAGAAACAGAGCTGTTGGGTGCTGGTTTTTTATTGGTTCAGATCTTTTGAAGGAGGTGATGGCTGCTTGAAGCGGCTGTGTAGGATGCCAGTTGCTTCTGCATTAGGATGTGTTGAAGTTGATGTCTATGAGTTTGGTGCTGGTCTGGTTTCGTCTTGCTATGGGTGCGGGATTTTGTTCATGTTGAGTGCTTCTAGTTGTTGTATTGAATTGAGGGGTTGCAGATGTATTCCTAGGTGTTGTACTGGGTGTGAGCTATTGGAAGCTACTTGGATTTAAGGTGGGACATATTTTTTGCAGATTTTTATTATGTAATGCTGGTGGTGAACATGCTTGATAAGTACACGATGGCTGAAAATGGTGATGTGAGAGGCCGGTTGTTGTTTTTCTGGGAGTTGATGTTGGGAATGCTGAGGAATAGGATGGTATATACTAACTGGATGAGTGGTGATGAAGTGGGTGCCTATGGGGAGAAGGAACTGAAAGCTGGGGTTAGATGAAAAGGTGATAATGTTGTTGTGTTTGGTCTTTTGTATGTTTTCCTTTCATTGTTTTCCTTTTGAACATTCTTTTTTTTTGGTCTTTGGGATTGGGGTTGTAAAGGGTTTTGGGGTGTGGGTTGATTGACCCAGCCCCTCCCTTGTCTGCTCTGTCTTTTTGTGTATTTTTATTTAATAAATTTGGGGGGTTGGGATTAGCCTGGCCTCCGCGTCTTCCTTTCCCTAAAAACTTTAAAAACCCATAATATCCTAAAAACCCCTAAAAATACATAAAAACATAAGAGAAACCTAAATGCTGGTTGTTGGTTAGCTGTGAGCTGCTGGATGCTGGTTAACGCTGGATGTAGTGCTGTTGGATGCTGGTACTGGCTGGATGTGACATGATGATGCTGCGGTTTTGTCTGTTTTTGTGTCATTTTCTTTCTTTGTTTTTCTTTCTTTGGCGTGGGTTGTTAGGGTTTTTGGGTGTGGGTCGTTCGACCCCTCCCCTCCCTTGTCTGCAGTGTTTCTGTCTTTTTGTTTAATAAATTTTGGGGGGTGCCAGGAATAGCCTGGACCCGAGCCATCTATGCCTAATAAAACCATTCAAATATAAATAGACAGAAATCCCCTTAAATCCATAAAATGCTAAAAACCCTAAAAAACTACAAAAACCCTAAATACAAAAAACCCCTAAAAACCCGAAAAAATCTTAAAACCAAACAAAACCCTAAAACCATTAGAAAAATATAAAAACCATTAATGTATTTAAAAACTCTAAAAACCTTAAAAACATTAAAATCCCTAAAACACCTCAAATCCACTAAAGACCATATAAAACAAAAAATACCTAAAAATTCTAAAAATCCCTTTAAAAAAGAACGTAAAACCGTAAAACCCCTAAGAAAAACATAAAAACATAAAAAAAATTAAAACTCATAAAAATATAAAAAAACTAAATTCTCTAAAAGACACTAAAAATACCTAAAAATAATAAAAAACCCAACAAATCATAAAAAACTCTAAAACCCAAAAAAACACTAAAAGAAATAAAAACTTAAAAAACCATTTAATCCTTTAAAATTATTAAAAACTAAAAAACACGTAAAAACCTTAAAAACACAAAAAATTACTAAAACCCAAAATAAACTATAAAAACCCTTAAACCCCTAAAACCACTAAAAGACTTAAAATCCATAAAAAATATAAATATCCATAAAAATCATAAAAATCCCTAAAAATATTTAAAAACATAAAAAACTATAAAACCCTAAAAACCCCAATGAGAACCTTAAAAACCTAAATTCTCTTAAATCCATAAAAATATAAAAAAGATAAAAAACGTAAATCCCCTAAAAAATCTAAAATCCCTAAAACCAAAAAATCCCTAAAATCCTTAAAAACCCAAAAACCCCATAAAAACCATTAAACAGTTGAAAACAATAAATACATTTTAATCCACTAAAATTGATAAAAACTCAAAAAACCATTAAAACCTATGAAAAACCCAAAAAAAATCCCAAAACCCAAAGAAGCCTAATAATCACAAAAACCCTAAAAAACATAAAACACTCAAAACCCAAAAAAACCCTAAAAATAGATAAAAATCCTAAAAATAACAAAACATATAAAAAACCATGAAAAACCCTTATAAAACATTAATCACCTAAAAACACTAAAAAATAGAAACAAACCTAAAAGATTCTAAAAACCCTAAATCCTTAAAAAACCATAAAACCCCTTTAAAACAAAAAAACCCATAAAAACCAAAAACCCTTAAAAACACTAAAAACTATAAAAACCCATTAAACCCTGAAAATGTTAAAAATATAAATACATATAAAACTCTAAAAAACTAAAAAAACCCTATAAACCCAAAAAACTATAAAACCCCAAAAAACTCCAAAAACCCTTAAAATTCATAAAACCCCGAAAGCCCATAAAAATTCTAAAACATCCTTAAAAATATCTAAAAACACAAAAAAACCTAGAAAATCCTATGAAAACCATAAAATCCTAAAAACACATAACAATTCAAAAAACCAAAAAAAGATAAAAATCATAAAAATCACTAAAACCCTAAAAAATGACGAAAACCCTCAAAATCCCTAAAAACACTAAAAACCCATAAAACCCTAAAAATGAATAAAAATCCATAGAAAATAGGAATGTAACTTCTCATTCTGATGGAACAATAAATAGGTAGTCGGACAGTTGTGTCACATGGCCTCCACTGTGCCTCCCCATCCGCTAGTGTCTTTTGACTAGTAGTGAGGGTCTAAGTAGGTTGTAGTGGGGAGACTATAACCTTATGATCATAGTATCATAATTATACAACATAAAATAAATAAAATAAAATATTATAAGTAGTAATTAAGAATGAGAGATTAGTTAAAGAATAATATAATTTGAATACAAAAGATGGGAAACACCAATATACAACAATTCATGCATGTTCAGATGATGATACATAACCAAATAATAGACATACAATAGGAAAATGATATAGTATAATACATGAATAAGGAAAAGAAAAAAAATCCCCAAGTGTGATCTTCATGAGCATCCTATTATTTAGCTCAGACCTGTTATCCTAACTCCCTGGTACACACAAGATAACTCAATCAAAATTCCATGGTCTTGAGAACATTAGATCTTATCAGGTTCCCTAGTGAAATGGTAGCCCGAGTAGGGTGTGAGATAAAATCTCAATAGTCCACAACCTAAGGGGAATACATCTAAATCCATCCCCTGAATATAATGTAATTTTGTGTGTATGTATAAAGATAAAATAAAGAACTTAAATTAATAACAACTAGGAAACTTGGGTTCTTAAAGGTCACCTGACACCTCTACCTACTTCATCACACAACCAAAATGAATGTCTGATCAGTAACTATATATATATATATATACACTAAAGATATCTATATATATATTGTATAGTAATTATTAAATCCACATATATGGTTCATGTATGTGAATCCTTAAGAGTATATTTACCTATAATACAAGATTTGGGATGGGCTACGGTGTAACTCAGTCATCCATAACCAGCCTAAATGATCCTATAGCTTCAATAGAGTATACATTCCATACATCTCATAATGAGTGTGGGAAGTACTACTTGTCACTCGAGATAGTGAGTGTACCATCATGTTAACACTTGAAGTCATGATTTTTCTTTCATGCCAACACTAAAAAATGGATGTGGCACATCACGCCCACTATCGAAATAGTATCACTCGTGTGAGACGACATACCCGACACCCGATGTAAGGGAGCGTGATACCTCCAATCTCAACAGAACCCTTACCATCGTTTAACAACCTATATCAATGCATAATCATGTTTAAAATTATATCTAGGAGGGATTACCTCTTAGTATTTACATTTAGTAAGACCAATTATATCTAAGGGGATCACAATTATAACAATTTACATAATCAGTTCTTATTTAAATATAATAAAAGACATGGTCGTACCACCGAATTCAATTACATTTCAATTAAACTATTTAATACATTCAAGGAAAGTAATCCACCATGAACAAGTTTTTCAAATTAATACATTCCATTTCATTAACCAAAACATGGAAACTCATTTATCAACATTAGAACTTATAAGGCTCTATAGTCTTCTACGAAATTACCCACATGGGATGTTCTGTTTATATGGTGTTCCAATCACATAGGATCTTCTTTAGATAAATAAGAAATTATATTGAAGGATGGAATGTCCATTTAATAACAACAAAGAGGACATGTACTAGCATTCCACTTATTAAGCACTAACATAAAGGATAGAAATTTACTCAAGCAATTAACCAAGCATGGTTAAAATATATTATCATCACATAATAATTTAGAAGATGGTTCACCTCATCTGATAGGTTTTAATATGAATACATGGTATTTTTTCAAAAAACTCATTTAATCACAACAAATATCATATTCAAGAGTCATAATCAAATTTACTAAAGAGGATCATTTTAGAAGGAAACCAAACCCAAAAAAACTACTAGGTTCAACATGTAACATGGAGGTGTAATGACCAATTGGGTAATTGATTACAAGGATCAATTCCATTTTTATTCCAATATGAACACTTAAAATCCATTCTAGATATTTAAATAATTACTATAAAGGGAAAATTGATTTGGAACACCAAAGGGGTGTCCGTATTTGAGGTTGACATACTCAGTCTACTACACAATGATCAATGAGTATATACCAAGCTGCGTAAACCAATTTATAACAAAGAAATAAATTCTAATGTGACACATGTTAAGGGTCGATGTGAATCCCAATGAATCTATTTATAAATCAATTAAAACATGGGGGAAAATACATATACCACCTACCTCTTTCATAGTATGTTGTACTCATCCAATATCAAGGTCTGATTTCGCTCGGTTTGGAATAAATCTAAGAAACGAACATCCTTCCTGAAAATAGGGTGAATGAGTGCACACCAATAAAACACAAAATATTGGTAAATAAACTTATAAAAGAGGTAAGATGAGTTGACTAATTACATATATCTATCCAACACATTTGACAGTGTACAAAATAGAGGCTGGATCCATGAGATATCATGATTCCTAAGTGGAGGATCTTGATAGCTAAAAGTGAGAAAGATAGGTGGGGTCATCCATTGGGTAGAATAAGAAAAATAGGTAATGGTTTTATTAAGTTAATTAAGGGAAAATGAAATTTTCGTCCACAAAACTAGGCTTCACAGTCTGGCCAAGTAATTTGGTCAAACCATGTGCCAACTATAAAACTCTTGATTCTTAGGAACTCTACCTTGCACAGTTGTGCCACATTGTTTTTCCTAACTATTCACCAATAATGTGATGAATAATGCAATGGTAGTACCTAATTATCACTAACCTTGTGGTCTAAGTGCAAGGTTTGGGAAAATGTGTGCAGTCCATACCCCTCACTTCTTCCCACCTACATAATTTACTTAGTTTCTTCTGTAAGGTCTCAAGGTTTCAGAAAAACTGTGTTCCCTTTTGTTATTCCTCTTCTATTTTGAGATTATAGGGTTTGACACTCCCAAAACTCAAAAGATCACATGAGGCACCCTTCATGTCTTTATAAAAGTATAAAAACAATACTTAGAAGTGTTTCAACTCACATATTCTTATTTAGAAACCTCATTTGTAAGATGGCATGTCATCCAAATGAAAAAATTAAAATTCCATTGGATTTTCATTTTGTCCAATAACACAGAACATTACAAATTTATAACATAGAACTTCTCATCCCCCATAATCCTTGGGGAAATGATGAAAACATTATTCAAACATATGATGGATGTGAAGATTATTTAAAATTGATGTATTTCATTTCCAAACACCCAATGCACCTCCAAGCATTTACTTAAGAGCATGGGACTTAATCCTTCAAAACGAGATCCAACACTAATTATTCAACAAGACACAAAAATTCTGTATATTAGAGCCCATATAAAAGAGACATGATCATGTCATAGTCTCTTTAAACATTAAGATAATGGTGGTCCCCACCATATTTCTTAATATTTAATGTCCAATTCTGAAACATGGTACCTCTACTGTTGGAATTGACTAAAAAGCATGCCCTAATATTTCTAGCGATGCTCCTGGAATGAATTCGAAATAATAAAACGGTGGATTCCCACTGAACCTATTTATCTAGGCTGATCTTAATTTTCATTAAAATCCTTGCCCAACACATACTGAACTCATCTCAATCTGATGACGTTCCAGGAATAGTTCTCCACCGACCATATTTTCAAGACAAAATAAAATTTGTCAAGGTAATTCCAATGACCATTCTCAAAATTCTTTTCATAGAAGGTTGGTGTATTACAATCTAAACCGAAACACCTTATTTTAAGGTATCATTCATTTTCCATGATCACATTCACTAAATCCCATACCTGAATTCTGGTGATGTTTCATAAATAAAACAAACACCTATCCATTTAATCTATCATTCCCCGGGATGGAAAATGGTGTATCCCATATCGTCAAAGTAGGTTTGAGATAAACTCAAATTCATATAACTAGAGTGTAAGGAACTAACCCATGGTATTCCATAATCTATTATTAAAATTATCACATTGTTATGATGGAAAAACATCCACAATAGATCATTATTTAAGAACATAGCAGTGTCCACTAGGCGGTCGTGTTAAAGGAATACAACCGGTATCTAATAGTCCATCCAAAGCATTCCTACATGGTAACCCAAGTATCACTCAGGACTATCCATGAATTAATAAAAAAACTTATCCATATCTCATCTTTGATAGAGATTACACATCAATCACAACAACTTTTAGAATTTAGTGTGATGTAAAATCGACTCTCTCTTAGTGAACCTAGATGATATCATGATAGGGGAGATTCTTATCACTAAGTAAGAGTACACTAAGAGGATACCAAATATTTCCATGAAGACTAGAGACACTTATATCATATCCAAGATGATGTTCTTGGTGTGGTTTCCAAACATCCATACCCAACTATAGGATAGAAGAATAGTCGAACCACTACTGGTCGACTTATTGAATGAAGATATGCATCACTTGTTGATGCATCATAATTAAACATTAACAATGCCTTTACCACCCAAGGTGTCTTGTGGTCATTAAAGAATTACCAAAAAGTCTATCCATGACCAATGGTGTTTTTCAATTTTTCTATACACAACCAACCACATCAATGTTTTGCTTCCGAGAAAGCACCGACATTTGTTCACTAGAACTGATGTAATGCTCCCCAACTTAGGAGTGTACTAATAATCAAGAGGAGATATAGACTGGATTTTAATAATTATGATAGATGAGATCACCTTAAACACATGTGTGGAACTCCCCCGAGTCACACAGACACACACATCATAGCATTTGGCATGAAAACCACCCCGACTAGAATGTCAAAACACCTGATCCTCTTAGAGTTCCATCTCGGGAATTGGGAAGATCTTGAATCCTTTAACTCTCATGTAACTCTAATCTAGAGATGACCCAATAAATTACTAAACAATATAATGATCAACAACTACACTAAACTGAACTAGTTCATCACATCATTTAGAAACTCGATGGGTACCACATATATCAATGCATAATACCCCAATATTTTTGAAGTAATTTAGTGCATCATAGATACTATCCATAGTCTTGTTAGACTTATTAATTCAAGTATATAATGGCCCTTGTAGAAAACTAGATAAAGGTCATAATATCCCATATGTATGTAAAGTAGACTGGTGACCTACAAAGTCGCCCAAGGAAAGGAAAACATGGTCACGAGACCTACTAACTCGGTGAGCCCTCTGCATGTCTATCCTACTGAAACTGATCATTACGTGATGCAAACGCCCCTAACAAGGATCAAGGAAAAAAATGACCACCTATTATATCAATTATTTCATTTATAGGTAAAGAGTCCTACTAGGGGAACTGACACACAAACAGTACCATACAACATAATGCTTATAACATTTATCAAGGCATTTAAGATCTAAGGGTGATGCCTACCTCGGTATAAACCATTGAAAAAGAAAAAGAATCAATCCCTATGGATTTCATTCCTAAAAAAAATCACTAGGATTAAGGACCTATCATGTAATAATTTTCAAAAAAGGATAAATCCCTATAGAAAACGAACACATTTTCTTTCTGAGGAAACTCAAAGAGATATTTAAACTACCCTTACATGATGGTTTAAACCAATTGTACCACCTAAGTATTTATTTTAAGTTATTTAATTGATTTATAATCAGCATTAAAACATTTACAGGATTTAACTCTGAACACCAAGTACAAATTATGAAACAAAAGAAATAACTATTTGATTCAACCGAAGAAAAGGAAAAACAAGTAAGAATTAACAAAAATCACTTTTAACCATTAATTTTTTATTTACATAACATCTTAAAAAAGAAAATTTATCACATAAATTCCTTTTACGTTTCAAAAGATAAGTTGACCTACAGGGGTCCCGCTAAGCCAATCTGGGTTTATTAGAATGAAACCCAAGGGAATTTTTTAATAATTAATATTTCAAAACACCTATAATGGGTTACCATATAAGAAGCATTCCCCAACTAGCCTACTTGGATCCAATTGTGAATTTATGAATTTAACCACATGATCTCCATGCCCATGTGGTATAGTTACAAGCCTTTATTGAGGAAACCATGAATATTTTAAAATTACCCTTAATGGGTTTTATCTAATAAGATCAATACCATAACTGACCTCCTTAGGTGAAGTCACATAAGTGGTCCACAAGTAACCAATTAATTTTAAAAAAATTTATTTTTTTACATTTATAGTCATTTCAAAATATACCATGGTATTATATAATGGTTCAATTATATGGGTTTCCATTATTGAATATATTAAGAAACATTACTCTTTATATATCGAAATATATCTCCCATTTAACCGAAACAAATTAAATTTAAAACTTGAAGGTTAAAAGATTTTAAATTTTAATAAAGTACTCTTGATATAAATACAAATATCAAAAGTATGTTTGAGTACATGATTATGTGTCCCCCAATAATAAGGTTAACTTTCACCTTACAACTAAAAACTAGCTCTTGTTCAGTTATAACTAATATATCTATCCCATTCAACCAATTATTTAATGAAACCAAAACTATTCATGTTATCACAAGTAGTACACATAGAGGAACATGCTAATTAAATAGAAAAAGTGGAATATAATCACATAATAATGGAAATATACTAACATGAAAAATAATTCACTGAAGAAATTTAAATAAGAAGGAATGAAAAAGAAAACAAAATCATGACATATCATACAAGGAACACAATCAAAACCTGCAAGAAACCTACTAATGTTACAAAATGGAATGGAATATACCTGGCATGTGAATATCCATGTGACAATAATGATACATGTAACTATACTTCCATTCCATATTGATCTAAGGGAATAATACCAAAAAATTCATAAATCAACATGTAATTGAAATTACACAATAGTCAAGGTGAAATCATAATAAACTATAATATCAAATAAGGTGAACAATAATAACATCCTGAGAAACATGATAATATCCCAGTACATGGGTTGATAACTCCCAAGAAAACATATTTACCATTTTCCTAAATATTCATACTCTTTTATCTACTAGCCCCAAATAGTAAGACTTAGAAAAAAAAAGAAAAGTATTTGATACCATGTTTTAATATCCTGGCCCAACTGACCACTAAACAGGTATCCATAATCGTAGGTCACATGGCCTCAAGAACACCTCCCCATATTCCAGAGGATTCTGAAAAGTAGTTAGGGTCTATGGAAGTTATAGTGGGGAGAATATACCCTCATGATCAATGTATCACAACATTATAATATAAAATAAATAACCACCAATTGTATAAAAATTAAATAAGAAAGACAAAGTAGCTGAAGAATAATATATGCTGAATACAAAATATGGCCAATGCCAAAATACTACAAAGGATGCATGTCCAGATGATGATAGATAAATAAAAATTATGCACACAATAATAAAATGATACAATACAATACAATAATAATGAAAAGAAACAAAATCCTTAAGGTTGATCTCCACGATCATTCTGAGATCTAACTCAGTCCTGTGATCTTAACTCATAGGTACACACAAGATAACTCAAGTAAAATTCCATGGTCCTGTGAACATGAGATTTTCTAGGGAACCCCAATGAAATGACAGCTTAAGTAGGGTGTGAGATAAAATTCCAGTAGGCCACCACCAAAGGTTTCTAAAACTATATCCATCCCCTGAATATAATTTTAAGCGATGTGTAAGTATAAGGATAATAAATAGAACTGATTAAATAACAACCAGCCTACTTGGGTTCCTAAAGGTCACCGAGAAACTCTACCTAATTATTCCCATTACCGAAGTGAATTCCTAATCAGTATCTATATATCTATATGAATTATATATATATATATAATATTTATATATTTCATCCACATATGTGGTCCAATTATGTGTGGATGTAAGTGAACATATACCTGGAATAATAGAGGCTAGATAGACTAGGGCGTAACTCAATCATCCATAACCAGTCTAAACAAGACTATAAGCTCTATCAGAGGGTTCATGCCCTAGATATCATAATGAGTGGGGGATCTCATGCTCTTCATTCAAGATTGTGAGTGTGTTGTTATGTCAACAGTCAAAGTCGTGAGTGTTATGTCATGGAAACACACAACAAGGGATGGGTTGCATCATTCCCACCATCAAAATAGTATCACTGGTGCAAAATACATGCTCAACACCTGATGTAAGGTATTATGGTACTTCTTTCCTCAATAGAACCCTTAAAATCATTCCATATCCCATATCAAGGTGTAATAATATTTGTAATAATATCCATGAGGCATTACCTCCCATGATTTTTGTTTATTACATCCAATTATATCTGGTGGTGTCACAATTATAACAATTCACCTAAATAATGATTATTTAGTTATAACAAGAGGCACAGACATACCACCCAATTCAATTAAATTTCAATCTAACCATTTAATATATTCATGGAAAGAAATCCATATTGAACATTCTATTCCAATTAATATAATCCATTTAACTAAAAAACATGGAAATTAATTTGTTTAGTTTCAATGAACACTTATAAGGCTCTATAGTCATCTAGGAAATTACCCACATTGGAATTCTATTTCTAAGATGGGCCAAGAACATATAAGGTAAGTTAGTTCATTAATTATTTATATAAGAGGGAATATTCTTTATGAACAACAAAGAGGCCATGTATTAGAATTCCACATATCAAGAACTAATATAAAGGCCTATAAAATTACCCAACTATTCAACCAAGCATGGTTTAAACCACTAATTATAAATTTATAATTTAGAAGATAGTGCACATCCTCTAAGGGGTTTTATTATCAAAACATGATATTTTTTATGAAATAATTAATTTAATCAGAACAAAAATAATATTCAAGAGTAATAATATATTTTAATAAAGAAGAGAATTTTAGAAGGAAACCAAACTTTATAAAACAAATACTATGTTTAACATGGAACTTAAGAGGTGTCATGATTCATTGGGTAATTTATTACAAGTGGAAATTCCATTCCTATTCAAAGACGAATGCTTTGAAAGAGTTCCAAATAATTAAAAAATTATATATTAAGGGAATGTTGAGCCAAAACACTCAAACGGTGTCTATGATCATGGTTGACATGCTAAATGTACTAAAAAACTATCAATGGGTATATACCAAGGCACATAATCCAATTTAAGATAAATATATCAAATTTACGGTGACATGTGTCAAGGGCCGATGTGAAACACAATTATGCTATTTATAAAATAATTGAAATTTGTGGGAAAGTCATACAACACCTACCCCATTCTTATGATGTTATACTCATTCAATATTGAGATTTGATTCAACCCATCTTGGAAGAAATATAAGAAACTGACATCCACCCAGAAAATAGGGAAAATGATCTCCCACCAAAATAAAATAATAGATCAGAATAGAAACTTATAAATAAGGAAATAGTAGTCAAGAGCTTACCTCTAGCTATCCACAACTTCTAAAAACCTGTTAAATGAAGTCCAGATCCATGAGATATCATGATCCCAAGGTGAAGAAGCTTGAGAGCTCAACAAAAGGATGAGAGGAGGGCTCGTCTGTTGCGGAAAAGAAGAAAAATAGGGAAAGAGTATATTATGTTCATTAAGGGAAAATTTTAATTTTCACTCTAAAAATGGTGCTGCATGGTTTGGAAAAACCGCGCACCAGCCATGTGCCTTCTGCTTCTTAGGAACCCTACCTCACATGGTTGTGCCGCATGGTTTTTCATAACATTGTTCCAACTATGCGATGAAGAGTGCAAGGACACTGTCTTCTTGTAATTAACCATGAAGACTAGTCACATGGCTTAGGAAACCATGAACAGACCATGTTCCACACATCTTCTCAAAGGCACAAGTCCCACAATTTCTACAAGAGGGTCGTATAGTTTCAGAAAAATTGTTTGCCCCCTTCAGTACTCTTCTATTTTGAGTTTTTGGTGTCCAATGCTCCCGAAACTTGATAGATCACCTAAGGAACGCTTTGGTCCTTTATCCAGGTCTAAAAAAACACTTACAATGATTTTAACTAATAAGCTTTCTTTTTGAAACCCAATTTATAAAATGGAATATCCATGAAACGATGAAATTCAAATTCTTTTGGATTTTCATCTGGTCTAATAACATAGGCCATTATAGGAAAAAACTCTAAAAACCCTAACATATCCTAAGAAAAATTTCAAAACCTTAAAACACTAAAATCCCCTAAAAACTAAAAAATGACAAAAACCCTAACAAATTGTACGAACACATAAAACCATAAAACCCAAAAAAAATATTTAAAACCCTAAAAAATAAGAAAAATCATAAATAATCCATAACAATCTGTAAAAACATTAAAACCATAAAAAATATAATACCCTTTAGAGAACCATTAAAACCTAAAAATAATCAATACCCCTAAAAACAAAAATAAATGTTAAAACCCATAAAATACCCTAAACACCTAAAAAACCCTAAAAATAATAAAAATCAAAAATAGCCCCTAAAAACCATAAGCACCCATAAAATTACTAAAATAAAAATAAACTAATAAAATCCCCTTTAAATCCATATAAATTTAAAAAAACTCTAAAAATCTATAAAATCTCTAAAAAAGAAAAAAATACAAAACCCCTAAAATCCCTAAAAAGAACAAAAACACCATAAAAACCCTTAAAAACAAAAAAAACCTATAAAAGAATTAGAAACCCCTAATTCCCATAAATACCATAAAATTAACTTATAACTATATAACCCACTTAAACACATAAAAATCTAAAAAAACTCTAAAAACATTAAAAACCAAAAAATACAGAAAAAACAATAAAAATACAAAAAAACCATAAAAATGTTAAAAATCCTTAAAAACCCCAGAACCCTTCAAAATCTCAAAAGACTTTAAAAATTATAAAAAAATAAACATACTTAAAATCCCAAAAAATGTAAATAACTATAAAAAACCCTAAAATACCATAAACATAAAGACACTTAAAACCATTAAAAACCCAAAATATCCAAATATCCCATAAAAACCCATAAAATCCGTAAATCCCCTCAAATTCCCCAAAAACACAAAAACCCAATAATAACCTAAAAAAAACTAAAAGTATCAAATAACCTAAAACCATAGAATACTTGAAAATCCCTATGAAAAAAATTAAAAACCTAAAAACTAAAAAAATCCATAAAAACTTAAAAATGCTTAAAACCCCGAAATCCCTAAAAATCCACTGAAATCCCTAAAACCCCCCAAAAACACTAAAAACCCACTAAAATATCTAAAAATCCAAAAACATTAAAAAAAACCTTGAAAACCCAAAAACTAATAAAAACCCAAAACCCCTAAAAACACACAAAATCCGTAAAACCCTAAAAACCATAGAAATACAAAAAAATATTTAAAATATATATAATAAAAAAACACGCAAGAAAACATAAAAAACCAAAAAAACCAAAAAAACATAAAACCCCTAAAACCAAGAAAAATACTAAATACCCTAATTATCCTAAAACCCAAAAATCCATAAAAACTATAAAATACCATGAAAATAAAAAAAATCCCCCAAAATTCCTAAAAACATAAGAACCTGGATTACCCTAAAAAACAAAGAAAACCTCAAAACCCTTAAAACACCTAAAACCCCTAAAAAGCTAAAAAATATTGAAACCCCTAAAAACCTTAAAAAACCTAAAAACCATAAAACCCTTAAAACATTAAAAAACCCTAAAAACCCATAAACACTATAACACTTATAAAATACTAAAAACATTTTAAGAATAAAAATAGTTAAATAAACAAACTCTAAAAAACCATAGATGCCCCAAAAGACTCAAAAATCCATTAAAACCCAAAAAACCATAAAAGCACTAAAAACCCAGGAAACAATCAAAATACCTAAAAATACTATAAAACTATAATAGTACTAAAAATCATTAAAAATAAATAAAAATGTAAAAAACCTTAATAACCTTTAAAACCCATAAAAAACCATGAAAACTAAAGGCAAATAAAACCCCTAAAAACCAAAAAACAATAAAAATCCTAAAAAACCCAAAAACACCGAAACCCCAAAAATCTTCAAAATCCCTAAAAACCCTAAAAATCCATAATAATCATTAAATTTTTATAAAAACTACTAAAAACATAAAAAACCTAAATTTATTGAAAATCCCTTAGAAAACCTGAAAACTCTAAAAACACATAAATCCCCTAAAACCTCAAAAACCACTAAAAATCACTAAAAAGTCCCTAACCCCCATAAAACCCATAAAACCCCTAAAAAATTAAAAAATCCTATAAAAACACCCATAAATCCCAGTAAAAACTCAAAAAATCCCCTAAAATGGTTTAAATACTCAAAAAAACCATGAAACCTTAAAAACTGAAAAACCCTATCACCCAAATAACCCAGAAACCCATAAAAATCCCAAAAACCCCTCAAAATCATTAAAAACCAAAACATACCATCAAATTACTAAATAATATTGAAAAATATGTAAAAACCTAAAAACCCTAGAAAACCAATAAATTCCCAAAGAAAACCTTAAAATTTGATAAATACTTAACACCCCTAGAAACCTAAACAATGCTACAAACCCTAAAAACAGAAAACCACCATAAATTTTCTAAAAACGCCTAAAGACATAAAATCCCCTAAAAACATTAAACCCCTAAACCACTAACAAAACCAATTAAAACTCTAAAAACACTTCAAATCCCTTCAAACATTAAAAGCTCTAAAAACCTTAAACCCCTAAAAACTAAAAAAACCATAAACCCTAAAAAAACCCTTAAAAACCATAAAACCCCTAAAAATCCCTAAAATCCCTTGATATCCATAAAAATCCTGAACCCCCATAAAAATTCTAAAAGGCCATAAAATTATCAAAAAACATAAAAACCCCTATAGAGATTGAAAAAACCTATGAAACCCTTAAAACCTAAAAAAATTAAAACCCCTAAAAAACCAAAAAATTCTAAAACTCCTAAAATACCCTAAAAACCCTTAAATCCCTAAAAACCCTAGAAAATCATTAAAATCCTAAAAACAGATAATATCCCTAAAAACCTAAAAAATTCCATAAAACCATGAAAACCCAAAAAACACCAAAAAACCTAAATACAGTTGAAACCTATAAGGACATAAAAACACTAAAATACAAAAATATCAATAATACCCAAAAAAACCTATAACCACTAAAACCTTAAAACCTAAAAAACCCAAAAAAAACCATACATACCTAAAACAAACAAACAAAACTTTAAATCCGAAAAGATATTAAAAAAATATAAAAAAACTTTACACCATAAAAAAATCCTAGAGATCCAAAATACCATAAAAACCATAAATACCCTAAAAACCATTGAAACCCTCAAAATCCCTAAAAAAAGTAAATCCCCTAAAAATCCTAAAAAATCCCTAAAAATCTATAAATAAGTAATTACACTAAAATTGTTGAAAAATCCTAAGAAAAACAGAAATACCTAAAATTACTTAAAACACCTAAATACCTAAAAATGATAAATACCCTAAAACCCCAAACCATAAAAATCCAAAAACCCAAAAAACCCATAAAACAATAAAAATTCCTTTAATGTTCTAAAATCCCTAAATTTTTTAAAAAACTAATAACTTTGAAAACCTTAAGAAAACCATAATACCAAAAAATACTTAAACCCCTTAAAATGATAAAATGATAAAAACCCTCAAAACCCCTAAAAAAAATTTAAAACCAAAAATCCCCTAAAAATAATAAAACCCAAAACATCATAAATAACCCAAAAAATCCATAAAAACCATAAAACCCCACTTAAATCTCTAAAAACCCATTAAACCCATAAAAATGTTAAAAAATAATAAATAACTTAAAATCCAAAAAAAACTCAAAAAAACCCTAAAAACCCAAAAAAAGCTTCAAAATCTAAAAACCCTAAAAATCTATAAAAGTCCTGGAAAATCCCTAAAACCTATAAAAACCCTAACCCCACCCCACAAAAGAAAACAAACAAAACCTTAATCATCTAAAAACATAATTCCATATAAAACATAAAAATGCCAAAACCCATAAATACCTTAGAAACCCTAATATCCCTCAAAATCCCTAAAATCCCTAAAATCACTAAAAACCATAAATATCCTAAAACCCCGTAAAAATTCATGATAACATAAAAAACCTAAAACCCTAAAAACCCTAAATATAACCATAGGAACATAAAAAAACATAAAACCACTAAAAACATAAAAATAGCTAAAACCCATAAAAGACCCTAAAAACCGTAAACACCCCTAAAAACCATAAAAACACCTTAAAAACATAAAAACCCTAAATCTAAATAGAAATCCCCAAAAACATCTAAAAACTAAAAAACCCAATAGACCCTAAACAATGGTAAAAAAACACTAAAACACAATAAAAACCCTAAAAAACTAAAAAAACTACATCCCAAAAATCCTTAAATACCCTATCAAACCCTTAAAATCCTTAAAATCCCAAAAAAAAACTAAAGAAGAAAAAAAATCCTAAATTCTCCCTAAAAATTTATAAAAGAATATGAAGACAAGAAAAACCTAAAAATACCTAAAATCCCTCAAAAACCTAAAAAACACAAAAATCCCTAAAAAACCATAAAACCCCTAAAACCTTGAAAACCATAAAACCCCTAAAAAAATAAAACCCCTAAAAACAAATTAATCTAAAAACCCTTTAAACCACTAAAAAGTTAAAAACTCTTAAAAACATAAAACCCGCAAAAAAACTAGACAAACATGAAAATCCCCAAAAAACCATAAAAACTCTATAAACAAAAAAAATCCAAACCCCACCACAAAATCCATAAAAACCTAATAATAAATAAAAAACCTAAAAAACATTAAAAATTTCAAAAACCATAAAAACCCTAAAAAAACCTAAGAATAACTTAAAAAACTAAAAACAACTAAATAACTTAAAAACCAAATAAATACTAAAAAACCTTAAAAAAACTAAAAACCCATAAAACCCCTAAAACCCAAAGAACCATAAAAACCCTAAAATCTTATAAAAACCCAAAATCCCCTAAAAACAGTAAAACCCCATTAAACCCCTTAAAATGTTAAACAGAGTCTAAAAATATTTAAATCCATAAAAATGAAGAAAACCCTAAAAACTCTAAAAACCCTAAAATCCCAATAAATCCTAAAAATCAAAAAACCCCTAAAAACAAATAAAAACCCTTAAATAGATTTAAAATCCCCAAAAATGTTGAAAACAATAAAAACCCATAAAAATAATTAGAAAATATTGAAAATATATAAACAATTAAAAACCCTAAAAACCGAAAAACATTAAAAACCCTAAAAACTCTAAAAACCTAAAAACCATAAACCACTAATAACCACAAAACCATAAAACTCCATTAAAACCCTTAAAACCCTCTAAAAACACTAAAACCCAATTAAACCCCTAACAACGTTAAGGAGCACAAAATATATCAAAACCTTAAAATACCCACCCCCCCCCCCCCATAGAACCAAAAACACCGTATAAACCCTAAAAATCCATTAAAACCCAAAAAATCCCTAAAATCCATAAAACCATAAAAGTCCTAGAGAATCACTAATAATCCCTAAAACATAAAAAACCCTAAAATCCATAAATACCCCAAAGAAATCTTTATAATATAAAAACTTATAAAACCCCTGAAAACAAAATATTGGAAAAACCATATAACCCTCAAAATCTATAAAAATCTTAAAAATATTAAAAATTATAAAAAATCCCAAAAATTCCCTAAAAAAATAAAAAACTGAAAAACCCCTAAAAATCCTTAAATACCTAAAAACACTTAAAACCCCTAAAAATCCTACAAATGAAAAAACCCAAAAAATATCTTAATTACAAAAAAACCAAAAACACCTAGAAACCCTAAAAAACATAAAAACCTTCAACAACACTAAAACTGATAAAAATCCTAAAACCGCACTAAAAATTCTCAAATCCTTTAAACAAAAAAAAATGTTAAAAAATTTAAAAAACTATAAAAACCATAAAAATCTCAAAAAAACCATAAACCCAAAAGGTGAAAAAAAATAATAAAAACCCTAAAACCCTTAAAAAAAACCTAGAAACCCACAAAATACCTAAAGCCCTAAAAACCATAAAATACAAAAAAATCTCTATAAATATCTATAAAAGTAAAAAAACTTGACACCATAAAAACACATAATAAACTGGTTAAAAACATAAATAAGCTTAAAACCCAACAGAAACCTAAAAACGTTAGAAACCCTAAAACCCATAAAATATAAAAAAAAATAAAAATCAAAAAAAAAACAAAAAAAAATATAAACCCTAAAATCAATAAGAACATTGACAACCCATTTAAAACTATAAAAACCATTTAAACCACTAAAAATGTTTAAAACTGTAAAAAAAAACCTTTGAAACGATAAAATATTAAAATATACCCCTAAACCACCAAAAAAATCCCTAAAACCACATAAAATCCAAACAAAATCCCTTAAAATACCTGAAATCGTAAAAAACAAAAAAAATACATAATAAAACCATAAAAGCATAAAAGCAGTTAAAACATATGAAAAAACCTAAAAATGCAAAAAAAAAATATAAAAACACTCAAAACCTCTAAAAACCATTAGAACCCTTAAAATCCCGAAAAATCCCCTTAAAATCCTAGAAAAACAAAAAATCCATAGAGACCTGAAAACATAAAAAACCCTAGAAATCCCAAAGAAACCTTTAAAACCTAGAAACTATAAAACCCTAAAATCATAAAAATCATAAAAACCATAAAAGATCGTAAATTTTTTTAAAACTCTTAAAAACCATAAAAAAATATTTAAATCCATAAAAAACCCTAACAAACCATAAAACACTAAATCCCACTAAAAACTCAAAAAACACTTTGGACACATTAAAATGTTAAAAAACTCTAAAAAACCCATCAAAACCCTAAAAAATAAAAAACCCAAAAATGATAAAAAAACCACAAAGACCCTAAAAATAGTAAAACCCCTCAAATCCCTAAAAACACTTAAAACTATAAAAATCCTAAAAATTCCCTAAAACACCCAAACCATTTAGAAAACCCTAAAAACTTGGAAAACCCCTTAGAAAAACTTAAAAACCTGAAAACACTTAAAACCCCTAAAAACTAAAAAGTGACAAAACAATAAAAACCCCTAAAACACCTTAAAACCTCTTAAACCCATAAAAATCATTAAAAATCACTAAAATTCTCGTAAAACATATAAAAACCAAAAACCCTGAAAAACTCAAAGAAACCCATAAAAACCTAAAAACTCTTAAAACCCCTAAAAACCTAAAATATCAAAAAAACACTAAAAATCATAGAAAATGCTAAATGAAACTAAAAAACATAAAAATTCCTAAAAACCATAAAAACCCAAAAATATCTTAAAAATCATAAAAACCCACAAAACCCTAAAAACCTACTAAAAACACTAAAACCCCTTGAAACCCATAATAACATTAAATAACATTTAAAACCTTAAAATCCCAAAAAACTCAAAAAACCTATAACCCTAAAAACAAAAAAACCCAAAATTCCTAAAAATCAATTAAAACCCAAAAACATCATCAAAAATACAAAAAATTCAATAAAAATACCTAGAAACATAAAAAACCCTAGATACCCTTAAAACCACAATGAAAACCATAAAAACATAAACACATAAAACTGATAAAACCCAATAAAATGATAAAAACCCTAAAAAACCCTAATAATACTAAATATTTATAAAACATAAACCCCTAAAAACAATAAAAACCATGAAACCATAAAAACACTCCAAACCTAAAAAAACTCAAAAAACCCGTAAAATCCCAAAAAAATGATAAAAACTTAAAAACCAAAATACAAAACAAAAAACCTCAAAATCCATTAAGAAAAAAAACCTAAATATCTTTAAAATTTTATAAAAACCCTAAAAACATAAAAAAATCCAAAAAAATACTATGTGAACCTTAAAAAACTAAAAAATTAAAACCCTAAAAAACCTTAAACTGATAAAAACACTATTAACCCTAAAAAACCCTAAATACTATAAATACAAAAAAACCTTAATTTTTTACAAACTCTAAAAACCTAGAAAACCCCTAAATACTACTAAAAACTCTAAATAGCCTTTAAACCTGTAAAACATCAAAAAACTATATAAATATTTAAAACCTAAAAAAACAAAAAAAACTACTAAAACATATAAACATAAAAATCCTAAAAATTTTATAAACCCCTAAAACTAAGAAATCATTGAAAACCATATAGACACCAAAAAATATTTAAAAACACCCAAAAACATAAAAACCATAAAAACCATAAAAACCATAAAAACCCCTAACAAAACCATAGAAACCAAAAAACACTTAAAACTCATAAAAACCATAAAAATGCTAGAAACCCTAAAAACCATAAAAACCCATAATAACCATAAAAACTTTAAAAAACATATAAAACCCTGAAAACCATAAAAACACCTAATAACCCCTTATAAAATTAAAAATCACTAAAAACCCTAAAACCCCATAAAACACCAAAAACAAAGAAACACAAAAAATAATAATAACCCCCAATCCCTTAAAACCCAGTAAATAATTAAAAACCCTAAAACCCATAAAATCATAAAAACCCCAAAATCTATAAAACATAAAAAAATTTATAAACACCCTAGAAACCATAAGGAAAACATAAAAACCTAAAACACTTAAACCACTATAAACCTAAAAAATGCTAAAAACTCAAAAAACCCTATAATCCAAAAAATCTATAAAAACCCTCAAAATCCCTAAAAAATCAAAAAAAAATAATAAAATTCATAAAAAGAACTACAAATACAAAAAACATAAAAACCCTGAAAACCCAAATAAACCCTTGGAAATCCATAAATACAGTTAAAACCATTAAAAACAAAAAAATGATAAAAAACATAAAAACCCATAAAATACCATAAACACACTGAAATCACTAAAAACTATACAACCACTTTAATCCCCTACAATCGTAAAAAACATAAAAATCCATAAAAATGAAAAAAATCCCTAAAAACACTAAAAATCACTAAAACCAAAAAACCCCTAAAAATTATAAAAATACAAAAAAAATCCATAAAAATACCCTAAAACATATAAAACTCTAAAACCTCAGAAACCCATAAGAAAACCTTATAAATATAAAAGTACTTTAAAACCCTTAAAATGCTAAAAAAACATGAAAACCCTAACCCCCCCCAAGTACCCTAAATATCCATAAACCTATAAAAAACCCTAAAAATAATTAAAAATACATTAAATCCCTACAAACTATAAAAAATACGACGAAAACCAGAAGAGCTTAAAAACACTTAAAACCCCTAAAAGCCCTAAAAATGCTAAAAACCCTCAAAAGATCCTAAACCCCCCCCCCACCAAACCCCTAAAAACCATAAAAACCACAAAATACCTTAAAAACAATAAAACCCCTTAAAACCTTAAAAACAAATACATACTCAATAAACCATTTAGATTCATAAATTGCTAAAAACATCTAAAAATCTTGAAAATCCGAAAAACTAATGAAAAAACACTAAAAACTACAATAAACCAAAAAGTCATAAAAACCCTCAATACACTTAATATCCCTCACAACCCAAAAAACCCCATAAAAATCCCAAAAAATCTTTAAAATCCCTAAAAAATAAAAAAACCCTACAACATTGTAAATCCTTTAGAAAAAAAAATCATAAAAACTCATAAAACTCCTAAAAATATAAAAACCCTAAAAACCATGAGACCTTGAAAACCATAAAACTCATAAATACCAGAAAAATATTAATAACCCTAAACACCTAAAAACTATATAAACCAAACCAAATATAAACCCCTAAATACATTACAATTATATAATAATCCTTAACCCCCAATAAAACATAAAACTGTAAAATCCCTAGAAACCCTAAAACCCTAAAAATCCCTAAAAATCACGAAAACTAGAAAAATTGTTAAAATGATCTAAGAATCCCAAAAAACATAAAAACCCTCAAAACCACTATGAAATCTTTAAAATACTAAAAACACTAAATACCCCTAAAACCCTAAAAATGATAAAAACAACCCTAGAAAAACAAAAAAAAACCAAAAAACCCTTAAAACACTAAAAACCCATTAAACCCAAAAGAACCAATACAAAATATAAAAACCCTTTAACACCTTAAAAAGTGGTAACCTCTAAAAATTATTTAAAAAAATGAAATACTAAAAAAACACTAAAAGACTAAAAAACCATAAAAACCCTAAAAGACCTGAGAAACCCTCAAACCCTTAAAAATCCCAAAAAAACCCTAAAAATCAAGAAAATATTAAAAAAGTCCTTAAAAGGAATTAAGAAAACTATGAAAATGAAAGCACTAAGAAAACTATAAAAACCTAGAAGAAAATAAAACCCCTGAAAAACATAAAAAATGATAAAAACCATAAAAAACTAAAAATAAAAAAAACCCTAAAAACTCTCTCAATACATAAAAAATCAAAAAACCATTAAAATCCTTAAAAATCCCTAAAATTCGTAAAATCATAAAAACCCCTTAACCCCCCTAAGAAAATATTAAAACCTTAAAACACCTAAACCACTCAAAAATATAAAAAATTATAAAAACCCTAAACATACATTACAAGACCCGACAAACCCTAAGAGAAATAAAAACCAAAAAACCCAATAAATTTATTAAAAAAATACTAAAACCCCATAAAACCCTAAAAAACTAAAAACTCCAAAAACCCCCTAAACACCTAAAAATGTTAAAACCCATAAATATCACAAAAAGTAATGAAATAAAAAACCGTCTAAAAAAACAAAAAAACCATGAATACCGTAAGACAATTAAAACCCCTAAAAATCTATAAAAATCATTAAAAACCCTAAAAAATGATATAACCCGAAGAACCCTGAAAAATCTAAATCCCCTAAGAAACCCGTAAAACTATGAAGTATTAAACCCCTCCAAAACACCAGAAACCCAAAAAACTATAAAACTCCTAAAATCCCTAAAAACCCATAAAAATCTAACCCCCCAAAACCTATAAAAACTCTAAAATCCACTAAAAATATAAAAACATTTAAACCCCCAAAATTTCAAAAAACTATAAAAAAAATTAAAAACCCTAAAAAACTCAAAAAAATCTCCAAAAAACAAAAACCATAAAACCCCTAAAAACCCTAAAACTCTAAAAAGAGTAAAAATCCTAAAAATAACTATAAATCCCTAAAAAATAAAAACCCAAAAAAGATTAAAAACCATAAGAAAATCATGAAAACCTAAAAAGACTTTAAACCCCTAAAAACCATAAAAATTTAAAAACCCCAGAAAACCCAAAAACCAAATATAAAACCTATAACCCCTCAATATCCCTTAAAACACTTAAAACCCCCTAAAATACTAAAATCCCATAAAAATATAAAAAATTTAAAAACCCCTAAAAACACTAAATACCCCTATGAAAACTTTTGAAACCATAAAACACATAAATTTAATAAAACATAAAATATTATAAAATACATAAAAACCAAAAGAGACTAAAAACCCTTAAAACTATAAAACCCCTAAAACATTAAAAAATCCAAAAAACACATAAAGACACACTAAAACACTAAAAACCCTTTAAACCCCTAAAATCATAAAAAATATCTAAAATCCATAAAACCATAAAAAACACAAAAAACCTCAAAAATATATAAAAAAATCGATAAAAAATAAGACACTAAAAACATTTAAAAGAATAAAAATCTATAAAAACAATAAAAATAAATAAAAATCCTAAAACCCATGAAAATCCATAAATGCATAAAAACCCATAAAATACATGAAAACCTATAAGAAAAACATAAAAATTTAAATACACTTAAATCTCATAAAACCATAAAACGATAAAAAAACCTAAAAACCCTAATAACGCTAAAAACTCTAAATACACTAAAACCCATAAAATCCAAAAAAAATCCTAAAATTCCCAAAAAAATGTAAAAATCTCTTAAAACCCCTAATAAACCCATAAAAACCAAAAAACACTTTAAAACCTAAAAATTTCAAAAACAATAAAACCATATAACCCCTAAAAATACCATATGACCCCTAAAACCTATAAAATCACCTAAAACCACAAAAACCCCCAAAAGCATAAAAATCGCTAAAAACACTAAAAACCATTTAAACCCCAAAAAACATAAAAAGTAATAAAAACCTTAAAAACTATAAAAAATCAATAAAAGAAACCATAAATCCCAAAAAAATGACAAACCCTTAAAAACCCTAAAAATGACTAAAACCCTAAAACCCCTAAAATCCCTCAAAATCCCTAAACCCCATAAAAACCATCAAAATCCCTAAAAAATATTAAAAACATTAAAAGGCCATAAAAATCCCCAAAAAAAATAAAATAAGAAAAACCCTGAAAACACTAAAGAGAACCTACAAATCCAAAAAACACTTAAAACCCCTAAAAACATAAAAATTTCTTAAAACACTAAAAACATCCAATATGAGGGGACGGTCCTACATGGGGAGGATAGGAAATGGACTCTGGATTCTATTGAAGGGAATGCATAAATACCTGCCTTAGTTGCTATAATCTTGCCTCAGGATGAAGTTTTTGTTGAGTGCCCCCTCAATTAGGAAGCCTCCTCTATCTCGGATAAAGTGCATGGAATGAAAGTAGAGGAGCACTCTTTTGAGAACGAGAAGGTCAACGGGATGGATGATGCTCCTACCTCGATCTCCTCAAAGAGGAGGTTGAAGCAGGACTACTCCACTCTCCCTAGACCTATGGTTACTCGGGCTTCTTCAAAGGCCGTTAAGCTGAAAGACAAGGTTAATAATTGACAGCAGCCGCATTCCATGGAACAAAAGAAACGGAGGGAGAAGTTTTTGATGCTCCTCAAGCTCAATGAGAATTATGAGTCAGGATGGGATGACTCTGACTCCTGCTTTGATGATGCGGCCTCTGGATATGGTGCGGATGGTGATCATTATGGTGTGGTTTCTATTTCGGACTTTGGTGGTGACGTTGAATGATTTGTTTTTCTTTCCTTCTCTATTTTCCTTTTGATCTTTCTTTTTTTGGGTATTTGGGTTGGGGTTGTAAAGGGTTTTTGGGTGTGGGTTGTTTGACCCCTCCCCTCCCTTGTCCATTGTGTCCTTTCTTTATAAATTTCGGGGGGGTGGGGGGGCAAGAATAGCCTGACCCTCGAATCTTCCTTGACCTAAAAATGTTAAAAGACTCTGAAAAACCATAATCCCTTATAAACTAAAAAAACACCAAAAAAATCCAAAACAAATTATAAAAACCCTAAACCCCTAATACCCCAACCCCTAAAAATCTATAAAATCCCAAAAAACCCAAATAAATCCAAGAAAGGCCTAAAAATTACTAGAAACATAATGAACCTTAAAAACCTTAAGAAAACATTTGAAACCAAAACACTTAAAATGTCTAAAAAACCTAAATCTCTAAAAACACTAAAACACCTAAAAAGACTATAAAAACCATAAATACCCCTAAAAACCATAAACTCTCTAAAAATAATAAAACCACTAAAACCCATTAAAACCCCTAAATTCCATAAAAACCTTAAACAGTGAAAAAATATAAAAAATATTCAAACCCCTAAAAATGATAAAATACTCTAAAGACACTAAATCTGTAAAATACTCATAGAAACCCCTAAATCCACCCATAATATCCCAAAAAACCCAAAAATCCCAAAAATCCCTAAAAACCATAAAATACTAGAAATCCTAAAAATAAAAAAAACTAAAAATGTAAAAAACCGTCAAAACACTCAAAACCCTCAAAACATAAAAAACTAAAAAAAGATAAACTCTTAAAAACCCTAAAAACACTAAAAGGCCTAAAACCCTAAAAACTCTAAAAACACATAAAACTCTAAAAAATCTCTAAAAACCCTAAACAACTATTCAAATCCTCAAAATATCCCTAAAAATATAAAAACACATAGAAACCCTTAAGACCCTAAAAACACCAAACAAACCCTTAAAAGCTAAAAACACATAAAAAATATTAAAAACCTAAAAATTATATAAAAACCTAAAAATCAAAAAAAAACCCCTAAAAAATAAACCATTAAAAACATTAAATTCCCAAAAATTAATAAATACCATAATCCCCCACTGAAAAATATAAACACACTTTAAACCTCTAAAAATTTTAAAAAACTATAAATCCCTTAAAATTCCTAAAGAACTAAAAAAAACTATAAAAACCCAAAATTCCAAAAAACCCAAAAATCAAAATAACTCAAAAAACCTAAAAAACCCCAAAAAACCTAAAATACCTAAATCCTAAAAAATTTCAAAATTCCTAAAAATACCTAAAATCTTGAAAAATGAAAAATCCAATAAAAACCCTAAAACCCACTAAGAAAATAGTAGAAATTTAAAATCAATTAAACCACCAAAAAACATTAAAATTCTAAAACACTAAAAGACAAAAAAACCAAAAAACCATAAAAAGTCAAATCCCCTAAAATCCTTAAAATCCCATGAAACCCTAAATAATACTAAAAAAACTACAAACCCTTAAAACTACCTAAAAACATTAAAAACTATAAAAACCCTTCAAACCCCTAAAAATCCAAAAAATACCTAAAACACCTAAAAATAATAAAATATCATAAAAATCCCTAAAAATCACTAAAATGTAAAAATCCCAAAAAACCACCCAAAAAAATAAATAACCTTTAAACATTTAAAACACCTATAAACCTAAAGTAAACCCTAAGAATAAAATCATATGGCAGCACACTCCTCCGGTTCTCACTCTCGCTCAACGCCTCTGCCATATTTTCCCCTAGATTCTGCTCAGAGCTTTGGTGTTGGATCCTCGCTCCTTCCCCGTTCTCAACAACGGTTTTCTATGGAAGTTCCCTCTAGTCTCCAGACAGTGGTGGTTTTTGGTATTCGACAACTTTATCTTCCCTAAGCGTTGCGGCTTTTAGAATTTGATGGGTCTTTGATCCATTTTTGGTGTGCCCGGGCTTCGACAGCTATGGAAGTCTCACGGTCTTCAGATCATTCCAATATAGACTTTGATTTAGTCGAAAACTCCTTTGAGGCTAGGAACCCTTCTGGATTTCAGCTTTTCGGGGTTGATTATTCAGATATGGTGTGTCCACGGACGGGTCAGCGAGGTCAAGGGATTCAATTGAAAAGAAGGCTATTTCAGCATCACAGGTTCTTGTCTTAGTGATGGTCCGTTGTCTACTCCAAGTTTCTGCTTCGTTGTTCAGTTTCCTCTCCGATGACACTTCGAATTTGGATAGTGACTTTTATATGTAGTAGCGGTGACTCGTACATTGTGTGTTTTTCCTTTCTTCGTTTTGCGAATAAGATACAGGTTCATTCCTCGACCCAGTCTTAGATTCATGGTGTTGATCATGGATTGTTCACGTTCTGTAGCGATCTTGTGTTGTTCTATGCTTTCTTGCGGTGCTAAAGCAGTATATTTGGTCCCGCGTATCTTGATGTAGGGTTTGGTTAGTCCCTTTTCTATTACGGATCTTCTATACTGGTGGATGGTTTGGATGTGAGTCGGTGTTGGTGTTGTTTGCTAGTTTTGAAAGGAGGTGTTGCGTGATAGTGGTGCTTTGAATTTTCTGGATTTCCAGAGAGGCTATTTGGGCTGCCAATTGGCTCTTTTCTTAGATGATGGTTGCTCTATACCTCTGGATCTGTTGCTGGGCGCGATATTATGAATTTGTGGTTGTTACTTGGCTGAGATGTGATGAATATGATGTTTGTATTTCTAGTGTTGGTGGTTCTATACTAATGGAGCTGGACCTTCCTGGTGTGCTAGCACTGCCGGAGGTGTGTGATGGTGATTCTGGGGTTGATGATGGATTGATTGTGAATTGGGATGGATTCTAAATATTGTTATTGTTTAGTGGTGCTTGATGTTGTCATGATTTTGGGTGATGTGGATGTGTTCTAGGAGGTGGGTGTGAAGAAAGATGCTAGTAATTGGAGATGGTTGCTGTTTCACTGTGAGGTGGTGAAGGTGAGACTTATGACTTTGATGATGGTGGATTTTTGATGCTGGAGGTGGATGTGATTGGAATGGGAGTTATGGTTGACAGAAATAGTGTCGCGAGATGATGGTTTCTATTTAGTTGGGAGATGCTGGTGGAGATGCTTCTGTTTTTCATCTTTTTCTAGCTTTGTGTGTCTTTTAATTTTTGGGGGACTTTTGGGTTTTGTGGGGGCATCTAGGGTTTTTGGGTGTGGGTTGATTGACCCCAAACATCCCTTTTCTGTAGTGTATTTTTTCTTATAAACTTTGGGGGGACAAGAATATCCTGGCCGTGCACCTCTTCTGCCCTATAAACCTAAATATTCTAAAACCCTAAAAAACCTGAAAAGGTCCTGAAACCCTAAAACCCCCTAAAAACAATAAAAACCCAAAAAAGTATAAAAACCCTACCCCCCCCCCCAATAGTAAACATAAGAACATTAAAAACTCTTTAAATCCCTAAAATTAATAAAAATACTAAAAACCATTAAAACCTCAAAATTCCAAAAAAACCTAAAAACACATATTATCTTATAAATCCCTATGACCCCTAAGTATTCAAAAAACCCTTTAAATCCCTAAAACACTTAAAAACCCACAAAAATCTTTTAAATTCATAAAATCCATAAAAATATATTAAATTATAAAAACACTAAGAAAACCCTATAAACCTAAAAACACATAAAACACCTAAAAACTCAAAAAACCGCTAAAACCTTAAAAATCCCTAAAACCCATAAAAGGCCCTAAAAACCATCAAAATACCAAACAATGTAAATATCCTAGAAAACAATGAAAACCCCTAAGTAAACTTCAAAAACAAAAAAATACATAAAACCCATTAAAATCCTAAAAAATGATAAAAACCTTGAAAACACTAAGAACCCTAAAACCATATAATAGTTGAAACCATAAAAATCCCAAAAACCCATAAAAACCAAATACCCTCTATAAACTGAAAAAAACACTTTAAAATCCTGGAAATGTTAAGAAATAATAAAATTCCTTAAAACCCTAAAAACTCATAATACCATAAAACCTAAAAAAACCATAAAATCCTTTAAAACTCTAAAAACACCTAAAACCCCTAAAAATACATAAAAACTATAAAAACCCATAAAAATCCTAAAAAATACCTTAAGATGAAAAATGTAAAAACTAAAAAAACCCAAAAAAACCTAAAGGAAACCACACAAACCTAGGAACACTTAAAACACATAAAAACCTAAAAAACGTTAAAGCCTCTATGAACCCTAAAAACCCTAAAAACTATAAAAATCAATAAAAATAAAATAACCCACTTAAAACTTTAAAACCCCTTTAAACCCCAAAAAAGCATTACAAAACTCTAAAAACCATAAACCCCCTAAAAACTAAAAAACCCTTGATCCCCAATAGTGAAAAATCCCATAAAAACCCTAAAAACCCTAAAAACTCAATAAAAACCCTATAAAACCATAAAAATCATGAAAAATCCCTATAAATACATAAAATATAAAAATATAAAAACCTTGAAAACCCCAAAGAAAACCTTAAAACCCTAAAACGCTTAAAACCCCAAAAAAACATAAAATGTCAAAACCCCTAGAATAACATAAAACCCTAAAAACCCTTTAAACGCCTCAAAATGTTAAAAAAATATAAAAACATTGAAACCCAAAAAAATATCAATAAAACCCAAAAATACAAAAAACCATAAAAACCCTATAAACATAAAAAAGCTCAAAATCCCTAAAAACATAAAATTAAATAAAAATATTAAAAACCCTATAAAATTTCAAAAAAAAAACAAAAAACCCTGAAAACCCTAATAAACCCAAAAAATCCTAAAATCTCTTAAAACACTAAAAAACTTAAAAATGTAAAAATCCGTAAAACCATAAAACCCCTAAAAATATTAAAAAACCCCAAACAGCTAAAAAACCCCCTAGAAAATCATTGGAAAATCTAGAAACCCTTTAAAAACAAAAAAAATGATTAAGAACTCTAAAAAACATTAAAACCCTATAAACTCAAAAAACACGAATACACAAAAATACATAAAAACCTAAAAACCCAAAAATCTCTCAAAATCCACCAAAACCCCAAAAGACACAACAATCCTAAAAAATGCCATAAAAATCACGGAAAATGTAAAAATACTTAAAACCATAAAATCCTTAAAAACATTAAAAACCATAAAACACTTTAACCCCTAAAAACCTTAAAAACACTAAAATAAACGTAAGACCCTAAAAACTCTAAACCCCCCCAAAAAACCATAAAAACTGTAATATCCCTAAAAGCCCTAAAACACATAAAACTCTAAAACGTTCTAAAAACTATAAAAACATTTTAAACCCCTAAAAATGTTAGAAATCACTAAAAAATATTAAAACCCATAAAAATGAAAAACTACCTAAAACCCCAAAAAAACCATAAAGACCATAAAACCCCCAAAAATACATAAAGTACATAAAAAATCCTAAAAGGTAATAAAAATCCTAAAATATTACTAAAATCCCTAAAAACATAAAAACCCCTATGAACCCTAAAAATCCCTAATACAAAACTTAAAAACCTAAAAACACATACCCTTACCCCGACCTAAAAATGCTAAAAAAGAAAAATACACCAAAAATCCTAAAAAACTCCAAAAACCGTAAGAACCATAAAAGACCATTAAAAAAATATAAATGACTAGAACTGATAAAAGTAATTTAAACCTCTAAAAATTATAAAAACTCTAAAAACCTTCAAACCCATAAAAACCTAGAAAAACCATAAAAACCATAAAAACCCTAAAAACTATCATGATAGAAAAAAACCAAAAAAAACCCATAAGATAATAAAAAACCTGTAAAAATTCTTGAAAATGAAAAATCCCCTAAAAACCTTGATTTTATATAAGAAAACCGTAAAAACATAAAAAAACCTTAAACACCAAAAAATCTAAAAATGTTAAAAACCCTAAAAACCATAATAACCAGAAACACCCTAAAAACCTTAAAAACCCAAAAACCCATAAAACCCTAAAATTGATGAAAACTCAAAAAACCTTTAACCCCTTAACACATTAATAAATTATAAAAACCTTAAAACCCCTAAAAAATGAAAAAATAGTAAAAAAAAAATCCCTAAATCCCTTACAACTCTAAGAAACCCCAAACAACGAAAAAAACTATAAAAACCCTAAAAACCCTTAAAATCCACAAATTACCTAAAATACCAAAAATTTTAAATAACCCTGAAACTCCATATAAAACCATATAATCTTAAAACACTTAAAACTTTTAAAATAAAATAATTCTAAAAAAACCCTAAAAACCCTAAAAATGCAAAAGACCCTGAAAACCTTGAAAAAACACTAAAAAAATCATAAAATTCTATAAAAAATTAAAATCCATAAAAACATAAAAAATAATAAATCCCCTAAAACCCTAAAAACCATAAAAAATCCACAAAAAATGTAAAAAACTTAAAATACTAAATATTACCTAAATATCCTCAAAAAATGTAAAAACCCCCTAGAAACCTTGAGAAATGATTAGAAAACCTTAAGAACAAAAAAACTCTTAAAATACATAAAAAATATAAAAAATTTAAAACCCTAAAAACCTTAAAGACCCTAAGATCAAAAAAAACCTACGAACCATAAAAACCATAAAACCCCTAAAACCCAAAAAACCCTAAAATACCATAAAACCATTGAGAACTTCTAAAAAAATAAAATAATACTTTAAATCCCTACAAATATTTAAAAACACAAAAAACCATAAAAACCCTCAAAAACCTAAAAACCATCTTAAAACCATCAAATCTTTTCAAACCCATGAAAATGTAAAAAATACTAAAAACCTTAAAATTACTAAAATACCCCAAAAAACAATACAACCCAAAAAACTCTAAAAAATTTCAAAACTCCCAAAATATGTAAAAACCCTAAAATCTAATAAAAATTCTAAAAATTCCTAATAATTACTAAAAATATAAAAAAACAAGAAAACCCTAAGAAAATTATAAAAGCCTAAAAATAGTTTGAACTTATAAAAGTCCTAAAAATGCTAAAAATGTAAAAAACTTAAAAAACCCAAAAAATAAAAAATGTCCCTCAAAATCCCTAAAACCCATTAAAATCCTAAAAAATCCCCAAAAAATTAGAAAACAATAAATCCCAAAAAAACCATAATAAATCTTTAATACTCTAAAAATAGTAAACCCCTAAAATTATAAAAACCCTAAAACTGTAAAAGACCCTAAAACCCCTAAAAACCATAAAAAACCTAAACCCCATAGAAACAAAAAAACCCACTAAAAACTCTAAAACTCCATTAAACCCCTAAAAACATTAAAAACTATAAGAAACCATAAAAACCTTATAACACTCAAAAAACCATAAAATCTGAAAAAAAAAATCCATAAAACCTTAAAAACCATTAATCCCCAAAAACACTTAAAAAGCCCAAAAACTCTAGAAACTATAGAAATCCTACAAAAATCCCAATATATCCCTAAAAAAGAAAAAAAATCCTAAAAACCTAGAAAACCCTAAGCAATTCCAAAAAACCTAAAAATATAAAACCCCTAAAAACCCCAAAAACGTGATAAAACATAGGAAACCATAAAACTCCAAATCCATTTAAATACCAAAAAACCCATAAAAATATTTAAAATCCCTTAAAATCCATAAAACATTAAAAAATATAAAAACCTTAAAAACCCTGTGAAATCCATAAAAACCTAAACCAACTTAGATACCTAAAAACCTAAAAAAACTCTAAAACCCATAAAACCCAAAAACCCAAAAAATCCCTAAGACCCCTAAAAACAATAAAAATATTGAAAAAATTAAAGAATCATAAAACCCAAAAAAAACCCCCAATAAACACTTAAAACACTAAAAATCATTTAATCACCTAAAAAAATAAAAAAATCCAAAACCCTTAAACCCTAAAAAACTAAAATATACCCTAAAACCCCAAAAACCTCAAAAAAACTAAAAATCCTAGAAAACCAAAATCCCTAAAAATCCCTAAAAACCCTAAAAACCCATTAAAATACTAAAAATTCACTAAAACTATCTAAAAATAATAATATCCTAGATAAACCCTAATAATACATTAAAAACTAAAAAACACTCAAAACCTCTAAAAACCCTACAACCCTAAATACCCTAAAATCCCTCAGAATCCATAAAAACCCTAAAAATAAAAAACCCTAAAAATACCGAAAAACATAGAACCCACTAAAAACCATATTAACCATAAGATAATAGTAAAATCTTATAAACAATAAAACCCATAAAAAACCTAAAAACCTATAAAACCCAAAAAAATCAGAAAAGGCACTAAAATTCCATAAAACTATAAACTCCCCTAAAATCATAAAAAACCCTAAATACACATAAAAACCCTAAATACCACTAAAAACTCTAAAAACCATTAAACCCCTAAAAATGGTAAAATATATAAAAAACCTATGAAACCTTAAAAAATTAAAAAAACAACTAAAAACTCAAAAAATCCTTTAAAACCCTAAAAAACCCTAACATCCCACCAAATCCCTGAAACAACTAAAAACCATAAAAATTATAAAATCACTAAAAATACCTAAAAATGTAAAATCCCTAAAACCATGAAAAAAACTAAAAAACGTTAAAAACATAAAAACATATAAAACCCCTAAAAAACTAAAAACATTAAAAACCCTAAATGTCTCTAAAAGCCAAAAAACCCAAAAAAATCCGTAAAAACATTAAAAACCTTAAAAACTCTAAAACCCTAAAAATCACTCAAAACTATAAAAACAATTTACAAACTAAAATTGTGAAAAACATTAAAAAAACTTTGAGCCTATAAAAACTCAAAAAATTCTAATAACTAGAAAAAACCCTTAAAATCCTAAAAACCCTAAAATACTGAAAATCCCTAAAAACCTTAAAGAGCATTTTATTAAAGGATCTAAAATCCCAAAAAAACATAAAACCCTAAAAATAGTGAAAACACTTAAGAAAACCCTAAAAACCCAATATATATCTTAAAACCCATAAAACAGTAAATAACACTAAAACCACTAAAAGGCCCCTAAAACCTTCAAAATCCATAAAACCATTAAAAACCTAAAACAACTGAAAAACCTTAATAAATTAAAAACCCCAAAAACCATGAAAAATCCTAAAAAAACCATAGAAATTTAAAAACACATAAAACCCCTAGAATCCTAAAAATCATCAAAAATACTAAAAAACACCTAAAACCTTAAAAAACCATAAATCCCCTTAAAAACCTACAACCCACTAAAAAACAACCAAATCCTTTGAAACCCATAAAATCATTTACAAATTCTAAAAACCCAAAAAAAATCAAAAATTCCTAAGAAGACAAAAATTCATAAAGACCCTAAAAACCCATAAAACCCTCAAAATACTTAAAAACCCCTAAACCCATACAAATACTAAGAAACATCAAAAATATCTAAACAATTAAAAACCTTAAAAATATATGAAGGTCCATAAGAATGCCTTAAAACCCAAAAAACACTTTAAACCTCTAAAAACGTAAAAATTCTAAAAATCCCAAAAACCCTAAAAACCCATAAAATCCCTAAAAACCCTAAAAACGATAAGAATCCTAACAAAGATCTAAAAATCGAAAAAATGTAAAAAAGCCCCTGAAATCCCCATGAAAACCATAAAAACCTAAAAACACTTAAAACCCATAAAAACGAAAACAAATGTCTAAACACCCTAAAATGACCCTAAAAACCTAAAAACTCTTAAAACCATTGAAACCCATAGAAAATTAAAAAACACTAAAACCACTAAATACTAAAAAAAACCCACAAAAACTATAAAACACCTTTAAACCCCTAAAGAACATAAAAATATCTAAAAATACTAAAAACCATAAAACACACAAAAATACCTAGAACCCAAAAAACCGTAGAAACCATAAAATCCCTATACACCCAAAAAACCATCAAAATCCATAAAACCAAAAAAACATAAAAATACAAAAAATCCCTAAAAAACCCAAAGACCATAAAAAACCCTAAAAACTATGTGAAACCCTAAGAAGACTTTTAGAATAATAAAACACTTTAAACCCCTAAAAATATGAAAAACACTAAAAACCCTGAAACCCCTAAAAATTAATAAAATTCTAATAATACCTAAAAAACATAAACCCATAAAAGATCCTTAAAATCCATAAACTATATAAAAACTTAAAAAAACTCTTAAAAACCACAAAAAACTGCTACGAAAACCTAAAAACCATTAAATCCTTATAACCCCAAAAAATTATAAAAACCCTAAAACCCATAAATACCTTATAACCCCATAAAAATTATAAAAACCCTTTAAACCCCTAAAAATGATAAAAAGTATGTAAAACCATGAAATCCCTAAAAACTAAAAAAGACCCTTAAAACTCAAAAAACCCTAAAAATCCCTAAAATATACGAATATATCGTATACCTTAAAATCCATAAAAATCCTAAATAACCCCTAAAAATCCCAAGAAAAAAAACCCTACAACCCTAGGAAAACCTTAACTGAAAAAAAATTACCACACTTATAACAAAAAAAGCCAAAACCCCTAAAAAATAAAAACCCTAAAACCCTCCAAATCCCTAAGAACCCTAAAGACGATAAAAATCCTAAAAATCACTAAAATTCCTAAAAACATAAAAAACATAAAAATAAGAAAAGATCTTGGAAAATCATAAAAACATTAAAACACATAAAACCCCTAAAAACCTAAAAAACTCAGAAAATCCAAAAAACACATAACAAGACATAAACACCCCAAAAAGTAATCTAAAACCATAAGAACTACTAAAGACAATGTAAAATCTAAAAAAATATATAATACCCCTAAAACCACTAAAATACCTAAGACACATTAGACCCAAAAAAGATAAAAAACTATAAAAATCATGAAAATGTAAAAAAAAACTAAAAAAACCCCGTAAAACTCCAAAAAACCATAAAACCCCTTAAACACTAAAAATCGTAAAAATTCTTAAAAAACCATATTAAAAACATAAAAAATAAAAAAATTAAAACCCCTAAAATGATAAAAACCCCTAAACACCCTAAAACCTTTAAACCCCTCAAAATCCCTAAAACCCAAAAAAACCTAAATGAGCCCAAAATATTCTGAAAATATAAAAAAATCCTAAAAACCCTGACATTCCCTAAAAAAATATTACAAAATTGAAAACACATAAAACCCTAAAAAATCTAAAAATCATGAAATACCCCAAAAAACATCAAAACCCAAAAAACCCTTAAATACATTAAAAAACCTAAATCCCACTAAAAACCCAGAAAACCACTAAAATTTTTAAAAACCCTTTAATCCCCTAAAAATATTAAAATCTCTAAAAACCCTTAAAATCATAAAAATTCAAAAAAACACTAAAACATTAAATTAACAATAAAAATACTAAAACCCTAAAACACAAAAAATTGTATAAATCGTAAAAAAATCCATAAAAATACCTAAAATGTAAAATCCTAAAAACTCTGAGAAACCCTATGAAAACCATAAAAACATAAAAACATAAAAACACGTAAACCCCTATAAAATTAAAAAGGATAAAACCCCAAAAATTTCTAATGCCACAAAACTACATAAACCCATAAAAATCCCTAAAATCCCCATAAAACCATAAAAATCCTAACAAATCCATAAAACTTTTAAAAACATAAAAAACTCTTAAAAACTCTAAAAACACTAATAAAACCAGAAAACCCAAAAAACCCTTCATACCACTAAAAACATTAAAGGACACTAAAAATCAAAAAAACCCTAAAAGATCCTAAAGACTTTAAAAATCCCTTAATACCATAAAACCCCTAAAAACCATAAAAACCCTAATAACCCATAAAAAAACCAAAAGACCATTAAAAACACTAAAAAACATTTAAACCCCTTAAAATATTAAAAAATTATGACAAAACCATTAAACGCTAGAAAATTCATTAAAATAACAAAACCCCCCCAAAACCCTAATACCCTAAACTCCAAAAAAATCCTTAAAACCCTGAAATTCCCAAAAAACCCAAAAAACCATAAAAATAATAAAAAATCAGTAGAAATACCTAAAAATTTAAAAAATCCCCTTAAAACCCTTGAAAACCCATAAGAAAACCTTAGAAACCTAAATCCACTTAAAACACCAAAAAAAACATAAAAAAATGAAAAAACGCTAAAAATGCTAACACCCTAAAAATACTCAAAATCCCCAAAACCCATAAAAATTCTAATAAATCACTGAAAACATAGAAAACCCTGAAAACCCTGGAGAACCTTTATAAAACATTAAAATACATTAAAAAACACAACAACCCTAAAATCCTAAAAAAGTCTAATTCCATAAAAGACCCTAAATATCGTAAAAACCTCTGAAAACTATAAGAGCCACTAAAAATAATTAAAAAACCTAAAACCCATACTAACCCTAAAACCCAATAAAATATCAAAAATCTTTTAAACCCTTAAATATGCTAAAAAACCTCTAAAAACATTTAAAACCCTAATAACTATAAAAACTCTAAAACCTAAAAAAACCATAAACCCTAATAAGCCTAAAACACCTTGAAAATCCTCAAAATAACTAAAAACAAAAACAAATCATAAGAATGAAAAAATTCACTAAAAATATATAACATCATAAAAACTGTATAAACCCTGAAAACCAATAATAAAATCATAAAAACCTTGAAAAAACATAAAACATCTAAAACCTATAAAACACTAAAACCATAAAAACCCCTATAAACCATAAAGCCCCATAAATCATCAAGAACACCTTAAATCCCATAAAACCCCTAAAAACCACTACAAAATCAATTAAATCCTAAAAACCCTAAGAACCCTCAAAATCCCTAAAACACCTAAAATCCCATAAAAATCCATAAAATTTTATAAAATTCCCTATAAATGTAAAAAATACACTAAAAACACTGAAATACCCTAATATAACCTTAAAAACCAAAAAATAAATTAAACCCTTAAAAAATAAAAAAACTAAAAAACTACAAGACCTGAAAAATACAGAAAAACACATAAAGACAAGAAAAATTTCAAGAAACCCTAAACATCCATAAAAAACTAAAAATCAATAAAAACACTAAAAACCCTTTAAACCCAAAAAAAATTTAACAATTCAAAAAACCATAAAACTCAAAAAAACTTAAAAAAAACAACAAAAAAGCCATAATAATCCTAAAAATATTAAAACACATTTACATCCCTAAAAACAAAACAAAAAATAAGAAACCCAAAAAAATCCCAAAAAATATAAAAAATGTAAATAATTATGAAACCCCTAATAAGTACATAAAAACTAAAAACACATAACACCCCTAAACCCTAAAAATAATAAAAATGCTAAAAATCCTTAAATGGCCCTAAAAAAAACCCATAAAAAATATAAAACCCCCAAAAACCATAGAAATTACAAATCCCATAAAAACCCCAAATCCCACTAAAGCCTCTAGAAATATTAAAAATATCTGAAAATCTTAAAACCACTAGAAACTCTAAAACCCCCAAAAATTCATAAAACCCATAAAATCTTAAAATTCCAAAAAATACTAATAATCCATAATAATGAATAAAAAACCCTAAAAATATTGAAAACCAAAATGAAAACCTTATAAACCCAATCTAATGGGCTAGAACCATGGTTAGATTAAGTTGACATAATTCAATGTTCGATGTGTTCTAGGAGGTAGTGGTGGCTCATTTCAAGAGTTTTCCAAATTTCCAGTTTTTCTATCGGTATGTCTGAAATTGATGAGTCATTTTGGTAGATCAGTGTTGGTAGGTTGGCATTGGCAACTCAACATCGGTGAATCAGGGCGTCAGTGAGTTGATGCATTAGTAGGTCAAGGTTTTGGTAGTTTGAGGTGTCGTAGACCTAGGCATTAGTAGGTTGGGTATCAGTGAGTGGCGTCAGTGAGTGGCATAAGTGAGTCTAATCGGTGAGTGGCATCAGTGAGAGGCATCGATGAGTGGCGTAGATGAGTTGTGTCGGTGAGTGGATTTGGTGAGTCAAGTGTCCGTGAGTTGCATCAATGACTCACTGTCAATGAGTCACATCAGTGGCTCAGCATCGATGGATCATCCTTCGGTGGATCACTCATGTTAGTGAGTGGCATCGGTGACTAACCCATTGGTGATTCATTTCCAATTTTTTTTAAGTTTTCCAGTTTCTCCCCTTTGAAGTCTCCTTTGACATTAAATGAGTTAAAAGTCATATTTAATGAGTTTTTGGGCTGTTTCAAATGGTATTTTTCTCCTAAAAACTTGATGCTCCCTTTGACTCATAAACTACGTGGTATTGATCGTTATATGGATTTAATGGACTTTGAAACTGTTTCCCGAGTATATTTAGGATCTGGCCTTTCTAAAGTCGAACTACTATTTTCCTTTAACCCTTCCACTTTTTCTTATTTCACCATGAACCTTTCTTCCCAGTGGATGAATTCTCTTGTGTTTTATATATCTATTTAGTTTTCTGCTGGAGTCTCTCATAAAACATGTGTGAACCCTTGTTTTGGTGCAATGTCAAATTTTTGATCACCTGTTATTCCATGTAGGGATCCCTCTATCTCTCTTTTATTTGTGTATCATGTTGTTATAGTTGAAACCAATTTAACACAAATAATAAGATATAATAAATGAGGGTCTGGGAGTACAATGGTGATGAACACTTTGTTTTATATATTATCCTTGATCCATGTTGTGAATCATATGGGTTGTGTTATGTTGAAAATCATAGTTGTTGGAAGTCTTGGTTTTTCCACTTATATGATTTGTGAATCACTACTGTAAGAATTAGATTTTTGTTAATAATGTATATTCCATTAAATAAATGAATTCCCCATGATCAAAATTATTCTACAATAACCCATTTTTTATAAAGTTGATTTAAAAACGAGTTATTCTAAATCTAAATAAACATTTCCTTGTGGGTGTGCATGTGTGTTATGTGTGGTTATTTTCACCCTTGTGTTTTTTATATTAATGTGGTGTTGTGGCTTGGAGTGTGGTTGTGATTATGGGGTGGTAAGCATGGTGTAATGGTTTCTCAGGCTGAGATATTGGTTGATTGGGAAATTGATAAACTTGTTATGTAGTGGGAGTGCATATGGACAGTGGTTGGGAAGTGGGGCTACAGGACTGGGCTGTGTCATGTTCATGTTTATAGTTGTGTTGGGCATGGTGTTTTTGTATAGTGGGGATACCATGTTTGGTAATAATGATGTGTGTTTGTGGTTTTACTTGTTTAGAGGAATGATAGCGCAACATGAATTTGTAGAATGATGATGGTATTGGTTGGATAGGTGTTCAAGAGAGTGGAGTGTACAGTGGGACTGTAAGATGTGTTTGATTTGTTTTATTAAATGTGGTTATTCTCATGTAGTGGGACTTCTAGGGATGGTTTATTAGGGATTATTTTAAATATTGATGGATTTACCTTATGTGGGCCTTTCTACCAGAGTTTCTAGAAACCTTTTTTTATGAATGGGTGTTAGAAAGGATTATTTTACCTTGGTCATTTTTTCCATGCTTTTATTTGGACATGGTTTTTATTATTTCTTCTCCATATAACATTTTCAGTGATTGGTAGTTTCCCAAGTAGGGATAGAAAATAATTAATTAATTGATAATTTAGAATGAAAATTGGTTAAATTAATTGGCTGGGGGTATGTTCTTGAGTTGTGTCTTGTTGTGAAGTGACGTTCATTTATCAACTTATTGAAGTGACAATAATTTGTGGTGGTACATGCATGTAGGTTTGGTAGCAAAGTTAGTTATGATGTGGTCTAGTTATTTTTTTGGAAACCCATAGGTTTTTATGAGTGTTTGGTACATGTATATATACATGTAGTTTCTTGATATTTCTATACACACCCCAACTATTTTGAGCACTACATTCTGAATACCCCCATTGTTATGGGGGAGGGTGTCATTTCCAAACATCTCAGTGGGAGGATGGATGTTAGGTTATTCACTCTTCTCTACTCCCTATTATAATAATTGGTATCCCTATACTCTTCAGGAATGTTGTGGTGTGGTCGGGAGGCCCAAGTGTCTATGGGTGAAGTGTGTTTCCCAAGAGTCTTTGGGATGAGTTATGTAGTGATTATCAGGTGTCCATGGGATGGATTTGTGGTTTGTGGCCTAGGTGTTTTTGAGAAATATGTTTTGTGGTATGTGGCCCAGGTGTGTGTGGGAGGGTTGTGACAGTGGGGAATATGAATGAGTGTGGTAGCGTCAGTGCATTCACTATTAGGGATGACCATTTAACCAGTGGGAAGTGGTGCAAGGTACCCAAATATTGATGTGTTTAATACTATACTTTCTTGACTTCCTTTATTTGGTTAGCGTGCCTTGGTGAGGTTGGGTTGGATAGTATAACTTGTTAGGTTCTTTTGAGTTTCTTCTATTTTCTCATAATAGAATTAATATGCTTCTACCACTTGTGTATGCGTTACTTTGGTTTTTCCCTACTGAGTATACTTGTATGCTCACCCTACGTATATATAAATGCTTTCAGGTTTCTAGGTAGATTACGTGGACCGTGCTAGACTTTACTGCTAAGATTTTGGGGTTTATTGTTGTGTTTCTTCTTAGTTTTACTTTGGTACTTTGGATTTTTCTTTGTATTTATAGAAGTTTTACTCTAAACATGCATGTGGGATAGATTTTGGTTTTGTTATATATATGTGAATTGGAGTTGTTTGAGGTTGATACATATTATCTCCCGACCATGGTTACTATAAAATGAGTAATTCCTCCCATTTTGTGAGATTTCTATACCCTTGGTGTTGGTTTCCACCCCAAAGACAATTAGAGGTAGGACTTGGGGTCATTACCTCTCCTTCATCATGAGGAAGGATGGTCTTGGAATCTCACCACCCCTTCCCTCATCTTGAAGTAGTCGGGTCATGAATGAATGGTATCAAAGGGGATGGTTGAGAGATAGGATGGATTTTGTAGTTAGAAAAAATGAGGATCACATGGGATGGTAGGGAAACAATGTTAGGTGATCTTGGTGAATAACATAGGCCAGGAAAGACCAGCAAGGACACAAGATTTTAGGTCCCCCTGTGACTTGATGCAAGGACTCTGATCTTATCGAATGACCAAGTGGGGAAACACCGATTATTAGGTAGAGACCCTAGTAATGGTAAATGCATCATGATGACTTTCAATCTTGTTTGTTTTTGGAAGTTTTGGGAAACTAAAATAATCAATTAGAAAAAATGATTCCTAAATAAATTACATACTACTCAGGCTTAAGAATTACTTTTTTACCTTTCATCTATGGAACACGGTCGTTGTCCATGAGTTACTCAGGCAGTGGAGGCTCAGTAGGCCCATTCGGCTATTCAGTGAAAAGTAGAATTAGAGGAGGAGGATAATCAATGAAAGAAGACCCTTTGTGATTTCCAGTGAAAAACTCTAGGAATGTAAAATATTAATGTCTCGAACATGGATATGGAGTGTTGGATCGAGGAGCTGGTGATCACTTTCAGCTTGTTCCAGACTCTGATAGAGTACTGGGTTTCCCTATCAGTGAGCCAGATGTAGAGAGAAAAATGTGAGTGGTGGACGCTTTACCTCAAGGAGAGGAATGATACCCATGTTCTATGGATCGACTTTGAGAAGGATTTCGAGATGAAATTACTTTATTCTACCATGAAGGCTGAGAAAAAATAGAATATACTCTCCCTCTAGTAGGGGAGTATGTCATTATGTGATTTGGGATCAAGTTCAAGGATCTCCTTCACTTTTCTCATGAACTCTTTCTGGATGAGGATTCTTAGGTGAGACATTTAGAGGATGCACTCTATCCTTCTCTTCAATATGGGGTTACTCACTTAATCCAACCAACATACTTAGAGGCTCATAAGAAAGATGAGGTAGTTTAAAGGATTCACTCATGAAGAGATTTTACATGAAAGGGGAGGAAACCAATTTCTTTAAAGGGGATGGATATCAGTAGTAGGTATCCGATGTCAGGACCTTCCAAGTTTTGGTCGGCGGGGAGTTGACCCCAGTAGTTTCAGTTTCAACCTTCGGGTCCCCTTACTTTTCCTGAATGCTTTATACCGAGGTTTTTATGTTATGGAGGCTATAGAACCCTTTAGATTTAGTAACCAGTTTGAGCTTTGTATGGTGGAGGTGGGAATGTCTAGCGCCCGCCTCCATGGAAGTTGTCGGCTAGGCTGTTTTGGCGGCAGGGACAGTAGGCTCCTGCTCCACTGGAAGGAGACGAAGAAGGTAGATACCAACGTTATGGAATCCCATAGGGAACATTACCTAGGCATGGTTTGGTAAGAAGCTGTCAAAAGACTGGTAGAAGAGCTAGGCATGGTCAGTTCTATGCCAGAGAGGCAATAGTTTCACCAGGGCCTAAGATTGTTCGAGATACGATCAATTGGTTCAGTACTCTTAATTATTCCTTGTTTGATTAAGGAGATTTTCAATCCTTTGTAGCACCAAGTATAGCCCATACTTGGGGACTATACATTAAGATACTTTCCATTCCCCTGGTGTTGAGTACAATAGTTAGAGGTCATAACAACTTATTTGATCTTTTATGGGGATGTAGACTGATGTAGGGGCCACATAAGTCTAGTGGGGATCTTTTATGATAAATATACATCCATATGGTGTTATCCATGGTATTGAATAGTTGTACTCTGTGGGTTTTGTTGTCATCTTCTTTTATAGAATATTCATGTTTTCAAACATGGGTGGCTAACATGTGGTTTTCATTACTGAGTGGATTTGTCAGATGAGCAGTCGGCATGTGGATCCTTTCCTTTCCTTATTAGATGAGCTATCAGTGGAATCAATTGATGTTTTGATAATGTAGGTTTTAGTATTTTTTAGGGAATTGTTGTATGATTTCCCCTAGGAGGTTGTGACTCTACCCCCTCAATGTGACGTTGATTTTGGTATAGATTGAAAACCCGATTCTAGTCTGATTTCGATAACTCTTTATTGGATGGAATCTTCTGAGATGCGGGAGTTGCGGGTCCAGACTGATGATGTGATGAATAAGGGATTTATCTAGCAGTGTGTGCCACCATTCAATGCCCTGATCTTATTTTTAGAGAAGGATTATGGTGGTCCAAGGATGTATATAGACTACTGGAGGTTGAATTAGGTAATAGTCAAGAATAGTTACACTATCCTAAGGATATATGATCTTTTCAAATAGATGTGGGGAGAAAGTTGGTTTTCTAAGATTTATTGGCTGTTTGGGTATCACTAGTTAAGGGTAAAGGAATGTGAAATATCAAGACTTCTTTCAAGTGTAAGTATGGGAACTTCAAGTTCATGGATATGTAGTTTGGTGTTTTTAACACACCAACCGTGATCATGGGCCTTATGAACTCTATCTTTTGTGAGTTTCAGGACTGTTTCATCATCATATTCATCGTTAAAATCCTGATATACTCAAATCTAGATGATGGGAATGTCGATCATCTCAGGGATGTCCTAGAGGTCCTTCGACACCACCATCTCTACGGAAGGTTGTCCAAGTGCATGTTTTGTACATGATAGGTCCACTTCCTTAGGAATGCGGTGTCTCATCAGGGTGTAACAGTGGACCCAGTGAAGGATGATGTAGTTTTTTCATGGGTAGAACCCAAGAATGTGGCATAGGTTCATATTTTTCTTGGTCTAGACGGCTATTACCATAAATTTATACAAGATTTCTATCAAGTAGCATCTCTATTGACGACTCTGACTAGAAAAGGACAAGCTTTTGTGTAGATTGAGAAGTGCCAGGAAGTGCTCAACCATATAAAGGGGATGTTGATTAATGCCTCAATGGGTAGGTTTCCAGAGGTAAGGGTGATGTTCGAGCTATTTTTTGGTGCTTAATTTCTTGGTTTGGGATGGGTGCTGATGTAGCAACGATGAGAGATCTATTATGGTTTAAGGTAGTTTTTTCCTTATGAACGTAACTATATCACCCATGATCTAGAGTTATCATCGGTCATGTTCACACTAAATATTTGGATGCATTACCTCATTGGTTTGTGCTTTATGGTGTTCAAAGTTCAAAAGATCTTGAGGTACATCTTTTCCAAATGATATCTGAACTTGCGGTAGCAATGGTGGATGAAGTTTATCAAGGATTATGATTTTTTTATCTACTACACCTCCGGAAAGGGGAATGTTCTGGATAGTCCTTGGAGAATAATTTTCATAGGGAAGTTTTTTTAGAATCAATAGATTATTGGAAGGTAATGGAGGAGTTTTATTCCACACACTTAGATGCCAGAATATATGGTGGAAGAGGATTTATATTTCAAATTATGGTGCAGTCATATCTAAGGCAACATGTGGAGGAGTCTCAGTGGGGAGAATTTCAGGTAGAGGTAATGCATGATCTCTTCGACTTGGGTAATGCTCTAGAGGGATGGATGGAGGATGGTCATAATCAAATGTTATTCCATTGGAAGTTGTTTTTTCTCATTTTGATTCATGAGGGAGTTCTCCATGAGTTTCATAGATCACCCCAAGTGGTACACTTGGGAGCATTGAAGATGTATCATGGATTTAGGGAACAATTTTTGTGGCCCAGGATGAAGCAAGAAGTGGAAGAGTTTGTGGAAAAGTTCTTGGTGTGCCATCAAGTAAATGATAATCACCGTGTTCTCAGTGGATTGTTTCAACACTTATATGTACTCGAGTGGAAGTGGGATGACATATCAATGAATTTTGTCACAATATTACCAAGGGTTCATGGAGGATGCGATGAAATCTAAGTGGTAGTGGATCGATTGACAAAACTGGCTCATTTATTAGTGATCATGGAGTCGAGTGTAGTATATGGCTTAGCGTAGAGGTATGTGGATGAGTTGGTGCAGCTTCAAGGAGTTCCAAGATTCATAATATCATATCGAGATACACATTTTATGTCGATAGTATGGAGGGGATTTTAGAATTCCTTTGCCAATTAGTTTTACATTATCACTGCTTTCCACCCTCAGATGTATCGGTAAAAAGATAGGACCATCCAGACATTGGAGGATATGTTGTGGGCATGTGTTCTGGACTTTAGTAGGTCTTAGGTGTGACATTTTCCCCTGGAAGAGTTTTGTTTCAATGGTAGCTATCACTCTTCAATTATTATGGATCTATTTGGAGCTCTATATGGAGGTCGTTTTGTTCTCAAATATATAGGATATAAGTTGGGGAGGTAGTTGTTCTTGGTCCAAACATGGTGCAGAGTACAAAAGGGAAGGTGCAGCTTGTCCATGAGAGGATGAAGGAAAAGCAGGACTGACATAAGTTGTATGCAGATCGTAGGAGAAGGCGCTTGTATTTCAAGGTTGGGGACTACATGTTCTTGAAGGTTTCCCCTTGATGTGGGTAGGGGAGGTTCGACAGAGGATGTATTATATCTCCAAGGTTCATCATACCCTTTAAGGTGTTAGGATGAGTTGGCAAGGTGGAATACCATTGGGTATTTCCACCACAGTTGATATGGATCCATTACATCTTTCATGTCTCCCAGATTCATCAGTACTTCCATGATCCATCTTCTTCAAGATGATGGAAGGGGTAGCGAGATTCTAAGACCATCATCAAGATGAATGAGTGATAATGACCCCTGAGCCCCTGCCGCCAATATAAATCTCACAAAAATAGGATGAATTACCCTTTTTATAGTAACCAAGATCAAGGGATATGATACATCAACCTAAAACAAATCCAATTCAAATATATATAATGATACTAAAATTCATCGCACATGCATTTTTAGAGTAAAACTGCTATAAATAAAAAATAAAATTCTAGAGTAAGTACCAAAATAAAACTAATCAATGACACAAAAACCATCCCCAATATCCAAGCTAGTAAAATCTAATAAAATTTCCATAATCTCCCTAGAAACTTAAAAATTGTTTTATATACATAGTGTGAGCATACAAGTATACTCAGTTGGGAAAAACCAATGTCTCCCATGACCAAGTGGGAGAACCATACTAATTTCCCTATGATAAAATATAAGAATATCTAAAGTACCAAACACTATATACTCTCCACCCCACCCTCACTAAGGAACACTCACCAAATAACCCATGTAATGTAACTTAAATTAGTAATCATATCAATATTTGGGTAACCCGCACTACTTCCCACTGTTTATCCTCTCATCCCTAGCGGTGAACATCTTGAAGCTACCACACTCTTCCACAAGCGCCAATATCACAACCTTCCCACACATACCTAGGCCACATACCACATCACATCTCTCCCACAAACACTTGGTCCACAAACCACAATCTTATCCCGGAGACACTTGGTAATCACCACATAATTCATCCTAAATACCCATGAGAAGCACACCTCACCCACAGACACCTGGTACTCACAACCACACCATAACATGTCTGACGATTATGGGGCTACCAATTCCTAGAAGAGGTAGCAGAGAAGATCCAATAACCATCCATCCATCCTCCCACTAGGATGTTGGAAAAGGAAAACATTCCCCATAACAATGTGGGTGTTCTACACGTAGTTCTCAACATAGGTGTGATGCATATATAAATCTAAAGGAACTACATGTATATATATAGGTACCAAACACTCAACCCAGCCTATGGGTTTTCAAAAACAACAACCTTCCCACACCAAAACTTCCCTTACTACCAACCCTATATGTACGTACCACAACAAATTATGGTCACTTTCATAAGTCGATAAATAAATGCTGCTTCACAACAAGACACAAATAAAAACATACCCCCATCAAATTCATTTAACCTATTTTCATTATGAATTATCAATCCATTAGTTTATTTATTCCATCCCTACCAACGAAACTACCAAACACTGTAAATGTTATAAGTAGATTCAACCCTAACAAACTCTACGAAATCCAAATAAGGAATGAAGGGCCAATGTAAAAGAATCCATTCTACCACCCATTCATAAAAAAAGGTTTCTAGAAACTTTGGGTGAAACGCCCATGCAATGTAACCCCATACTTCTTCAAAATAATCCCTCCCAAACCTTCCTCGACATCCCCACTACACAAGAAACACCACATTAAGAAAAACAAAACTCAACTGACTTGAAGTCCAACTGCTCACTCCCCTCTCTTGAATAACTTTTAAACAACTAACACCATAATTATTCAAAGTCATAATGTCATTTCCATTATCTCAATAAGTAATACCCAAAACACACCTCATTACTACCACACTCAGTAGCCCTGTTGTACAACAACACCATGCCCAGCACACCCATAAACATGAACATCACACAACTCAGTCATGAAACCCCATTTCCCAACCACTTTCCAGATGCATTCCCACTATATAAAAAGTTCATTCATTCCAAAATAAAACAATATATCATCCTAAGATATAATTATACCACTCGTACCACCCCATACTTATAACCACACTCCCATCCACAACACCACACAAACATCATAGACACAAGGCCATAAAAAACCACACACACACACAACATAACCACACAAATAGGGAATGTTTTATTCATATTTAGCAGCACTCATTCTCTAATTCCACCTGATAAAACATGGGTAATCACAAAACAAGTTCGATCCTAGGGAATCCATTTATTTAACTGAATATACATGATTAACCAGATTCTAATTCTTATAGCAGTGATTCAAAAATGATATAGGTGCACAAATAAAGACCACCAAATATCATGATTTTTAGAAGAATAAAACCCAAATGATTCACAAAATCAATCAAGGATAACATATAAAAACATCAATCCTCACAATCTTACTTCTATCCACTCATTTATTACATCTTATTGTCATCATTAAATTGGTTTCAACCATAAATATTGAAATATATTACTACACCCAAATTGCATGATACAAAAATAAAAAGGAGACGAAGGGATCTCTACATGGAACAATCGACGATCAACAATTCCTCCCTACACCAAAATAGGGGGTCATGCGAGTAATTGGAGGAACTCTAGGGGGAAAACAAACAAACTTCTAAAACACACACGTATGAATCCTCAGGTAATAAAGGTTCTCGGTGCCCCAAGAGAAAGAGAAAGAGTTAAAAGGAAGAGAGGATTTCGACTTTAGGAAGGGAAGATCCTAAATCCAAGGGGAATACTTTTTCAATGGCCATTAAAGCCGGATCACGATCAAGACCATGCTGTTTAGGAGTCAAAAGAAGATTATGGTTTTTAGGTGATAAATTCCATTTGTAACTGCCCAAAAACTCATTAAATATGACATTTAACTCATTTAACATCAAAGGAAACATCAAACGGGAGAAACTATAAAAAATGGAAGTGACTCACTGATGGGTGGGTCATCGAGATGACTCACCGACATGAGTGAGCCATCGAAAAATGAGACCTCAATGCTTGAGGCACCTACATGAATCTCCAAAAGCATGTCACTTATGCGACTCACCAATTCTAGACTCACCACGCCACTCACTGAGGCCACTCACTGAATCCACTCACCCTACACCACTCACTGACACGTGACATACCAACGCCCTAACCTACCGATGCCTTGATTCACTAATACTGACCTACCAAATACAACCTAAAGACATTGAGAACCAATGCCAACCTACTGACACTGAGATACCAACGTGACTCACTAACACCTAACTCACTAATAGAAAAAATGGAAATTTGGAAAACTCTTGAAATTATCCACCATTTCCTCCCATAATACCCCAAACACTGGATTATTTAAAATGTAATGGACTGGGGAGGTACAAGACATTTCATCAAAATAGCTATCAAACTATTCTCGACCTCGATAATTTAGAAACAAACCTAGAAGAAAGATGGGTCTGAAAATCCACCCCATAAGATTCCTCTCAATGATAAACCACCTTATGTTATTAGAAAGATGGAGTGAAACCTCAACATCCAAGAACACCACCTCCCACATCTGCTAACCCAAAAATCTAAATTATACCCCACACAAGCACCAACTATCTAGACATGTGAATTAGGTATTTACTTCCTCCATGTCAAGATACTATCTTCTCTAGCCGATATTGGCTTGCCTGCATAGGTTTAATCACATCTCCATTAATGCATATCGATTATGAATTACGTCTCCCCCTATTCACATGTTAGGAATCGTCACACACTATGGAACAAGGAAGTAACCCATATTATAACAAATAAGGTTCAAGAACTACATCACAAATCGAAACAGAAAAGAAAAATTCAAAACAACTCCAAGTAATGGGTACACATTTGCATCTATCGCTCCCAAGTACTCTCCTCCAGGCCACCATGCCTCCCCAACACATAAACCATTGGAATTTTCTATGCCTGAATCACCTTCTCCCAAAAATAATGGGTCTCCACTAGTTTTTCCATGAAAATTGGTTCATCCTCCATATCCAACAATCCCTACCCAATGAAATGGGAGTCATTGTGAAGATATCAATGAATCTGGGAGACATGAAAAACATCATGGATCCTTCTCAACTATGGGGGAAATACCAACTGGTATTCCACCTAGCAAAATCATCCAAACACCTCGATGGGTTTGATGAACATAGGAGAAAGCCTACTCCCTCTGTCGAACCTCTACTTCCAACATCATGTGGAAACCTTTAAGAACACATAGTCTCCAACCCCAAACTCCGAGGGCCTTCTCCTCTAATTGAAATTTGACTTCAATCATTCCTTTCTACCTACATCCTCTCAAAAATAGGCTGCAACATCTCTTTCATAATATGTACCACATCTAGACCCAGAAGAGATTCCTCCCCAACTTCTATCTAGAATAAGGTTTAATGACATGGACTTCCATATAGGGCTTCAAAAAAAAGCTATACCAATGGAAGAGTGATAGAAATTATGGTAAGAGAACTCTTAAAAGGGAAAATTTGACACCCAAGACCCACTAAAGTATATAAAACATGACCAAAAAATTCCCTCCAATGTATGGACGGTCTACTTTGTTTTCCCATCCATATGAGGCTGGAAAGAATTGTTGAGGCATAACTGAGTGCCAAATGAATGTTTTAGTACCCTCCAGACTCATCATGTAAACATGTATCCTTATTTAAGACTACAGATCATGGAAATCCATGTAGCCACACTACCTCATCCACAAACCTCTATTCTAAGGAATCTAGTATGCTTAACTCCATGATCGCTAAGAAGTGAACAGATTTCACCAAATGATCCACTATCACCAAGATTGAATTGAATCCTCCCTATTCCTAGGGTAATCCTATGACAAAATCCATTGATATGTCATCCCAATTCCACATGGGAAAATCTAAGGGATAAAAAAATATCAGGAACATGGTAATCAACCTTCACTGTCTCACAAACCAATCACTTTGATAGAAACTATGCCACTGCTCGCTTCATCCCGGGCCACCAGAACTGTTCCCTCAAGACACAATAAATCTTCGAAACTCTTAGGTGTAATTCTAGGGGTGAGATATGAAATTCATAGATAACTCCCTCGCAAATCACCATGGGAATGAATAACTTCACATGAAACCACATCCGATTCTGACCATCCTCTGACCATCCCTCCAGTGAATCACCCTAGTCAAAGAGAACACACATTACCTCTACCTCTATGTCTCCCAAATGATACTCCTCCACCTTCTACCTCAGATATGAATGTACCATCATTTAAAATAGACAACCTCTACCACCATTCATTCCTGCATCTAAGTGAAACACAACCAACTCTTCCAATACTCTCCAAGCATCTGTAGATTCCCGAACTACCTCCTTTTGTGACTTCTTTCTCAAAGAACCAGCCACTACATTTCCCTTACGTAAGGTGTAATAGATATAAAAATATTAATATTGGATAAACTCAATCAACCTCCACTACCACAAGTTCAGATCTTACTGGGAAAATATGTACCTCAAGATCTTGTGATCTTTGAAGACCACAAAGCGCTCTTCAATGAGGTAATGTTTCCACAATTTTAGTGAAAACATGACTGCTTCTAGCTCAAAATCAAGGGTGGCATATTTATGTTCATGGGGACATAACTGCCTTCACCTATAGGAGATCACTTTTCATTGTAGTATCATGACACACCCCAAGCCCAAACGGGAATTATCAGAAAATACCTTAAACAAACCCCATTCCTCAGGAAACTTGAGCACTGTTACACTGACTACATTCCCATTCAGATAACAAAACTCTTCCTAGATCTTCTTGCTCCACACATAAGCTTAGCATTTTCTAGTGAAAACTGTCGACATAGCTGCTAATAGAGAGAAATCATGTTCGAATATCTGGTAATTGCCTAAAGGACCGAGAAAAAGGTGAACCTATACCCAATTATTGGGTGCTTCCCATGTAATAACTACCTCGACCTTCAATAGATCCACTTCTACACCCTACTGAAACACAAAATTCCCATATAGGTGGACCTCCCATGTCCAAAACGTGCACTTGGATATATTTTCATAGAGATGGTTGTGTCAAAGGACCTCTATGACATTCTTGAGATGATCATTATACTCCAACTCTAACATGGAGTAGATCAGTATGTCATTAATGAATATAATGATGAACCGGTCTAGTAACTCACAAAATATGAAGTTCATAAGCCCCATAAACATGGATGGTGAATTCTTAAGGCCGAACAACATAACCATGAACTTGAAGTGACCATACCTACACTTGAAAGCAGTCATTGACCCTCCTTCAACCTCAACTGGTGATACCCAGACCATACATCGACCATAGAAAAAAAAATTCTCCCCTCAACTGGTCAAAAAGATAGTCTATCCTTGGGAGAGGGTAACAATTCTTGATTGTTTCCTGATTCAAACTCCGATAGTCTATACACAACATTATACCAACGTCTTCATTAATTGAAAAAAATATTGGACAACCCCATGAAGGTACACTAGGCCAGATAAATCTCTTCATCATCAAATCATCAATCTGGACCAAAAACTCCTATAGTTCAGAAGGTTCCATCTGATAAGGAGCCATTGAAATCGGACTAACATGAGGTTGTATGTTTATCCCAAACTCATTATCACTTAAATGGGGTAGAGTCACAACCGCATTAGATAAAACATCTAGATAATTCCATTACAACTCCAAAAACCTCCACCATCCCAACATCAATTGATTCCATGGACAACTCATCTAATGAGGAAATGAAAGGCTCCATCTTCTAACTACCGATCAGGCAACTCCACTCACCAACAAAAACTACATGTCGGGCACCAATATATAAATAATCACTCTTCTATGGAAAGAGTAAAAAAAAAAGAACAATGTAAAAGTAGTAAATTCCATGGATTACACAGTATGACTACATTTTATAGAAGAAAAAGATCCATGTTGGACTGATGCAGCCCCAACATCAGTCTACATACCTGGAAAACATCAAACAAGATGGTCTGACCTTTGATTGGATTAATTAATACTAGGGTAATGTAATGTATCTATATTTCTAGTTCCAGACCACGGGCTAGACTGGGTGAAACAATGGAGTGAGGAGATCCTGAATCAAACAAGGAACAAACAATAGTACTGAAAAAACTGATCGTACCTCGAACAATCTCTGACCCTACTGGAATTGTTCCTTTTATGGTGTGCAACTGAACACACCTAGCTCCTATACCCCTCTGTTTTTGACCACCTCCCTAACCATGCCCTATTCAAGGTCCCTATGGGATTCCCAGAGTTTGGCCTCTTCTTACTCCATCTCATCTCATTGGAGCAGGAGCCTGCTGTCCCTGCTACTAAAATAGCATGGCTTGTAACTAAAGCTGAGGAGAGTGGTAGAACTGCCCACCTCCATCATACATAGCTTGAACTAGTAATTTAATATAAAGGTTATCATGTCCTCCATAATAAAATCACATCATTACCAAGCCTATATAAAAAGGATGATGACCCAAAGTTCAGAACTGAAACTGATGGGGTCGTCTCCCAACCGACCAAAACCTAGAAGCTCTTGACACCAGAGACCTACTGCAGAGAGAATTTTCCTATGAAGAACTTATATGGATCCCATATCATGGTAAACCTCCTAAAAAATTCATCATTTCCATGACTAAATCCTAATTCTAAACCTATAAGTATGTCAGTAGGGTGAAGTGAGTAACTGCATACTAGAGGGAAGGATAGAGTGCCTCCTCTAAATGTCACACTCGAGACTCCTCATCTAGAAAGAGATCTTGGATCAAAGTGAATGAGATCCTTGAACTTGATCCAAAACATTCGTACTGACATAATACCCTATTAGAGGGAGAGTAGCTTCAATCATTTCACATCCTTCATGGTCGAAGAAAGCAATTCCACTCAGAACTCCTTCTCAAAGTCGACCCACAGAACATCAATCTCTTTTCTATACCTGAGGTAAAACGTCCACCACTGATGTGCTACTCCCCTCATCTAGAACACTTCTAGGGGAACCCAGTACTCTTCCAGAGCCCCGATCAAGGTAAAAATGGTTACCATCTCCTCAAGAAAGTCCTCTATCTCCATGTCCAAGACACTGCCTTGTACCTTCCCAATGTCTGACACTGAAAAGCATAATGTGTCTTCTACTACTTATTTTCCTTATCATCTAGATCAACCCTCCACCGATCAGCTAGATTTTCATGCTGAGCCTCTACTACCTGAGCCACTTGTGGATGAAGACTGGGTTCCATAGCTGAATGGTAAAAAAGGAATCCTTAAACCCTAGTAGTATGAAATATACTTAGGATTAATTTTAATTTGTTGTTTATTTTAATTTCCCAAAAATTCTTTAACCAAAAAAGAGCACAAGTCATCATGATGCATGTAACATTCTTATGATCTCTACCCCTCAATCAGTATATTCTCATCTGGTCATTCCATAAGCTCAAAGTCCTTTCATCTGATCATGGGGGGCCATAAAATCCTGTGTCCTAGCTAGTCTTCCCCGACCCATGTCACACACCAAGATAACCTAACATTTTTTCCCTACCAACCCATACAATCGTTATTATTCCAAACTCCAAACTCCATACTATATATAAAACATCACCTCTAATACCATTCATTCATGACCCTACATCTTCAAGATGAGGGAAGGGGTAGTGAGATATCAATACCTTTCTTCCTCAAGATGAAGGATAGAGAATGACCCCTGAGTCCTGCCACCAATAGGTCTCAGGGTGGAGACCAACAATAATGGTAGAGAAATAAAAAAAATTGGAGGAATTACCCTTTTACAGTAACCAAGATCACAAGATAAGATGTATCGACCTCAATCAACTCTGAGTCACATATATACAAAGAAACCAAAATCAATTATATATTGACGTTTAGAGTAAAACTACTAGAAATACAAAGAAAACTACAAAGTAAAAAAATAAAACTAAGAAGAAGCTCAACAAGCCTCTCCAACATCCGAGCTAGTAAGGTCCCACACGGTCTGTTTAATCTCCCTATAAACTTGAAAACAATTTTATATACATTGGGCGAAAATACTAGTATACTCGATTGGAAAAAACCAATGTCACCCATGGACACGTGCGAGAAGCATAATAATTCCCCTTTGAGAAAACAATATAAACTCAAAACCACCTAACAAGGTATTATATCCACCTAATACTAACCAAAGGATGCTCACCAAATAACCCACGTAAATTAAATTAAATTAGTAAACGCGTTGATATTTGGGTACCCCACACCACATCCCACTAGTTAAATTCTCATCCCTAATGGAGAATGTCCTGATGCTACCATGCTCTTCCAAAATCCCCACTGTTACAACCTATCCGCACACACCTAGGCCACATGCCACATCACATATCTCTCAAAAACACTTAGGACAAAAACCTCAATCCCATCCTAAACACACCTAGGAATTACCACACAACTCATCTCGAAGACACTTGGAAAGAAAACCTCACTGACATACACCTGGGAAAGACAACCACACCACAACCTTCTCGAAGAGTCAATGGATACCAATTCCTAGAAGAGGGAGTAGAGAAGAGTTAATAAACAACCATATATCCTCCCAGTGGGATGTGGGGAAAGGACACCCTCCCCCATAACAATGGGGGTGTTTAGCACGTAGTGCACAAAAATAGTGGGGTGAATATAGAAATCACAAGGAATTACATGTATATATATAGGTACCAAACACCCGGCCCAAAATATGGGTTTTCAAAACAAAAACCACCCAACACCAAAACTTACCTTGTTACCAACCCTATATACACTTACTTCCACAAACTACAATCACTTCCATAGGTCAATAAATAAACGCCTCTTCACTACAAGACACAACTCAAAACATACCCCAATCCAATTAATTTAACCAGTTATCATTAGGCATTATCAATTCATTAATTTATTTGTTCCATCCTTTCTCGAGAAACTAAGAAACACTACAAACATTATAAGGAAAAGCAGTTATACCAACCTCTGTCAAATCCAAACAAGGAAAGAAGGGACAAGGTAAAAGAATCCATTATAACACCCATCATAAAACAACAATTAGTAGAAACATTGGCTGAAATACTCACTCAAGATAACCCCATCCTTCATAAACTAACCCCAATATCACCACTACACGAGAAGAACCACATTCAGCAAAATAGAACTCCCCAGCTTGCAGTCCCACTGCATACTCCCCTCTCTTGAACACATGTTCAACCACTTCCACCATCATTATTCGAGTACATGCCACCCTATCCTTCCTCTCAACAAGTAAAACCACCCAACACACCGCATTAATACCAAAAGTTGTATCCCTACTGTACAGTGACACCACAACCAACACACCCATAAACATGAACATGACACAACCCAGTTCTACAGCCCCACTTCTCAACAAAAATCTAGATGTAGTTCCAGTGTATAACAAGTTTATCCATTCCATAATAAACCAATATCTAAACATGATATAAAATTGCACCACCCGTACCACCCCATATTCATAATTAAACTCCCAACAATAACACCACTTGATCAATATAGACACACGACTGAATATAACCACCCAAACATTACATAGCCACACCAACAAGGCATGGTTAATTAATGTTTATCATAAATAATTCTTTAATTAAACATGATAAAATAGGGGTTACCACAGAAATAGTTTGATCATGGGGAATCCATTTATTTAACCGAATATACGTGATACACCGGATTTCAATTCTTATAGAGGTGATTCAAAAATCATACAGGTTTTTAAATTGTGACCCCCCAATGACCATGATTTTTAGAAGAACACAACCCATATGATTCAAAACATGGATCAAGGATAACATAAAAAACAAAGTGATCATCACTGTCATACTCCTAGCACCTCATTTATTACTTCTTATTATATTCGTTAAATTGGGTTCCACCGTAGCCACTAGAAGATATCAACACACCCACCTCGCATGATACAAAAATAAAATAGAGATGAAGATATCCCTTCATGGAATAACATACAACCAATAATTGATACTTGTTCCAAATTAGGGGGTCATGCGTGTAGTAGGAGAGACTCTATGGGAAAACTGAATAGGATACTATAACACACATGCATGAATCCTTGGGAATGAATGGTTCTTGGCACACTGAGAGAAAGTGGAAGGGTCTAAAGGAAGATTGGATTTGGACTTCAAAAAGGATATATCCTAAATCAATGGAGGAATCTATTTCAAATTACATTAATGCTGAATAATGATCATGACCACACAATTTAGGAGTCAAAGGAAGCTTCAGGTTTTTAGGAGAGAAATACAAATAAAAACGGACCAAAAACTCATTAAATATAAAATTTAACTCATTTAAAAATAATGGAAATTTCATAGGGGTGAAACTAGAAAAACAAGAAATGACTCACCAAAACGTTTGAACCAATGATATATAAGCCACTAATTCAAGTCACTGATAGTAAGTCACCAATGCGACTCACTGACGCCACTCACTAATGCCACTCATTGATGCCTGAATTTCCTAATCCTTGACCTATCGATGCCCTTAGTCACCAATGCTGAGCTACCAAGTCCAACATACTGATGTTGAGCTACTGACACCAACCTACCGACACTGATCTAAAAACGTGACTCACCAATTCCTAACTCACTAATGAAAAAACTGGAAATTTAGAAAACTCTTGAAATGAGCCCCCAATGCCTCCCAGAACACCCCAAACATTGGATTTTGAAAAATTAAGGGATTGCAGAGTTCTTGGCCAATACATGCATCTTCATGATGACTCTCATGTCATTGAGTCAGTAGAGTTGGATATCAAGGACAACACAACATTCATGGAACAACCAGGGGAGATACAAGATCATCAAGAAACAGTTTTTTGTGGATGAATAATTTCTCTAGTTCATGTGTTGTGGATGAATTGTTGTATGGAGGAGATTATTTATGAGCGATAGATTCAAATTCATTCACAATACCCATTTTGAGTTTTTCTTGTGTGTTCTTATTTGGGATATGGTGCTTGAACCCTATATGTTATAAGATTTATTGATTCTTTATTTCGTAGTGTGTGAATAATTCCTAACATGTGAAGAGGGGGAGACCTGATTCCTATCCAAGATGCATAAATTCAGATGAAATTAATCCTATTTGGGTGAGTCAGTGCTATCCAAAGAAGGCAATATCTTTATATAGAGGAATTAATTCCCTAATTCACATGTCCAGATATTTGGAGCTTCTGTGAGGTATCTTGTGGATTTTTGGGTTAGAGTATGTGGGAAGAGGTGTTCTTGGATGCTTAGTTTTTATTCCATCTTCTGAACAACACAAAGTTTGTTTATCCTTGAGAGGTATATTACGGGGGGGGGTGTTTAGAACCCTATTTCTTATAGGGTTGGTTATGAATTATCTAGGGAGAGAATGGTTTGATTGGTATTTAATTTAATGAACCAGACCTCATTGAACCATTAATTTGTAGAAATCCAGTGTTTGGGGTGTTATGGGAGGCATTAGTGGCTCATTTCAAGAGTTTTCAAAATTTCCATTTTTTCTATCAGTGAGTCAAGAATCAGTAACGTAGCATCAGTTGGTTGGTTTTGGTCTCTCAGCGTTGGTGACTTAGGGATTTTGAGGGTTGAGGTGTCTATAGGGTAAGTAATCGGTAGGTTGAGGCATTGATAGGTCGAGGCATCAGAATGTCGGGCATCAATGAGTGGCATTGTGGAGTGGCATCAGCGAGTGGCATTGGTGAGTGGCCTCAACATGTTTCGTCAGTGAGTGGAATCTGTGAGTGGCGTCAGTGGGTAGCATCGATGAGTGGAATAGATGTGTCAGGAATCAGTGAGTTGTATTGGTGACTTGCTGTTAGTGAATCATGCCAGTAACTCATCCGTTGGTGGATCACTCATTATGGTTTGTCACTTCGGTGACTCACCCATTAGTGAGTCATTTCATGTTTTTCCCAGTTTTTCACCTTTGATGTTTTATTTTTTGTTAAATGAGATAAATTCCATATTTAATGAGTTTTAGGGTAGTTTTGAATGGTATTTATCTCATAAAAATCCAAATATTCCTTTTATTTACAAACCATATAGTCTTGATCATGATTCAGTTTTAATGGCCTTTGAAATAGATTCCCCTATAGTTTTAGGATTTGGCCTTTACTAAAAAGATATCCTCTCTTCCTTCGAACCCTTAAACTTTATCTCAGTTCACCAATAAACTTTTTTCCCCAAGGAGTCACGCAACTAGGCTATTTTAGTATGTTTTGTTTTCCCCTATAGTCTCTCATACTACTTTTGTGACCCCCTGTTTTTGTGTAAGTATAAATTTTGGACCACTTATTCATACATGTAGGGACTTCTTCATCTCTCTTTTATTTGTGTATCATGTGGGGTGGGTGTACTAATATCTTACTATGGTCATGGTTGAAACCAATTTAACAAAGATAATTAAAAGTAATAAATGATGGGTTGGTAGTATGATGGTGATGATCGCTTTGTTTTATATGTTATCATTGATCCATGTTGTTAATCGTATGGGTGGTATTATTCTAAAAATCATGGCTGTTGGAGGTATCTATTTACACACCTATATGATTTTTCAATCACTACTATAAGAATTTGAATTTGGTTAGGCATGTATATTAGGTTAAAAAATGGATGCCCCATGATGTTACTTGTTATGTGATAACCCCTGTTTTATCAAGTGGAATTAAAGAGTGAGTGATGCTAAATCTGAACAAACCTTACCTTGTTAGTGTGGTTCAGTGCTATGTGTGGTTATGTTCGTCCTTGTGTCTGTGATGTTCATGTGGTGCTATGGATGCTAGTGTGGTTGTAATTATGGGGTGGTACGAGTGATGTAATGGTATCTCAGACTAAGATATTGGTTGATTATGGAATGGATGAAATTGTTATGCAGTGGGACAACAACTGGAAAGTGGTTGGGATGTAAGGCTGCAGGACTGGGTTGTATCATGTTCATGTTTATGGGTGTGTTGGGTGTGGTATTCTTGTATATAGGGCCTACCAAGTGTGGTAGTAATGAGGCATGTTGGGGGTTTTACCTATTTAAAAGAAGGAAATGGAATCATGACTTTTAATAATGATGGTGGTAGTGGTTGAAAAGGTTTTCAAGAGAGGGGAGTGTATAGTGGGACTACAGGCTGGGTGAGTTTTTTTTTTCTAAATTTGGGTATTCAAATGCTACTAGGCTACTAAGGATGGTTTATGAGGGATAATTTTGATAAAGGATGGAGTTACCTTCTGTGGGCATTTCTCCTAAAGTTTCTAGAAACCATTGTTTTATGAATGGGTATTAGAATGGATTATTTTACCAATGACCGATCTTCCTTGTTTGGATATGTTAATTGATGGTATGGTTGATTCTCCTTATCATGTTTATAGAGTTTGGTAGTTTCTCATTAAGGGATAAAACAAATAAATGAATGAATTGATAATGCAAAATGACAATTGGTTAAATGAATTGTTCAGGGATAAGTTTCGAGTTGTGGCTTGTAGTGAAGTGGTGTTCATTTATCAACTTACAAAAGTGACCATCGTTTATGGTGTTACATGCATGTCGGGTTGGCATCAAGGTTGGTTTTGGTGTGGGATGATTTTTATTTTCAAAACCCATAGGTTAGGTTAAGTGATTTGTATATATATATATATATATGTGCATGTAGTTCCTTGTGATTTCTATACGCACCCCACCCGTTTTGAGCACTACGTGCTGAACAACCCCATTGTTAGAGGGGGGGGGGGGGTCATTTCCTAACATCCTAATGGGAGGATGGATGGATGGTTATTGGATCTTCTCTGATATATCTTCTAAGAATTGGCAACCCTAGACTCTTCAAGCCTATTGTGGTGTGGTTGTGAGGATCAGGTGTCTGCAGGTGAGGTGTGCTTCTTAGGTGTCTTCAGGATGAGTTCTGTGTTGATTCCCAGGTGTCTTCAAGATGGGGTTGATATTTGTGGACTATGTGTTTACACATGATATTTGATGTGGGATGTGGTCCAAGTGTGTGATGGTAGTATGTGAAAGTGGGACTTGTGGAAGAGAGTGTTAGTTTCAGGACGTTCACCATTAGGGATGAGCAGTTTAACAGTGGGAAGTGGTGCGGGGTACCCAAATATCGATGTGATTACTACTTTACTTAATTAACTTTCTTTACTTGGTGAGAAATACTTGGTGAGGTTAGGGTGGATAGTGTACAATATTAGTTTATTTTGAGTTTTTATTGTTTTCTCACCAGGGCATTAATATGCTTCTCCGCCTTGTGCATGAGTGACTTTGGTTTTTCCCTACCGAGTATACTTATATGTTCTCCCTACATATATAAAACAGTTTTCAGGTTTCCAGGGAGATCACGCTGACCGTGATGCACCATACTAGAATATACATTGGGGATAGGTTTTGTTCCACTACATATTTTATTTTGGTACTTACTTTAGATTTTGTTTTTATTTTTAGTAGTTTTACTCAAAACATTCATGTGGGATGGATTATGGTTTCATTATATATATGTGACTTGGAGTTGAATGAGGTTGATACATATTATCTTTCAATATTTGTTATTGTAAAAAGGGTAATGCCTCCGATTATTTGGAGAATTTCATACCCTTGGTGCTGGTCGTGACCACATGGCCTATTGGAGGTGGGACTCATGGGTCATTATCTCTCATTCATCTTGAGGAAGGAAGGTCTCGACATATCACCACCACGTTCCTCATCATGAAGAGGGCGATTCATGACACCTAAAAACACTTAAACCCCAAAAAACCAAAAAATGATAAAAACCTAAAAGACACTAAGATCCCTAAAACTCTAAAACCCCTCAAATCCCCCCAAAACCATAAAAACCCAAAAACCATAAAAATCCTTAAATGCATAAAAATAATAAAAATTCATAAAAAAATAAAAAACCCAAAAACCCTGAAAACCCTGAAGAATATATTAAAAACCTAAAACAGTTAAAACCCAAAAAATCTAAAAAAATTATAAATACCCTAAAAAAAATAAAAACCATAAAACCCATAAAACCTAAAAACCCATAAAACCTATAAAACCCAAAAAATAACTAAACACAATAATACCCTTTAAAGACATAAAATCATTAAAAATGTAGAAACCTTAAAGCATATATAATACTCTAAAAAAACATAAAACCCCAAAAACCGATAAAAACCATAAAATTCCAAAAACCCGAAAAAAATCCAAAAAAAACCAAAAAAGAATAACAAACCCAAAAATCCCAAAAAATTAATAAAAATGTAAAAAACATAACAACCTCGAATGGACATAACAAAACCTTAACACCTAAAAAAACTTAAAACCACTAAAAACCTAGAAATTTCCAAAAAAAAAACCACAAAAATAGTCAAAACCATAAAACCCATACAACCCCAAATATTCAAAAAAACATAAAAAAATACTTCAAAACCCTAAAAATACATAAAAAACCTAAACACCCACTAAATATCTAAAAACCCTTTAAACACCAAAAATGTTATAAATCCTTAAAAAACAAGAAAACTCAATAGAAAACCTAAATTCCCCACAAAATACATAAAACCTCTAAACCCCCATAAAAATCCCTAAAATCCTGAAAAAATAAAAAACCTAAAAATCCCTAAAATTACCTAAAATTTAAAAAAGCCTAAAAACCCAAAGAACCCCTAAGAAAACCTTGAAAACTAAAAACACTAAAAATCCCTAAAAACCTAAAAAAACTCAAAAAAACCCTAAAACCACTAAAACAATAAAATCTTAAAAAACCACTAAAAAATTTATACCCCAAAAAATATAAAGAACCCTAAAACACCTAAAAAGTATAAAAACCCATTAAATCCATAAAAAGGTTTAAAAATCTAAAAATCCTCAAAAACTCTAAACAACATAAAACCCCCCTAAAAACCATAAAATAACTAATGCCCTAAAAATCTCTAAAATCCTTAACAACCCTTAAAATCTTAAAAAATCCCAAAAAGTAACTAAAAATCCAAAAAACCGTAGAAACCATGAAAACCCTAAGAAAATATTAATTGCGTAAAAACACTTAAAACCCCTTAAAACCTAAAAAATTATAATAACTTTAAATAACCCTAAAACCCCTCCAAATCCATAAAAATACAACAAACCCTAAAAACCAAGAAATTCATAAAAGGCATAAAAAATCCCAAAAAAAATTGAATAAACCCCTAAAAACCTAGAAATACCCTATAAAAAACATAAAAAATATAAAAACACTCAAAGCCACTAAAATGCCAAAAATGATAAAAATCATAAAAGACAATAAAAACTCTAAGACCCTCTAAAAACCATTAAACCCCCTAAAAAACATAAGAACCTTACAAATCCATAAAACTTATAAGAAGTACTGAAATATCTACACACCCTTTAAAGAACTAAATCATTAAAAAACTCAGAAAAAAATCTAAAAAACCAAAACAAACTTCAACGAACCATAAGTACCCAAAAAACCATAAAACACCAAAAAACATAAAAAAACACCAAACCCATCAAAATTCCTAAAACCCTAAAAAGTATAAAAACACTAAAAGACTTAAAATCCCTAAAACATAAAAAACTGTAAAAACCCTGAAAAACAAAAAGAAAATATTGATAACCTAAAAACACTTAAAACCATTAAAAACCTTCAAAATGATAAAAACCCTAAAAACCCTAAAACCTTAAAAACCATAAACCCTGTAAAATTATTTCAAACCTATAAAAACCCCTAAAACCTATTAGACCCCTTCAAAATCTCTAAAAACCCTTTCATCCCTAAAAATTGATAAAAAAACTGTAAAAACCATTAAAACCCAAAAAACTAAAAATAACCCTAACATCCCACAAAACTATAAGAACTCAAAAACACAAAAAAAAAACCCATAAAACCCTTGAAATTCCTAAAAACTCTTTAAATCATAAAAATTCTAAAATTTTCCAAAAAAAATCAAAAAAATGCTAAAAACCCTAAAATGCCCTAAAACCCTCAAAATATCAAAAAATCCTAAAAACCAAAAAATCATAAAAATGACCCAAAAATCCCAATAAATTTAAAAAACCATAAAACCCCCAAAAAACCCCTAATAAAACCTTAAAATTCTAAAAAAAATTAAATCACTAAAAAACCAAAAAATTGCTAACACCCCAAAAGACGATAAAAACCTTAAAAAACCTAAAACCCCCTAAAACAATAATAACCCCAAATAACCTAAAAAACCCCAAAACCCCCTAAGAGCATAAAACCACTAAAAACTATAAAATCCCTTTAAAACCATAAATCATTAAAAAATTTCTAAAAAACCTTAGAAACTGTAAAAAACTAAAAAATAACAATTAAAACCTGAAAACCCACAAGCCCCTGAACAACCATAAAAACACCTAAAAACCTTAAAAATCCCAATAAAACATGAAAAACATGAATAAAACCATAAAATACTTAAAGCACTTAAAACCCCTAAAAACCGAAAAATACTAAAAACCATAAAAAATCCTTAAAGTCACTAAAAATCATAAAAACCCCCAAAATAAAAAAAATCATAAAAACGCATAAAAACACTAAAACTATTAAAAATTCAAAAAAAACCCTCTAAACCACTATAAAACTTAAAACACTAAAAACATCAAAAATTGTAAAAATGTTAAAAAATACATAAAATCCATAAAACCATAAAACTCTTAAAATTATAAAAAACTCAAAATCCATAAAAAACGTAAATACTATAAAAATCCTTCAAAGGAAGTCAAAATCCCTAAAAATACAGAATATTAAAAATTATGAAAAAAACTAAGAAAACCAAAAAAATCTAAAAATACTTAAAACCCATAATACCCTAAAAAGGCTTAAGACATTAAAAACCCTAAAACCCTAATAAACCTAAAAATCCATAAAACCCTTAAACTAATAAAAATCCTTAAAAGGAACTAAAGACATTAAAAATTTAAAAAAAACATAAAACCCTAAAAAATCCCAGGAAAAAATATGAACCTGAAAACACATAAATCCTGTAAAATCCAAAAAACACTAAAAACCTTAAAAGACCCTGAAATCCTTAAAAACCTTGAAAACCGTAAATACCCCTATAAACCCTAAAACCCATAAAAACCAATAAAAATATAAAAACCAATAAAAATTTAAAAACCCTTTAAACCCCTAAATTTTTTTGAAAACTCTAAAAAATCGTAAAAACCATAAAAACTCGAAAGACCCATAAAACAAAAAAAACTGAAAACCCCCCAAAACCCCTAAACATCCTAAAAAATCCCTCAAAATCAAGAAAAAATAATAAAAAACTATAAAATCCCTAAAATCCCTAAAAACAGAAAAACACTAAAAAACACTGAAAACCCCTAAGGGAAGGAAAACAAGCCTGTTGGGCTCCATGTTGATCCAAAAAAGAGGAAGCCAAGGAAGGACTACTCATCCTTGATAAAGACTGTGTCCACAAGAGAATCCTGCAAAGCTAAAGAAAATGCCACTGGAGGAGGTGAAAGGGCTACCAAGAAACAACTGAATGTGGAGCAGATGAAGTTAAGGGAGTACTATGCCAATTTCTTGAAGCAATACGACTCTTATGAAAAGGAATCAGTAGAATCTGATGCGGCCTCCGGTTATCGTGCCGAGGGAGATCCCCCTGGTGCAGATTATGATAATGATGGTGAGGAAGGCTGGTAGATCCTGTGCAAGGATGGGCTGGTGATGGATGCTTGGTGCTTCTTTTGGGTTCTCTTTTCTGTGGCCTTTGGGTGTGTGTTTGTTAAGGCCTTTTGGGTGTGGGATGATTGACCCCGCCCCTCCCTTGTCTACAGTGTCTTTCTTTTCTCTAATAATTTTGGGGGGTGTCAGTAATATCCTGACCCCGAGCCTTCTTTGCCCTAAGAATGTCTTAAAAACCTAATAATATTTAACACCCCTTAAAATATAAAACTAGCTAAAAACAAAAAACACAAAATATCTAGAAACCCATAAAAATCCCCAAAAACATTACAATACCCTAAACACCTATAATAACCCTAAAACCCACTAAAACACTACAAACCCTTTAAACCCCGAAAACATTAAAAACTCTAAAAACCTTAAAACCCTTAAAAAAATTGGAAAAACCCCTAAAAACAAAAAACCCCATAAAACCCCCATAAAACCTAACACCCCTTGAAATCCATAAAAACCCAAAATAACTAAAAAAATCCTTTAAACCCCTAAATATCCCTAAAAAGGGAAAAACAAAAAAAATCTGATAACCCTAAAAACCTTAAAAACCTACAGACACATAAAATATGTAAAAACCTAAAATTCCAAAAACCATATAAAACCTTAAAACTCTAAAAACCCTCAAAATCCCTAATAACCAAAAAACCCATAAAAATCAAAAAAAAATTGTAAAAACCCTAACACCGTAAAAACCATTTAGAACTTTACAAACCCTAAGAAAACCTTAAAAACATAAAAATAAAGCCCCTAAAAATCCAAAAAACACTAACACCCCAAAATGACCCAAAAAACAAAAAAAAAATCTCAAAAACCTTTAAACCCCCAAAAACCGCATAAAAACCATTAAAACCATTAGAAATTTGAAAATCCTTTTAAATGCAATAAAAAATAATAAAATCTAAATACCCTAAAAAACACTAAAAAACCCTAAAATCAAGATATATATATATATAACCCAAAAAACATAAAAACCCCCTTAAAACCCTAGAAATAAATAGAAACCCTAAAAATCATGAAAGGTCATAAAATAATTAGAAATCATAAAAAACATAAAACCCCAAAAAAAATCCTTAAATTCCAAAAAACCTAAGAATACCCTAAAAAACTTATAACCCCTAAAAACCATAAAAACCCATAAAATCATTTAAAAACATCATAAAACAAATAAAAACCCAAAAAACTACTAAAAAAACAAATATATTTAGGCCTCTACAAACATTAAAAAACTATAAAAAACCATAAAAACCCTACAAATTCAGAAAAAACCCTAAAACCCCCAAAAAAACAATAAAAACCCCAAACCCCTGAAAATTGAGATGGTCATCAAAATCACCAAAACCCTAAAATTGAAAAAATACCAAAAAATCCCTAAAAATGTAAAAACCTAAAAAAACCATAAAAACCCCTAAGAAAATATTAGAAACCTAAAAACACTTAAGACCACTAAAAAATATAAAACCCACTGAGAACACTAAAAAAGATTAAAACCCTAAAATCCATAAAAAACAAAAAAACTATAAAATTCCAAATAACTCACTAAAAATAATAAAAACCCATAATCCCCTAAAAATGATAAAAAACTATGAAAAATGATAAAAACACTAAACAACTCAAAAAAACCAAAAAGACCCCAAAAAACCAGAAAAAATGAAAACCGTAAAACTCATAGAAATCCCTAAAAATCCTAAATAATCCCTAAAAATACCATAAAATGTAAAAAACCCTAAAAAAAATAAAAAACCTTAAAAACCCTTAAAATCCACGAGACACAGAAAACTCCAAAAACATAAAAAAATTTCTAAAAACACTGAAACCCTCAAAACCGTAAAACCCCTAAAACTCAACAATCCACAAAACCCCATAAAACCCAAAAAACCAACAAAATATTATAAAACCCCTTTAAACCCCTAAAAACATTAAAATACTATACAAACCCAATAAAACCCAAAAAAAACCTAGAAACCCCCCAAAACCATATAAACATTGAAAACGCTAAACTCTCAAGTCCCTAAAAGCAATAAAATACCATAAAAATACTAAATCATATCTAAAAATTTCTAAAATCATAAAAACATTAAAAACCCTAAAAAGTTAAAGAAATCATTAAAATCATAAAACACTTTAATCCATGAAACATAAAAGGTGAAAATACTAAAAGCCCCTGAACCCCTAAATACCCTAAAACCCCAAAAAACCATAAAAAGGAATAAAAACATATAGAAGCCCTAAAAACATATAAAAACCACTTAAAACTATAAAAACTCAAAAAAAAAACCCTCAATATTCAAAATAAAAAACCATAAAACCCCTTAAATCTCTCTTTTTTTAAATCCTAAAAGCCCTAAAATTTATTAGAAAACCTTAAAAACCAAAAAACATTTAAAAACCCAAAAAATAAAAATAAAAATATAAAACCATAAAAGAACTTAAAACCCCAAAAAACCATAAAACCACTAAAACCCTTAATAATCCATAAAAACCCACAAAACACCAGGTAAATACTTTAATAAAAATTTAAAGCTATATAATTATTGAAAAACTCAAAAAAATATTTAAACCCATAAAAACTCTAAAAATACATAATACCCCAAATAACCCCTTAAATATATAAAAAAATCCTAAAAACCATCAAAATCCCAAAAGACCATAACAATCCTAAAAAAAGACCACAAAACCCTAAAAATGTAAAAAATATAAAATCCATAAAAAAAATCAGAACAATAAAAACTAAAAACCCTTAAAACCCCATAAAAACCTAAAAAATTCTAAAACCCTCCAAAACACTAAGAACATTAAAAATGCTAAAAACCCCGAAATCTCTAAAAACTATAAAAACAAAAAAAATCATAATAATATATACAAAACCCTATTAATGTAAAAAACCATAAAACCCTTAAAACCCTAAGAAAACCCTAAAAACATAAAAACACATAAATCCACTAAAATACATAAAAATGATGAAAACCTAAAAGAACCAAAAAACACTAAAACCCTTAAAAACCATAGAACCCCTAAAACAATTAAGAAACCCTTAAACCATAAAAACCCTAAAACCAAAAAAAACCTCTAAAAATCCTTTAAACCCTTAAAAATGTTAAAAAGTCTAAAAAACCATAAAACCCTAAAACACCAAAAAAAACAATAAAACCCTCAAAAGACCATAAAAACCCTAAAAACCCCTAAGATCCCTTAAAATACCTAAAAACATAAATAACAAGAAAAATCCTATGAAATACCTAAATATATGTACAATTGTAAATTACCCTAAAAACCATGAAAACCCTAAAGAAAACTAAAAAAACCTAAAAACACATAACACCTTGAAAAAACCAAAAAAATGATATAAACCCATAAAATAACAAATAAACCCCCAAAACCCGCAAAAACCATAAAACCACTAAAAACGATAAAAACCATAAAAACCCTAAAACCCAATAAAACATATAAAACACATTTAAATAACTAAAAATGTTAATGATCTCTAAAAACCCATTAAACCCCAAAAAACTCAAAAAACACTAAAACCCCAAAAAACCATTAAAACGCTAAAAAATTATAAAAATCCCAACAAATCCCAACAAATATAAAAACCCCTAAAACCATAAAAAACCAAATAAAACATTTAAAACTCAAAAGAACTTAAAACCCCTAAAAACTAATAAAACACTAAAAATACACAAATAACCAAAACCCCTAAAACAATAGAACCACATCTAAAACCATAAAAACCCTAAAAGTCCTAAAAATACTAAAAATCCAAACACCCCTAAAAATCAATAAAAATGTAAAAACCCATAAAAACTAGAAAACCCCTAAGAAAATAGTAATATCCTAGAAAAAGTTAAAAGCAATAAGGAATTTAAAAAAATCTAAAAAGCCTAAATACCTATAAAAACAATAAAAACCCTAAAACCCATTAAAACCCATAAAACCTTAAAAAGCCATAAAACCCTAAAAACCACTAAATTTTTAAAAAAACCTTTAAACAACAATAAAAGTTAAAAAAACATTAAAATACCTTATAACCCCTAAAAAATAAAAATAAATACCTTAAAACCATGAAAACCCCTAAAATCCCTCAAAATCCATAAAACCCCTAAAATACCATACAAATATTTAAAATTCCCAAAAAAATTATAAAAATATAAAAACCCCTAAAAACCATGAAAACCCCTTAGAAAACATTAAAAACCTAAAAACACTTAAGACCCCTGAAAACCTAAAAAATGCTAAAAAACCGTAAAAATCATAAATATCCTAAAAATTATAAAACCCCTAAGAACATTAAAAAACATAAAAACCATAAAAACCACAAATGATAACAAAAAACTCAGAAAACTCTTTAAACCCCTAAAAAGTTAAAAAAAAGTCTACAAAACATAAAATCACTAAAAACTCAAAAAAACACTAAATGACCAAAAAACCCATAAAGACCCTAAAAACCCTCATTATCCAGAAAACCCTAAAAACTATATAAATCCAAAAACATCCCTAAAAATCCCATAAAACTGAAAAAAACATGAAAAATTCCAAGAAAACTTTATAAAACTATAAAAATTAAAATCACCTAAAAACCAAATAAATACTAAAAACCATAAAAACCATAAAACATGTAAAACCCTTTAAAAACCTAAAAACCTACTAAAAACAGTAAAAACATTATAAACCTTTAAAAACATTCGAAAAACATAAATCTTTCAAAACTCAAAGAAAACCATAAAACCCAAAACCCATAAGAAACTTCAAAACCCTAAAAATCCCTAAAATCTATAAAATCTCGTTAAAATCCAAAAAATTCAAAAAATCATTAAAAGGTAAGGAAATTTAAAAACAGTAAAAAACCTAAAGAAACCTAAAAAAACCTATGAACATCAAAAATTATTTAAACCCCTAAAATAAAAAAAATTAAGGATCTTAAAACCCTAAAAACTCTAAAGATGTAAAAAACCACTAAAAAAATTAAAAAACCAATAAACAAAAAAAAAACAAAAACCAAATTAAAATTCTAAAAACTCATTCAACTCATAAAAATGTTAAAAAACACTGAAAATCATAAAAACAATAAAAAATAAAAGAAACTAAAATCACAGAAAAACCCCAAAAAACCCTAAAAACAAGAAAATAACCTAAAACCCATGAAAATCTCTAAAAACCATAAACCCCTACAGTCCTAAAAAATCCCTAAAATAATTAAAAACAAAAAAACATTAAAAACCCTAAAATACCTAAGAAAAATTTAAAAATTGAAAAGAACATAAAACCCCTAAAAAATAAGAAAAATGATAAAACCCTACAATCCCTAAAAACCCTAAAAACCATCAAAATCCTTATAAAACATACAAACCATAAAAACCAAAACAATCTTAAAAATGCGCAACAAATTCCTAAAAAAATGCCTATAATCCTAAAAACATATAAAACCATAAAAAACCTAAAAATTAATAAAACCACTAAAAATCTAAAAAACGCTAAAACCCCTAAAATAACATAAAAACACAAAACCACTTAGAACCCTTAAAACCCTTAAAATCCTTAAAACCCTAAGTCCAAGTAAAACTCAAAAACCAATAAAAAGTTTAAAAATAAATTAAACCTCTCAAAATGATAAAAAATCTAAAAAATATTTAAACCCCCAAAAAACTAAAAAAACACTAAAAACCCAAAAAACATAAAACACTAAAAACCCAAAAAACATAAAACACTAAAAACACTAACACCCCCAAAATTCCTAAAAATCCTAAATGCTTAAATAACCTAAAAATACCTAAAATATTTAAAAGTGGGGAAAACCCAAAAAACCATTAAAACCCATAAGAAAACATAAAAAACCAAAAAACATGTAAAAACCATAAAAACCTAAAAAATACTAAAAGTCTGAAAAACTAAGAAACCCTTTTAACCGTAAAACCTATAAATCCACCAAACACTCAATAAAATATATAAATTCATTTATTCCAACCTCAAAAGTAAAACACTAAAAATCATTATGAAACATGAAAAAAAATAAAACCAAAAAACCGTAAGAACCCTAAAAACACTAAAAAACCCTAAAACCCTTAAAACCCATAAAAAACAATACAAATCATTACCCCCCCAAATATCCCTAAAAAAATAAAAAACATAAACCCCATAATAAAAAATTAAAAACTTAAAATCACTTAAACCCACTAAAAATTCATAAAATGAGAAAAAAATAAATACCCAAACACCCTAAAAAACCCCAAAACCCTCAAAATCGCAAAAAATAGTAAAAACCATAAAATCCATAAAAAGTCCCAAAACTCCATAAAAACATAAAAACCATAAAAGCAATGAAAACCCCAAATATAATATTAAAAATATAAAAAACATAAATCCCATAAATTATCTAAAAAAGCTAAAAACCATAAAAACCCTAAAACGATAAAATCCTTTTAAACCCCTAAAAACCCATAAAAGCACTAAAAACCACTAAAAATATAAAACCTATTTAAACCCATAAAACATTAAAAATCATCTAATAACCCTTATTAACCCTAAAAAATTAAAAAAAAACCATAAAACCCCAAAGTACCACAAAACCCCTAAGGACCGTAAAACCCATAAAACCCTAAAAATCCATAAAAACCTAAAAAACCCCAAAAATCATGAAATCCCAAAAGAAAAACTTAAAAACCCAAAAACATTCAAAACCCCTAAAAACCTAAAAATACTAAAACCCCAAAAATCCCTAAAACCCCTAAAAATCATTAAAATCCCTAAAACCATTATAAACCTTAAAAACCCACTAAAAACTCTAAAAACCCTTTAAAAAACTATGAACATTGCAACACTCTTGAAAAAATTAAAAACACTTAAAATTGAAAAAATCCATAAAAGAAAAAACAAAAAAACCATAAGACACACAAAATAGCTAAAAATCCAAAAAAATATTTAAAATCCTATAAATTCCCTAAATATGTAAAAACAAAAAAATGAAAAACACTTAAAAAACATAAAAATAAAAAATAATTTAGGCCTCTAAAAACCTAAAAATGATAGAAACCCTAAAAACCATAAAACCCCTAAATGGTACCAAAACCATAAAAATTCTTAACTATTATTGAGACACATTTATGGAAAAAGTGAAAAACCACATAGGATCAGCTAGAAATAAAAACACCAGAAGATACCTAAAAATCATTAAAAATGAACTTATGCATATTATAAACATTCCCCAAAATAATTTACAGGACATAGTGGTTACCTATGTATTTGGATCAACCTTTATAAGGTCTTTAGGGTGAGAAGTCATTGTGTCCCAAGTATAAATGTACTCCCCTCTATTAAAAATTCCTTAATTAAAAATTATTTTCAGGATAATAGCTTGCATGTTAATATATTCACACTGGTCATGATTAGTATCCACAAGTATCAAAATTTCAATCATCCTATTAGCCTCCTCTGGTGTTGAATTGATCAAAATAACATTCTCAAACATTTCTTCATATGAATGGATAAGTGCCTCTAGTGTTTTCCCATTTATTACATCCTTCACAGCTATCTCTGTCTGATTATCTGCAGCCTCATTTTGATCAGTAGTGACCACCCTGGAGGATAGATTTTCTACCGTTATGCCTTCCTACTTATAATTAAATACCTACAAAAAACCTCTTTCTAACTCCCTATCCTTAGAATCAACTGAAATATAAAAATTGTTCCCGATATCCTCGATATACCATTCCATAACCTTGGCCTTTGATATTTTGGTAGGTCTTGTCTCTATTGGTTTGGGAAAGTAGGAATATTTCTTTCACACTTTTTATTTTTGTCTTCATGTAGGATACAGATCCCAAAATTATGATTGACTATATGATCCTTCCTTCACCTCAGACTTTGTAGCCCTCTACAATGAAATTCCTCTACATTGTATCCTAAAAGTTTATAGGAAGACTCGTCATTGGAATGTGCCCCGAGGAATCTATGCTATTCATTGGAATTATCTTCTAAGATCTTTCATGTTTCTGATCTGGACCTTCACTCTCCAAACATTCGAAGTGGTTGTTAAGATTAATAGAGAGAAAATACCTTCTTGGGATTGTCCAGATCTTCACCCCACATCCTAAGTCATCCTACTCCTGAACACTACAACATGTTGTATCTCCCTCCCATACTGCATGAGACATCACTGCTTGCCCATGTCAAAGTGTCTCTATCTCCTATGATCCATCTGTTCTATAAATTCCATATCATAAACACATGACCTCAATATAGGATATATCATTGGGATCATTTGTTCTTTGGTTACACCTTCCTATTGTACAAAACTCTTAAATATATGACTCATACAGATCATGCACCTCCAAACTATGTTCACCCTGATAAAATCACAATCTACCAATGACATATATGACATTCAGATCAATATTAAAAGGGAATACATTTTCTAAGGGAAGAGAATCGCTTGATTATCCACTAAGATCCACCTCGTCAGCTACCTCCAGAGGGGAATAGGACTGTATATTGAGAGTTTTTGGTCCCGTGAACCATCAAACTAATTCTGTTCCTTCATACCATCAAACCAGGGCTCACCAAGACCTGAATCCAAAACCACACCCCTCTTATGATGTCCAAGCTTGATCCCAAGATGACAAATTGATAGGTGATGGCCCTACCACTTACATAAGGAGAAAAAAATCCACCCATGAAAAAACTGTTTATTTATAGTGGAACACTTCCCCAACATCAACCTAAAAAAAATAAAATAGAATACTTGAAACATTGACTTTGATGAAAAATAAATGGGAAATAGGGTGATAAATTCTAATAGTTATAATATTTGAACAAAGAAAGCATCCATTCAAGTTCCCAATCATTTAGATTATTGAGGGGTTTATAAAGGGAATAGGTAGTTCTAGAAAATAAACCCAAATCATCATTGATGGAGAATCGTGCTCCATGTGGAAATAGTAAGCCCATAGGAATTGAAAGAAGTGAGATTCATTGCTGACTCATGGGGGGGGGGGTGTGGACCGAGCCTTGATCAATTTGAACTCTAGTGAAAATTGAACCATAATATTCCTTTTCTCAAGAATCAGGACAACATTTCTTTCTTATAAGCCCTAACCATAAAAAAAATGTCAAAATAATCCACCAAGGGTTGACAATGTATGATGAAAATAACCCAATTTAGATCCAAAAGGTATGAGTTATTAGTGAACTTTGATGTCGATAGCAATAGTTGTGGGGATCCTTCGAACAAGTTCATAACATTAGGTAAAAGTGAAATTGGGGGAAATAGAGAAAGGAATCAGGGTTAGATAAGGGATATAATGAATGAGGATAGCCCCCCTTGATAGGCATTTGAGGTCTCACCCCTCCGGATGGGGATGTATTGGAGTGGAGACCATTTTCGTCTAAGTCATGCGGAGAGGGAAGTAGGGAAAAGAGTGAGCTATTGAAAATACCTAAAAACCATAAAGTACTAAAAAATCCATATAAATATAAAAAACCTCAATAACCATGAACCCCCCCCCCCCAATTTACACCTTAAAACCACTAAAATCCTAAAAACACATTAGACACCTTAAACCCTAAAAATTATAAAAACTCTAAAAACCATAAAAATAACTAAAAACCCCTAAAAACATAAAAGCCAAAAATACCCAAAAAACCCATATAAACCCAAAAAGAACTAAAAACTCCAAAACCAAATTAAACCCCAAAACATTTAAAAACTATAAAAACCATTAAAACAGTAAAAAAACTCAAAAAATACCCAAAAAAATGAAAAAACCAAGAAAACCCTAAAACCATAAAAAACCTCAAAAATCCCTAAAAAAACCAAAAAAGTACTAAAGAACCCTAAAAATCATTAAAAACCTAAAAAACCTAGAAAATTTAAAAGCCAAAGAATACAATAAAAAACTGAGAAAAATAGAAAACCCCTAAAAACATAGAAAATTCTATAAACCCAAAAAAACACAAAATACCCAAATTAACATTGAAAATAATAAAAACCTCTAAAAACAATAACAACCCATAAAAATCCTAAAATAATTAAAAACAATAAACAGTATTTAAAGCCCATAAATTGTTATGAAATTCTAAAAAAACTTACAACCCTAAAAAAATAGAAAATCCTAAAAACCCAACACCCATAAAATCCCTAAAAACCATAAAACCCCTAAAAATCCAAAAATAACCTAACAACATAAAAATATTAATAAAATTCTCTAAAAATCCATAAAAAAGTAAATATCCCTAAAAACCATGAAAACCCTAATAAAAAAATAATAAACTAAAAAACATAAACCCCTAAAACCCTAAAAATTCTAAAACCATAAAAAACATAAAAAACCTAAAACCCCTAAACCCCCTATAAATCTCTAATAACACTAAAAACCATAAAAATCTTAATAAATACTTCAAAATCTCTAAAACCTAAAAATCCTTTAAACCACTAAAAAATCCAAAGAAAACCTAAAAAACCTAAAAATAATTAAAACCCATAAAATATAAAAACAAAAACACTAAAACCCCTAAATGAACATAAAACCTATAAAAACCATAAAACCTATAAGAACCTTTAAAAAACCTAAAATTGCATAAAATCCCTAAAAGCCTAAAAACCTTAAACATCATAAAAATACAAAAAAAATTAATAAAAACCTGAAAAACAACTACAATCATTGAAAATATCTAATAAAACAATAAAATCCTAAAAAACATAAAAAATCTAATAATGAAAAAAATGATAAAAACCCAAAAAACCATAAATGTCCCTAAATACCATAAAACCACTGAAAACCTTAAAAACCCTAAAAAATAAAAAACCTTTAAACCCATAAATGCCCTAAAAACAAAAAAAAAACACTAAATGACCTTCATACCGCTAAAAAATTAAAAAACTATAAAAAACCTAAAAACCGAAAAAACTAAAAAAAAGCCTAATAACCCACAAAAACCCAAAAAACCTTAAACACCCTAAAAACCCTCAAGAACCAAAAAATTCCTAAAAACCTAAAAATCCATAGAATCCTAAAAAATACCTAAAACTCCTATAAAATGTATATATTCCTTGAAATATTGAAAGACCCTAAGAAAAAACCTAAAAACCAAAAAACACTTAGGACCCATAAAAACCAAAAAAACAATAAAACCCTAAAAACACTAAAAAATGAAGAAACCCAAAAATCCCATAAAAATCCCAAAACCCACTAAAAAATCTAAAATCATTTTAATCCTATAAAAATGTTAAAGAGCTATAAAAAAATCACAAAGACATCAAATACTAAAAAAATTCTAAAAACTCCAAAAAACCATAAAACGCCTAAAATTCACTAAAAACCAAAAAATACCTGAAATACCTAAAACATAAAAAAACCAAAAACCCCATAAAAATGAATAAAAGCAAAAAATTCTAAAAACACATCCCTTAAACACCAAAAAACTTGTTAAAAAGTCTAAAAACACTAAAAACCCAAAAAACCATAAAAACTCTTAAAAACATCAAAAAACCAAAAAACCAAAAAACCCTACTAAAAATTATAAAATACCTTGAAAACAATAAAAAAGCTAGAGAACACTAAAAACACTTTGAAACCCTAAAAACAAAAAAAAAACACAAAACAAACCCAAAAAACCAAAAAAACCCAATAAAACCTTAAAACCCTCAGAATCCCTAAAAACTATAAAACCATATAAATCCTAAAAAATCATGAAAAAATTAAGAAAATATAAAAAACCAAAAGAAAAGTATAAAAATCAAAAAAAATTAATACCCCTAAAAAATCTAAAAACACTAAAATACTAAAAGGCCATAAAATACCTAAAAACATTAAAACCCTTAAAAGTAAAAAAAACATTAAAACTAATTAACCCATAACATACTTAAAAACAATATAGAAGAACTATATCTATTCAAAATACTAATAATGTTAAAAAATTAACACCATTAAAAACCCCCAAAAAACACAAAAAAACATAAAACTGAAAAAACCATAAAACCCTAAAAACCATCTAAAACCCTACAAACCCTAAAAACACTATACCCTAAAACCAAATAAAATCTTAAAAATACATAACAATTCATAAAAATGTAAAGGCCCCCAAAATCCATAAAAACCCTAAGAGACCCTATAAAACATAAGATCAATTATAAATAATAAAAATTTATAAAACGCTAAATAAGCTAAAAACCATAAACCCCTAAAAACCATAAATAACCATAAAATCCAATAAAACCCTAAACACCGAATAAAAACTCAAAAAACCCTTTAAACCCCTAAAAACTTTTAAAAACCCTAAAAAACTTTTAAACCCATAAAAACAGTGTAAATCCTAAAAACCCAAAAAACCCTAAAATTTCTATAAAACCATATGATCTTATAAATACCTAAAAACCATAAATATACTAAAAAACCCCCAAAACCCCTAAAAATGTAAAACACCGAAAAAACAATAAAACCCTAGGAAAATCATAAAAACCTAAAAATAATTTAAACCCCTAGAAAACCAAAAAAACAAAAAAGACTCTAAAAACGCAAAAACATCCTCAAAATCCAAAAACCCCTAAAAAATATAGAAAAATTAAAAATTCACTAAATATCCCTAAAAATCATAAATAATCCTAAAAACCTAAAAATATTTAAAATTCCTAAAAATCTAAATATGATAAAAACCATAAAAAACCTCTAAAAACCATAAAATTCCCTAAAAACCATAAAAATTTATAATCCCATAAAACAATAAAAACAACTAAAAACTCTAGAAACCCATTAATCCCAAAAAAAGTTGAAAACTCTATAAAATGATAAAAATAAAAAAAATTAAAAAAAAATCCTAAAGACCTAAAAAATAATAAAAACCCTAAAAACCTTAAAAATCACAAAAAACCTAAATATCCTATAAATAATTAAAATTCCCTTAAAATCTCTAAAAACCTTAAAACCTTAACAAACCTAATAAAAACCTTAAAAAAACATAAAACCCATAAAAATGATAAAATCTTTAAAACCCCCTAAGTAACTATAAAACCCCTAAAAATTATAAAAAACATAAAAGCCATAAAAAAATCCAAAAACCCCAAAAATGCCTAAAACCCCAAAAAAACACCATAAAACCCTTTAAACCCCATAAAGTGATTAAAAACATTAAAAAACATTAAGGACCCTAACAAAATAAAAAACCTTTAAAAATCCAAAAAAAACATTTAAAACCACAGAGATCCCAGAAACCCTAGAAACCCATAAAATCCTAAAAAATTCCCAATTTTTTTAAAATGTAAAAAACCCTAAAACCCGAGAAATCCTACGAACCCTTAAGAAAAACATAAAAACATAAAAACATAAAAAAATTTAAAGCACCTAAAAATGTTAAAAACCAAAAAAAACCCTACAACCTTAAAAAACACTAAAACCCCTTCAAATCCCTACAAACCCTAAAAACCATAAAAATCTTATAATATTTGTAATAATCCCTAAAAACATAAAAAAACATAAAAAACCTAAAAAACCCTATGAAAACATAAAATACAAGAAAAACACTAAAAACCCTTAATGAACCTAAAAATGTTTAAAATCATAATGGACCCTAAAATGAATAAAAAAATAAAAAACCCCAAAACCATTAAAAAATATAAAATACTTTGAACCCTTAAAATCATTAATAAACTCAAAAGAACCATAAGACCCTTAAAAAACTCAAAAAACCTTAAAACTTAAAAAAAATAAAACCCTAAAAATACCCTTAAAACCCTCAAAATAAGGAAAAAATATAAAAAACAATAATTATTCTAAATATCCCAAAAAACATCTAAAAAAGTAAAAATCCTAAAAACCATTAAAAATCTTGAGAAAACCTTAAAAACATAAAAACACTCCTATCCCCTAAAAACCAAAAAATGCAAAAAAATTCAATTAAAACCCAAAAACCCATAAAAACCCAAAAACCCATAAAACGCCAAAAAACCAAAAAACCTAAAAAACACAATAAAAAACGATAAAACCACTAAAAATTGTAAACCCTCTACATCCCTAAAAACATTAAAAACTCAAAAAAAACCTTAAAACCCTAAAAACCAAAAAACCCCAAAACACAAAAAAAAACAAAAAACCCAAAAGAACTCAAAAAACTACAAAAGTCCCTAAAACCCAAAAAAACCAAAAAAACCAAAAAAACCACTAAATTCCTTGAAAATGTAAAAATTCTAAAACCCTGAAAAATGATAATAAAAAAAATAAAAACCTAAAACACTTAAAACCACTAAAAAATCATAAAAATCTCAAACCCAAAAATCCCAAAAATCCTAAAATCTATAAATATATTAAAAAATATTAAAAATCCATAAAAAATAAATAACCCTAAATGTCAGGAAAACTCTATGAAACCTTTACCAAGCTAAAAACAATTAACACCTTATGAAACCCAAAATACTATAATCCCTAGAACCTCCTAAAAACCCCAAACCACCTAAAAACATTAGAATTCTTAAAAACCAATTAAAACCCAATGAAACCACTAGAAACACTAAAAATCCTTAAAATAATAAAAAACTATTAAACCCATAGAAACCTTTAGAAACTAAATAAACCCTCAAAGAACAGAATCCCATAAAAACCCTAAAAACAATCAAAATTCCTAAAACCCCTAAAATTATAAAAATATTAAAAAAACTATAAAACCCACAAAAACTGAAAAATCCAAAAATCCCTAAGAATACCGTAAAAATGTAAAAACACTTTAAACCACTAAAAGCCTAAAAAATTCTAAAACCCCTTAAAACACTAAAAATACACAATAAATAAATAAAACCATAGACCCCATAAATATCTTAAAAACCTAAAAACCTAAAAACCCTAAAATCCTAAAACCCTCAAAATCCCAAAAAACCCATAAATAACCTAAACATTCCCTAAAAATACCTAGAAATGTAAAATCAATAAAAACCCTAAAAATCCCTAAGAAATCCATAAAAACCTAAAAACAAATAATACCCCTAAAAAAACAAAACCTATATTAACCCTAATACCCTAAAAATCATAGAAACCCATAATACCATAAAAACCATTTAAAGCCCTAAAAAAGTTTAAAACTCTAAAAAATCATTAAAACCCTAAGAACACAAAAAAAACTAAAAAACTAAAAAAAACCCATAAAACCCATAAAATCAATAAAAACTCTTAAATTCTTGAAAACCCATAAAATCCATAAAATCCTTTAAAATCCCTAAAAATCAATAAAATATTAAAAACTATAAGAACCCTAAAAACACTAAAATTCTAAAACCCAAGACAAATTATAAAAATCAACTAAAAATATGTAAATCATAAAAAACCCTAAAACCCTTCAAATACTTACAAAAACCCTGAACACCTAAAAAAACATAAAAATATTAAAAACTTAAACCCCAGAAAAACACTAAAACCCCTCAAAGTCACTAAAAAAACTAAAATCCCTAAAATAAAAAATAATGACTTCAAAAATCCCCTAATAAAATCATAAAATACTAAAAACACTTCAAAACCCTAAAAACCTAAAAATATAAAAAAACCTGCAATACCCTAAAACACTATAAACACAAAAAACCCAAAAACCCTTAAAACATTTTAAAACCCTAAAAACACATAAAAAAAATAAAAACCACTAAAAACTTTGAAAACCATTTAACCCCCTAAAAACTCTTTAAACCCTTAAAATGATAAAAACAATAAAAAACCTTAAAACACTAAAAAACTAATAAACACTAAAAACCAAATAAAAAAAACCAGAAAACCCTACAAAACCCTATAATCCCTCAAAATTTCTTAAAATCCATAAAAACCTAAAAAATTATTGAAATTCCTAATGATCCCCAAGAATATAAAAACAGTAAGAACCTAAAAATCCCTATGAAAAAAAAGAACATAAAACACTTGAAAACCCTAAAATGACAAAATGCCTGAAATCATAAAAACCCTAAAAATCTATAAAAAAACTAACTACCATAAAATTCTATAAAAACCCTATAAAATTAAAAAAATCCTACAAACTATCTAAAAATACCTAAAATCATAAAAACTCATAATACCATAAGAAAACCATAAAATCGGAAAAACACATAAAATCTCTAAAAACATAAAATACGTTAAAAACCCATAAAATCATAAAAACACTAAAACTTATAAAAATATTTTAAAACACTAAAAATGTTAAAAAAATATAAAATCCATTAAACCCCTGAAAAACTCAAAAATCCCTAAAACCCAAAAAAACCAAAAAAACCAAAAAACGCTATAAAATCCCATAAAATTAATAAAAACCCTAAAACCCATAAAAAATCCAAAAAGTCCTAAAAATCCCTAAAATTTTTTTAGAAAAATTTAAAACCCCTAAACCTCTACAATAAAACCTCACAAAAACATAAAACCCATAAAAACTAAAAAAATGATTCAACCCATAAAACCCATAAAACACTAAAAAACATAAAACCACAAAAAATCAATGAAAACCAAAAAAAAATTAATAACCACAAAATTGACTAAAATATCTAAATACCCTTTAAACCCCTGACATTAAAAAATTCTTGAAGCCCCATAAAATCTCTGAAAAACAAAAATAGAGACAAAAACCCCTAAAATCCCTTGAAACCCTCAAAAATAATTACAAACCTTAAAACCTATAAACTCCATAAAAGCATCCAAAATCATTAAATATGTAAAAACCCATAAAACACTAATAAATCCCTAATAAAACCATAAAAATCCAAAATACATAAAACCCCAAAAAACCGAAAAATAATAAAAACCTTAAAACACCCTAAATAAAAACCCCCAAAATCCCTAACAACCATAAACACCCTAAAAATCCTAAAAATTAATAAAAATCCATAAAATATTAAAAAATCTGAAAACCCCTGAAAAATCGCATGAAAACCTTGAAAATATAAGAATCACTTAAAACTCATAAAAAATAAGAAAAAATTTTCAAAAAACCCTAAATGCCACTAAAAACAAAATAACCCCTAAAAACCATAGAAAACCCTAAATCCATGAAAACCATAAAAACTCATAAAACCCCAAAACCCCATTAAAATCACTAAAACCCTATAACCGCTAAAAATGTTAAAAATATAAAAACCATAGTATCCCTAAAAACTAAAAAACGTCCAAAGAAAAAAAAGCCAAAAAACCCAGAAAAACATAAAGATCACTAAAATCCCTAAACACACAAAACACCCCTAAAACCCATATGTATACTTTAAAAACCTAAAATAACTTAAAACCACAAAAAACCTAGAAACCTGAAAATGCTAAAAACCATAATAAACCCTAAAAACCTAAAAAACCATACAACCCCTAAAAATCTTTAAAACCCCTAAACCCCCTAAAACACCTAAAACCTACTAAAATCTCTAAAAACCTATTAAAAAACATAATTCATTAAAAAACATTAACAACTGTAAAACCCTAAAAACTAAAAAACCACTAAAAACCAAAAAACCCTAAAAGACCTCAAAATCCCAAAACCCCCTAAAACCTCATAAAAATCCAAAAAACCCAGAAAAATATCCAAAAACATAAAAACCCCAAAAAACTGTGAAAACCCTTAAGAAAAACATAAAAACCTAACAACTGTTAAAACCACTAAAAACCTAAAAAGCGCTAAAAACCCTAAAAAACTAACAACCCTAAAAACACCAAAATCCTAAAAATCCCTAAAAACCATAAAACCCTATAAAATCCATTACCATTCTAGAAAACCTAAATCCCTAAAACCCTCAAAATACCAAAGAAAACCTTAAAACCCTAAAACACTTAAAACATATAAAAGCCTAAATAAAATCCTAAAAACATAAAGACCCTAAATTCCCTAAAAACCCAAAAAACCATAAAATCCAAAAACCTTAAAAACACATTAAAATAGATAAATCAACAAAAAATGACATGAAAAAAACCACTAAATACTGTAAAACCCCGTTAAACCCCAAAATATGTTTAAAAAATATAAAAAACCTTAAAAATCCAAAAAAAAAAACTCAATATATGCCTAAGAACGGAAAAACCCATAAAACCCTAAAAACCATAAAAACACTTAAAATCCCTAAAAACCCAAAAAATCCATAAATTTCCTAAAAAAAGGCCTAAAATCCCTTAAAATTTAAGAAATATCTACAAACCATTAAAACCGTCAGAAAACCTTAAAGCATAAAAATACTTAAAAATAATAAAAACCCAAAAAACCCAAGTTTCCCTCAAAATGAATAAAAACCCTAAAAATACCTAAAAATAATAAAAAACCTAAGAACCATAAAAACCCTAGTAAAACAGAAAACCTAAAAATGATTAAAACCCCAAAAAACCTAAAAATTCTAAAAACCCTAAGAGACCCTAAATCCCCTAAAAACCATAAAATCCCTAAAAACTATAGAAACCTTAAAACATGTGAAAACACTAAAATACAATAAAAACATTTAAATCTAATTAAATCCCTAAAAATGTTTAAAACTCTAGAAATCATTAAAAAACTAAAAACTAAAAAACCCTAAAAACCCAAAAAAACTAAAAAAATTCCAAAAAACAATAATAAACCCCAGAAACATTCTAAATTCTGAAAACAGAAAAAACAAATAAAAATCATAAAAATCCTTAAAAATCCCTTTTTTTCGTGTGTTGTAAGGGGTTTTTGGGTGTGGGTCGTTTGACCCCTCCCCTACCTTGTCTATTGTGTCTCTTTTTTCATTTCTAATAAAATTGGGGGGGGGGGGGGGGATTAGCCCGAGCCTTAAATCTTCCTTGCCCTAAAACACTCAAAATACCTAAGTCCCTAAAAACCCATAAAATTCCTAAAAAAGTCTAAAATCCATAAAAATGTAAAAACTCTTGAAAAACTCTAAAAAACATTAAAAATAAATATAAATAAAATACCTAAAAACCTAAAAAATGATAAAAAAACTAAAAGTCCATAAATCAAATAAATCCATAAAATTCATAAAACCATACAAAACCCTAAAATCCCATAAAATCTATAAAACCCTAAAACACTAAAAATTAAAAAAAAATCTATTCAAATACCTAAAACTAGTAAAAAACTCGAAAAACTATAAAAACCTTAAAAAAAATAAAAATACCCAAAAAACCCAAAAAAAACCCCTAACAAACCATTGACCCCTCAATATTCATAACAACCAAAAAAATCCAAAAAATCCCATAAATACCTAAATATAGAAAAACACATAAAAAATGAAAATCTATAAGAAAACCTTAAAAAACAAAAAATTCTGAAAAACACTAAAAATAAAAATCGTAAAACCCATTTAATAAAATAGAACCTTAAAAACACTAAAAAAATTCCAAATAATTAAAAAAAATTAAAACCCATAAAAACCGTAAAACCATCTAAAAGTATAAAAAACCATTCAAACCCCTAAACATTTTAAAAATCTCTAAAAACATTAAAAACCCTAAAAAGATCAAAACAATATATAAACCAAAAAAATCATAAAACCCTAAAAATCCCAAAACCCCTCAAAATACAAAAAAAACACAAAAAACCATAAAAATCCTTAAAAATTCCTATAAATCACTAAAAATATAAAAACTATAACAACCCTAAAAACCCTAAGAAAAACATAAAATCCTAAAAATTCCTACACCCCTAAAAATCCTTAAAAATGCTAAAATCCTGAAAAACCTAAAACCCTCAAAACCCTTGAAATCCTTTAAAACCATAGAAACCCATAAAAATACAAAAAATGGCCTAAAAATCAATTAAAATATAAAACCCCCCCAAAAACCCATGAAAACCCCTAAGAAAAAATAAATACCTAGAAACAATTAAATCTCCAAAAAACCTAAATATGCTAAAAACAATAAAAGACCCAAATGGCTAAAAACTCTAAAATCAAAAAAAATACCCTTAAAAACATAAAAACCCTAAAATCCAAAAAAACCTAGATACCCACTAAAATATCTAAATCCATTATACCCCTAAACACATTAAAAACTCTAAAAACCTTAAAAACCTTAAAAAATCTCGAAAAACACCTAAAACCCCAAGGAAATTTTCATAAAAACCCTAAAAGTCTAAAACCCTATAATGCCTACTCACCATAAATATATTTAAAATGAAAAAAAAAATTGCCAAAAACATAAACACCCTATAGAAAATCCTAAAACTCGAAAACCCCTAAAAACCTAAAAATTATAATAACCCAATTATAATCCTAAAAATCCCAGAAACCCCTAAAACAATAAATACACCAAAAAACCTTAACATTAATAAAAACCCATAAAACCCTAAAACAACTAAAAACATGGAATCCTTTTAAAACTCAAAAGCATTAAAAACATTAAATAACCTTAAAAAACTCAAAGAAACACTAAAAATACAAAAAACCCATAAAAACCCAAATAACCAAAAAAAACCCTCAAAATCCCGAAAAAATCTAAAAACCATAAATTTTATAAAAGAGTCCCGATAATTGATAAGAACATAACCAACTCTAAAATACCTGAAAATACCAAATAAAACCTTACAAAACTAAAAACAATAAAAACACATAAAAATTTAAAGAACTCTAAAAACTCAAAAAGAAACCCTAAAAACCCTAAAAACTATAAAACCCCAAAAATCATAAAAACCCTAAAAACCCATAAAACCTATAAAAACCTACTAAAAATTGAAAACCCCTTTAAAACCATAAAACCCTAAAAACTCAATAAAACCCAAAACCCTCCAAAAAACCATAAACACCCTAAAAATCCTAAAAAACTTCCAAACCCATGAAGATAATAAAAACCATAAAATCCTAAAAAATCCCGAATTAACCCCTAAACAACTTAAAATATCTCAACAAAAACATAAAAACCTAAAAACTCTTTAAACCATTAGAAAAATAAAAATTTATAAAAACCATAAAACCCATAAAACTCTTTTAATCCCATAAAAACCTCATAACCCTAAAAACCTTTAATCCTCGTAAATAACATAAAAATACATAAAAATATCTAATAATGAAAAAACCCTAAAACCCTAAAAAATTCAAAAAAAACCTTAAAACCCTAAAAGAACTTATTACCCCTGAAAAACCCTAAAAATTGATTAATACCCTAAAATAATCTAAAATAAATAAAAAACCAAAAAACCAAAAAACCCCATAAAAACACATAAAAGTTATACAAACCACCAAAAAAATCTGAATAAAAAGAAAAAACTCTAAAACGCCTAAAAATGTTAAAAACTGTAAAATTCCATTAAAACCCAAAAAACACAAAAAACAATTAAAATCCAAAAAACCCAAAAAACTCTATAAATAGACCAAATCCCTAAAGAACCTATAGCCATAAAAATCGTAAAAAATCCCTAAAATCCCTAAAAATATAAAAAACCATGAAAACACCAATAAAAACATTAAAAACAAAAAAAACCTGGAACCCATTAATCTATAAAAACTATAAAACAATAGAAGTAACAAAAAACCCTAAACACCATTAGAAACCCAAAAAACCCTAAAAACTCATAAAACCCATAAAACCCATAAAAACCCATAAAAACTACTAAAAAGGGTAAAAACAGTAAAAAAATTTAAAAAACATTAAATGCCTAACACACAAAAAACCATAAAAAACTAAAAATACTTAAAAACCTTAATATCAATCATACTCCCTAAAAATTCTAAAAAACCATAAAACTTTGATAAATCCCTAAAAATGCCTAAAAACGTAAAAAACCAAAAAAACACTAAATACCCATAAAAATCCTAAACTTCCCTAGAAGTCCATAAGAGTCCCGAAAAATGTAAAAGATTAAAAAAACCCTAAAATCCTATAATAAAACATTAAAACCCTAAATACAATTAAAACTCAAAAAAACTAAAAATGCTAAAAATTGTAAAAACCCTAAAGTCCCCTAAAAATCATCCAAACCCCAAAAAACCTATAAACCATAAAACTAGTAAACTCCGTAAATATTCCTAAATATGTTAAAAACACTAAAACTCTTGAAAACTTATATGAAAACCATAAAAAGGTACAAAAACATAAAACCCCTAAAAACCCTAAAAATGAAAAAGCCCTAAATGAATCTAAAAACCCCAAAACCCCCTAAATCGATAAAAATCCCAGAAAACAATAAAACCATAAAGCCCATAAAACACTAAAATACTACTAAATTCTATAAAACCCCTTTCAACCACTAAAAATGAAAAAAAAAACTCTAGAAAATCGTAAAAACCTAAAATAACAAACCCCCCCCCCCTAAAAACCCAACAAGCAATAAACCCTAAATACCATAAATACCCATAAAACACTAAAAATATCTAAAAACCTAAAAATCATAAAAATAATAAAAATACAAATCAAATAACTAAAACATAAATACACTAAAAACCTTGAAAACACCAAATCAAACCTTACAAAAAACCCTAAAAACGTAAAATTATTAAAAATCATAAAACCCAAAAATGAACCTAGAACCCTTAAAACTATAAACCACTAAAATATTAAAAAACTATAAATGAAATAAAAATACTACAGAATACTTTATATTTTGAAAACCCCCTAAACACACAAAACACAAAAAATACATAAAAACCATATAAACCCAAAAAATCCTTACAAACCCTAAAAACAAATAAAAAACTTAAAAATCCCTAAAAGTACCTGAAAATGTAAAAACCATAAAAACCTTGAAAACCAAAATAAAACATCAAAAACCTAAAAAAACATAAACTCAAAAAACCTAAAAGTCTTAAAAACCCTAAAACCCCTAAAAACCAGAAACACTTAAAAACTATTAAGCCAGGAAAATCCCCAGAAACCTATAAAAACCGTAAAACGTACAAATACTCTTAAAAGCATATGAACCCCTACAAATAGTAAAAAATTATAAAAACCCATAAAAACAATAAACACTCAAAAAAACCCTATTAACCCCAAAAAATAAAAACATAAAAGTACTAAAAAAACTAAGAACACTAAAACCACAAAAAATAATAAAAACTAGAAAAACTAGAAAAACCCCTAAAATGAAAAAAACACCAAAAAACCCCTGAAAAACCTAAAACCACTAAAACATATAAAAACCCTATTAACCCCTAAAATCATTAAAAAACTATAAATCCCTTTAAAAGGCATAAAAACTCACCCCCCCCCCCAAAAAAAACCTAAAAAACCAAAAAAACCAAAAAAACCAAAAAACCTTCAAAATACATAAAAACTCTAAAAACAATAAAAATCCTAAAAAATCACTTATATTCCCAAAAAAATTACAAATACCCAAAATACCTAAAAACCCAAATAAAACATTGAAAATATAAAAACACAAAAATCCCCTAAAAACTTAAAATTACAAAAAATTCTTAAAAATATTTAAACCCTGAAATTCATAAAACCCCCTAAAAACAAAATAAAAATATTAAATACCCTTTAAACTCATAAAATCCTTTAAAAACTATAAAAATCCTTAAAACCCCTAAAAACTACAAAAAAACATATAACCCCAAAAAACCAAAAATCCCCTAAAACCCCAAGTAAAACCCAAACCCCCTCAAAATCCCTAAAAACTAAAATCCATAAAAACATAAAAAAATCTATAAAAATTCCATTGAAGAAAAAAACCTTAAAAAATTGAATAACCCTACAAAAACCCTAAAACCATAAAAACATAAAAAACCTCTAAAAACTAAAACACTAAAAACATAAAATAACCTTGAAAACCTAAAAAACATAAAAAGATCTGAAACCATAAAAAACCTAAAACCCCATAAAACCCGAAAAACCACTAAAAACATACTTTCAAAAAATGACTAAATAATCTAAGAACCCTCGACACCACTCAAAATATAAAAGACTCAAAAAACCCATAAAACCTTTAAAAATTTAAATATAACATAAAAACTCAAAAAACCCAAAAAAACCCATTATAACCATAAACACCATAAAAAATATCAAAATATGTAAAAAAAATAAAAACCATAACAATACTAAACAAATACCTAATGATACCTAAATACATAAAAATACTTAAGACCCTTGAAAACACCTAAGAAAATGATAAAAATCCAAAAACACATAAAATCCCAAAAAAACCTAAAAATAAAAATCCCTAAAAATATCCTAATGACTATAAAACCTCTAAAAACAATAAAAAATCCTAAAAACTAAAATTTTATAAAACCCTAAATCCTACTAAAAAAAATTAAAAACCCATTAAATCCAAAAAACCCTAAGAAACTCTAAAAACCATAAAACCATAAACAATCAAAAATACCTAAAAACCAATAAAACCATAAAATCCTTATACATTATAAAACCCCTAAAACCCTTATACATCCCCAAAAATCCCAAAAAACCATAAAAATCCAAAAAAATCCAAAAAAAATCGTAAAATTAAATAAAACCCTAGAAAACACTAAGAACACCATATAACCCTAAAAAAACATAAAACCCCTATAAACATAAAAAGTCATAGAACCCCTAAAAACCCTAAAAACTATAAAAACCTCATAATGACTAAAATGACTAAAAACTATAAAAACCATAAAAATCCCTAAAAATTTCAATAAATGTAAAAATCCTTAAAACCCTAAAAACCCCAGATAAAAAATTAAAACCCAAAACACTTCAAACCCCCCAAAAACCAAAACTGAGAAAAAACATATAAACCCCTAAAATATCCTAAAACACATAAAAAAACTTAAGAACCATAAAATACCATAAAAACCTGTAAAAACAATAAAACTCTAAAATTATTAAAAACCCTAAAAAACTAAAACAACCCTAAAAAAACATAATACCCTAAAACCATCAAAACCATAAAAATCCATAAAATCATAAAAAATAATAAAATTCCTAAAAATAGATTAACATTTATTCGACCTATGAGGTGACACATTCAGGGTGATGGTGAAATGGTCCGACAAGAATCACTACCCGCCTATTTTTTCAGAGTCGGACTCTTGTCAAATTCGCTACCTATTTTTTTTAAACCTATCCTACATAATTATACATTAAATGAGGGTTGGATTAACCTTGTAGGTACTGAGAAATTTATCAATTCTCTATTGTGAGGGTGACTCCACAGTCAAATGGTCCCAACAGGAAATTTCATGTGGTGAAGTACTTGTGCAATCAGCCCTCCATGGATATAAGTTCCTCGGATGGTCTGCAATGGGTTTATTCGTGGAGCCAGAAACACCCAACGTCCTTGGTATCCATGATTCATGGTCCTGATTTCTAAAGGCAGACACTCTTTGGACGAATATTTGGCTAATGACACTTAAGGACTCCATTGGCCGAGAGGATGGGATGTCAAGCTCACTGCATCCTTTTGGGGGAGGATTATTTCCTATTTCGAGAATCTCTTATAGATTTAAGTCATTCTCATATGTTTAGGAATCCTTCTTTCATTCCCTAAGAGTGTGTCCGCGTGCTACCCCCGGTTTGCAAGATCGTCATAGTCATTCAGAGATTTTATGCTATGAAGGTAATGATGACTCGAGCCATTCAATAAGGTAATATTGGGTTTATCATTATCCAGGGATGAAGGAAGGTGATTGGATGTTAGGGTAAGACCCATAAAATGAGTTTTCTACATATCCTTGGGAGAGGAATAAGAACCCACATAGTTCAAATTTTTTGGTGATTACACATAGAAGTTGCCCATTTAAGATAACATGATTGGGTGAATCCTTTTGGAAGGTCACCCTTTTGATCTCGAGCCTTCGAGTATCAGTCCTATGTATCCTGGTCTGATTATGAATATGAGTTCTTGTAGTTAATAATTTTGTGGATGTTGTGATCATTAGAAAAATCTAAGACTATGTGAGTCATGATCTGTGTGAGAAAAATTAGGTTACGATAGATCCAACCCAACAAATACTTCTTATCCTACTGGTGGAAGAGGGAGAGCCTACGACAGAAGAGTCCAGGGTGATGGTTGGTGAGGGTACATAGCGATGAACCCTTCAACGTTGAATGACATTAGAGGTAATGCGGCTCAGAACTTGAATGATTGGGGACATACCTCAGTGGGAGTGCCCAAGAATGTCATGTGAGGTATACTACAGTTTAAAGTCATATATCTTGGACAATGATTAACTGGAGGATAATCATGTTAGGGTGTTCTGAAATGCCTCAATCATGAGAGGGATGGAACGCGAAAACCATTGTTCTGGAGGATCTCAGATGATGAGAAATGATATGAGGCATTAAAGCCATTTAGGTGTATATAGGTAGGAAATGACTCTACTGAGGATGAATTTTCATCTGGTTGACGACAATTTTTTGGGTAACATATACAGGGTCACTGGGGCATGACTTTCATAGTCAAGAAGAGGTGACCTCATGAAACTATCCTTCCTCCTTTGATGGCTATGAAGGCTTATAAAGATCTGAAATCACCCGGTATACTATAGTTTAATATCATATATCTTGGATGATGGAATTACAGTTTAATGTCATTTTTTCTGGACTAATGTTGTACAATTTAACGTCATGTGGCCAGAATGATAACTCATGGTTTAAGGTTATAGTGTTTGGACCATTTTTTATTGAATCCATGATTAGCTGTAGGATAATTAGACTTGTATGTTTCGACATGCATCGAACAGGAGAGGGACGGAATGTGTAAACCGTAACTTTAGAAATTCTTGGATCTGGAGAAATGATATGGGTGATGGAAGACATTTAGGTATATAGAGGTAGAAATTGACTCTTTTGAGGACAAATTTGCTTTTGGTTGATGGAAAATTCTATGGGAAACATATGCAGAGCCCCTGGGGCATGATGCGGGTAGTAAAAAAATTGTCTTCAAGACATTGTCCTTCCTCTTCAGATGGTCATGGAGGTTTATGTGGATCCAGAATCACAAGAGACAAAAAGTTTTAAGGATGGAGAGGATGTGTTCGGGAATTCAAAAAACATTCAGGCTATGATTGTCCATGGATTTTTGGGTCAACCTAGCATAGGATGTAGGTGATATGGTTTTTAAGAGGTGCTTTTGGAATGTTTCTTCTCATGGTATTTAAGGGATGGATGTTTGGGAAGCATAAGGGAATAATGGAAAATGTCGTGGACCTCGCTTGAAATGTTCGCAGTGCGATAATCCATTTTTCTATGGGTTAGTGACCGTAGAAAAGGGACCAAACCGAAGGACTGGGACCACAGCCAGAAACTAATTTCGAGTAGGGGTGCAGGGGCATAACCCCTATATTATGTGCTGGTGGGCACGAATGGTCCTCCGCATAGGGTTTTCAGTATATGGGGTGGCCGCATAGGAGCTTCTCATGGGAGCTGGTTGCGAACTGTTTGTTTATGAAGGATGCAGTTTGGGAAAGAGATGGGCATGTAGGATGGTATGCGGATCATTTTCAGAATAGGGTCCTCCCTGAACCATTGGTCGGATAAGGTCTAGCCATGAACTGTTTTCCACATAGGGGTGTCTGCATTCTGTCTTCTGCATGGGGATTATGAGTACAATGCTATCCTCGTCCGTCCACCATTTTTATTATATTTTTTACTGGTTATTTGGTCGGCTACAGAGGTTCTTCTGAGTACAGTTCATGGGATGGAGTCTTTGAACTACGTATGGTTTGCTGGATGGAATCCGAAAACTGCTTCGGATGTGGGATGGAGTCCGGTGAACTACTTCGAGTGAGGGATAAATTTCTGCCACACCACCTATGTTCTTCATCTCCTTTTGAACCGTCCCATAACTATATCCTCCTTTTGTTTTTGTCTATTTTCTTGGGATAATTTTATAGAGTAATGGGTAAATCATATCCATGGGCATGAAGAACCATTTACATAGGCCCAAGGAGATATATCCTAACATGGGGAAAACTCGATCAATCGGGGTTTTCGAAGGTTATGTTTCACACGTCAAGGTTTGAGGAACACTTCTGATCTTCTAAATTCAAAAACTATTGTGTTCAAGAAACATTATTTGGATGACATTCATACACTTGGTTTCGCTAACGGAAGGGTCTGTAGCTTCCTAGGTTTACTAGCCATCATTGTGCGAGCTAGTGTTGTGTAGGTCCATCCGCGTACTGTTGGTTCGCGATTCATGCATTTCGCGAACCCTCCCTAGTGATGCTATGCGGGTCGCTCAAAAATCTTGGAAAAACTCAATTTCTTCATGTTTAATCCCATATTTTCAATTCAATTGTCATTCATTTTCTTCACCCAACTTTTAGGATAATTTTTATTCCCTTTGCTGAATTTTTGTGACCCTACAAAATCCCAAAAAATAGAAAATCCCTAAAAACCATGAAAAACCCTAAGAAAATCTAAAAAACCTGAAAAAATATAAAATCCCTACAAACTTTTAAAATTATACAAACTCTAAAAAACAATAAATACCCTAAAACAATAAAACCCACTAAAAACCATAAAACACCTTCAAACACCCAAAACCACTAAAAACTCTAATAACCCATTAAACCCCTAAAAATTTGAAAATCTCTATAAACCTATTAAAAAACAAAAAAAATCAAAACAAAAACCCTAAAAACCCAAAAAACTATAAAAACCGTTAAAAATACAAAACCCTTGAAAATCCCTAAAAAATCCAAATACCAAAGAAACCATAAAAAATACATAAAATCCGAAAAAAATGTAAAAAGCCTTAGAAACCCTGAAAAGGAATATAAAACATTAAAAACCTATAAAATCATTAGCTCTATAATAAAAAAATGATAAACACTAGACCCCCCCAAACCCTAAAAATCCATAAAAACAATAAAAAACCATTAAAACCACAAAATCCCAAAAAACAGTAAAAATGTAAAAATACCTAAAAACCATGAAAACCCCTAAGAAAACCATAAAAACGTAAAAAAATTAAAACCACTTAAAATATGAAAAAACTAAAAACATTACAGGAATATGAAAACCACTAAAAACCATAAAAACCCATAAAAACCTTAAAAAACCTAAAAACCCTAACAACCATATAAAAACTCTAAAATCCATTTAAACCATTAAAAACATTAAAAACTCTAAAAATACAATAAAATACTAATAAACATTAAAACCCCTAAAAACCCAAGTAAAACATAAAACCCATAAAAATCAAAAATCCTTAAAAACCCTAAAAACCCATAAAATTCATAAAAATCCCTAAATATCCAGAAAATGTAAAAACCATGGAAAACCCTAAGAAAAACTTAAAAACTTAAAAACACATAAAACCCCTAAAAATATATAAATCACTTAAACCCCTCAAAACCAAAAAAAAATAAAAAACATTAAAAATACTAAGAACCTAAAAGCCAATAAAACCCATAAAAACAACACAAATCCATAAAAACCATTAAAATCCTTAAAAGGACTAAAATCCATAAATCCTAAAAAATCCAAAAAATACCTAAAAATGTAAAACCCCTAAATTCCATCAAAAACCTAAGGAAAAACGTAAAAAACTAAAAACACTTAAAACCCCTAAAAACCTGAAAACCAAAAAATTCTAAAAACCCTAAAATCCTTAAATACCATAAAAATAGTAAAACCACTAAATATCATAAATAACTCTAAAAACCCATGAAAACCCCAGGAAACCAATAAAGACACCACAAATTCTTTAAAACCCTAAAAAGTTAAAAAAGATAATAACCTTTAGGACCCTTGATAAACTCAACAAACCCCTAAAAACCCAAAAAACCATAAAAACCTAAAAAACTAAAAAACCGTCAAAACCGTCAAAACCATTAAATACCATAAAAATAATAAAAATTATAAAAAATGTTGAAAAATCACAAAACATAGAAGAACCCTAAAAACCATGAAAACCCCTATGAAAAAATTTAAAACCAAAAACATATAAAATACAACACCCTAAAAACGATAAAAAAAAATTAAGAATCTTATACCCCCTAAAAACCCTAAAACCCCAAAAAACATTAAAAACACCAAAAACCCTTGAAAATCACTAATAATAGGGAAGGATGCTGTGATGGGCTTCTGGAAAGGGAATGATCAGATGGAGGTTCCCTGTGTGCTAGTACTGGGATGAGATGACATAGTTGGCTTGAAGGATAATGGGAGTACATATTGATCCTCTTCACCTGTTAAGATTGATGCGCCTGCTCAAAAACATTTCTAGGTTGCAGCCCTGGTTGAGCCTGCAGTTGTGGATGTGTTGGAGAGAGATGTTGTGAAGGAGGCAATGGTTGTTCAGGGCACGCAGACTGGGGATGAGTGGCTAATGTCTTCAGCTGAGGAGTAAAGGTATGTGGTTGAAGAGGAGCCATGGACCCCCCAGGTGCAATAAATTGATTAGCGTGATGCCCCTCTGGTGATGTCCGCGTGTGCTGATGTGGGGGGAACTAACATGGAGTCTAGATTATCTCCTTCCATAGACAGTACTAGGGGTGCTGAGGATCTTCCCAATGCTCTGGTTCTGAATCTGAACCCTCTACCAGGGATTATTGGGGATGCTGGTGATCCGTCCACAATCCTGCAGAGGGCTATGGTCGTCCATGGTTTTCCCTCTACTGAATATCATTTTGTGTAGTTTCATGAGATGGTGTGGGTTTAACAGGAAAGGTATCCACTTAAGGGTGAAGATAAGAGGCTTTGGGAGAGGTTTTCTGAGGCTGATCGCTAGATAAACACTGATATAGATAGGCATAAAGAGGATAGGAACAAAAGAGGTGATGAAACTCTTGGGTCAGAACGTAAGGAAGAGAAGGCCCCATCTGTTGTCTGCGATGGAGTCACTTGTGAGAAATCAGGTTATGAAGCTGGACCCACCTCCGCCCCTGAGGCAAAGAGGGTGGATGTATTATTCTTCCCTCCCACATCCTATGCCACCGCAGGCCTCATCAAGGGCAGTCAGTCTAAATATAAAAGTTAATAAGCGAGAGCGACATTCAAATTCTGCTAAGAAAGAGAAGGCTAGGATGAAGCTGCTATCCAGAATTGGCATTCAAGAGGATTATGAGTCAGGATGAGATTCTCTGGACATGGGTGTTGAGTCAGATTATAGCTTTGCTGATGTGGGTGATGGCTTTGGTGTAGGCATCAGGTATCGTGGTGCAGAGTAGGACGATTTTGATGGCGACATTGAATGATCTTCCCCTTGTGTGCCTTTCCTTTTTGGTCTCTTTTGGCGTGTCTTCTTTGCTTTTTTGTTCTCTCTTCCTTTCTTATTGGGGCCTTCGGGCTAGGGTTGTAAGGGGTTTTGGGTGTGGGTCATTTGACCCCTCCCCTCCCTTGTCTGCACTGTCTCTGTGTCTTTTTATAATAAATTTTGGGGGGATCGAGGAATAGCCTGGACCCGAGCCTTCCTTGCCCAAAAATGTTAAAAAATATAAAATATCATAAAAAACCTAAAAAAATAAAAAAGATCCCAAAAACCCAAGAAAAAAAAATAAAAACCCAAAACACCCTCAAAATCCAAAAAAACCAAAAACACCAGAAAAAACCCTTAAAATCAATAAAAATGTAAAAAATTATAAAATCACAAAAACCCCTGAGAAAAACATTAAAAACCTAAAACACTTAACCCCCTAAAAATAAAAAAACATTTAAAACCATAAAAAAATTAAAAAATTCTAAAAACCCTAAAACCCTAAGAAAAATCCTAATAATCTTATTTTGAAAAGAGAAAGATGCCGCCACTCTCTCCTGGACTCTCCCTCCTGCCGCGACGATTTTCAGGGTTTCGTCATGGAATCCTTTCCGGGAGCTGCTTTGTCTGGATTCATGTTATAGATGGAGTTCTGGTTGAGCGATCTTCTTCCCTGTGCTTGTGGGAGATTAGGGTGTTGCTTGTTGGTGTCGGGATCTGGAGGTTCTTTGTGATAAAAGGAGAGGACAATCTGGCATGGATCTTGCGGCGATTTTTTTCGGCTTCGGTTTTTCCAGATCTGGAATGTGGCGAAGTCGGAGACTCCTTGGAGGCCATGAAGCCCCATGGAGTTCAGACTATCGAAGATGATTTTCCAGATATGGGTTTTCCACGGACGAGTCAACGATGTCAAGGTATTCGGTTTGTGAAGATATTCCAGAGGGCTGTTTGTCATATTTGTGTTGGTGCAGTCGGCTCCATTGAGAAGGACCTTCAGAGGATGCAACGGTACCACGAGCTTTATGCTTCGGCCAGGTCTTGGTCGTCAGGCGATTGTGTTGCTTCCTCGGACCAGATCTCTATTTCCTGTTCTCGCGATGCTGACGAAGGTTTGGTTTTTGCTCTGGTTTTCCCTAGCTCTCGATTTGCGATGCTGATGCAAGTGCGTGCTCGACCTGTTCCCTTGGTTCTATCTCCGTTTCACACTATTGATGTGAGCTTGGGTTGGATTTCTTGGATCTTCATGTTCTTATGTTTACAGGTTGTTGTTACGGGTGTGAGTAAATGTGATTTCTGGTTTTTGTATCTGCTGAGAGGTGTTAGGCGTGGCTTGGTGATGCTCCACAATTTTTCTCATTCCAAAGAATTCTAGATGTTGTGGTTTGGTACTGGTTATGGTTGCTGGTGGTGTGATGTTTGTTGTACAGTGAGGTGTGGATTGCTGCAAGCTGTTTGGGATGAAGGATTTGGCTGCTGGTTGTTTGATGGGTTCAGAGGTTGCTGTTGGTTTCTTGGGCAGATGGGACTGGCAAGGCATGATCTGCTTCATGCTGTTGATGAAAGGTTTTTTATGCTATGTTGTACTATGGCTGATGTGCTAGACCATGGTCAACTGTGTTATGGTTGTCGTGGTTGTGAATTGATGTGAGTGATGCTTCTTGATTGGCTGAGAGGTGGTGATGATGAAAGATGTTGGTGCTTGGTGATGGTTGCGGTTTTGCTGAGGGGAGACGAAGGATGCTGGTTGGTGATGGTTGTTGTTTTGCTGAGAGGTGACAAAGGATGCTGGTTGGTGATGATTCTATGCTACTGGATACTAGTTGATGCTGGATGGTGGTGGTGGCTGCTTGACTTTGTGTGTTTTTTCTTTTTCTTTTTTTGATTTTTCTTTTTTGGGGTCTTGTGCATCTTTGGTTTTGAAGGGTTTTTGGGTGTCGGTCGTTTGACCCCTCCCCTCCCTTGTCTGTTGTGTCTCTTTTCTTTCTTTTTAATAAATTTGGGGGGGCCAGGAATAGCACGACCCTCGCATCTTCCTTTCCTAAAAACCTAAAAAACTCAAAAAAAACATAAAAATGAAAAAAAACACAAAACCCTTAAAAAATCTCAAACCCCCCAAAACCATAAAAATCCCAAAAATTCTCTTAAAATACATAAAATGTAAATAATCGTAAAATCTTAAAAAACCCTAAAAACATTAAAAACATAAAAAAACATTAAACCCCTATAATCCTAAAAAAATGAAAATAACCTTAAAAAACTATAAAACCATAAAAACCACAAAACCCCCCTAAAAACCCATAAAAATAAAAAAAATAACTGAAAAAATATAACCCATTTAAACCCTTAAAATTGTTAAAAACCATAAAACCCATAAAACTTCAAAGAATCAAAAAAATCCTAAACACCCTAAAAATAGATATATTAATAAAAAAATATTTAAAAATCCCTAATATTTCTAAAAGTTATGAAAAAAACTCTATGAAAACCTTAAAATCAGAAAAAACCTTAAAACACTAAAAACCCCAAAAATTCTAAAAACCCTAAAAAACCTTAAAAACCATAAAAATCCTAAATCCCCACAAAATTCCTAATAACATATAAATATAAAAAAAAGTGATTTAAATATCCCTGAACATATAAAATACCCTGAAAAACTAAGAAAAACATAATTAAACCTTAAAAACCTAAAACACTTAAAACCCCTAAAAACCTAAACAACACAAAAAGACAAAAAAAACATCCCTAAAAACCTCAAAATACATAAAATCAATAAACACCTTAAAAACACATAAAACCCCTAAACAAAACTCAATACTCTAAAACCCCTTTAAACACATAAATACATTAAAAAAATCTAAATAACCTTTAAACCCCTAAAAGCTAAAATAATACAAAAAACCCAAAAAACTAAAAAACCATTAATTCCATAAAGGTAAAAAACCTTTAAATCTTTAAAAACCCTTAAAACCATAATAATCCTAAAAAATCTTTCATAGCACTGAATACACTAGGAAAACCCATAAAACTCCTAAAAATATAAAACCGCTAAACCCCCTATAAATTCCTAAAAATCATAAAACCCCCTAAACCCCAAAAAACCCCTATGAAAACCTTAATATCATTAAAAAATTTTAAAACCTAAAAAAATATATAAACATGAAAACACAAAAAAACCCTAAAAACCAAAAAATAACTAAAAACCATAAAAAACCATAAAACCCACCAAACCCAAAAACCCCACTAAAAACTCGAAAACCCATTTAAACCCCTATAAATGTAATAAAACTATAAAAATCGTTAACCCCTAAAAATAAAAAAAACATTAAAACCCCCAAAAAATATTAAAACCCTAAAACCCATAAAAACCCTAAAAACCCTCAAAATCCCTAAAACCAAAAAAATCATTAAAACCCCATAAAACACTCTAAAAATCCCATAAAATATAAAAAACGCTAAAACCTAGAAAAAACACGTGGAAAGATTAAAAACCTAACAACCATAAAAACCCTAAATCAATCAAAATCCCTAAAAATCTAAAAAACTATTAAAATCCTAAGAAAACCTTAAATATAAAAAAATACCAAAAAAACCCTAAAACCCATAAGAAAATTGTAAAATCCTAAAAATTGTTAAAACCCATAAAAAACCTAAAAATGATAAAAACCATAAAAGACCCCAAAAACCATAAAACTCTTTAAAACCTTAAAAAAACTAAAAACCCAAAAAATATACAGCCACTAAAAACTCTAATAACCCTTTAAGTCCTTAAAAACGATGAAAACTATAAAAACCTTATAAACCCTGAAAAACTCAAATATACCCTAAAAACTAAAAAACCATATAAAATGTAAAAACCTCAAAAAACCAAAAAACTCATGAAATCCTAAAAATCCTAAAAATAATAAAACACCTAATAACCCTAATAACAAATAAAAATAATAAAACCACACTAAAAATATAAAAACCAATTTAAACCCCTAAAAACGTTAAAAACTTTAAAAACCCACACAATCTATAAAAACATTAAAACCCCCTAAAACCCAAAAAACCAAAAAACAAAAAAATACATAGAAAACCTTAAAAATCCCCCCCAAACCCTAAACAACATGAAAATACTACTAATATCCCTAAACCCCCTAAAAACAAAAAAACCCTAAAAACCTATAAATACAATGAAACACTAAAAAAACAATTAAAACCCTAAAAACAAAAAATGGTAGAAACCCAAAAAAAACCCTAAATACAATAAAACCCATAAAACCATATAAACCCCTAAAAACCCATAAAACCCCCAAAACGACTAAAAATATAAAAACCCTTTAACCCCTATGAATGTAAAAAACCCTAAAACACTTAAAAATCGTAAAAACGGAAAACAATATTCAAATCACCCAAAACCATAAAAACCCTAAAAACACTAAAACCCCTCAATATCCATTAAGACCATAAAAACCATAAAAAACCTAAAAATATCTAAAAAATCATGAATATCGTAAAAAAACATAAAAACCTTTATAACTATAATAAAACCATAAAAACATAAAAGAACATAAGATGCCTAAAAAGCCTAAAATACCATAAAACCCCTAAAAACCATAAAACCCCTATAAACCATAATAAATATAAAACCACTAAAAAATAATCATAAAAAACCCTAAACCCACCCAAAAACATAATAAAGCCCCTTTAAACCCCTAAAAAATTAAAACTCTAAATAACATAAAAATCATATAAACTGAAAAAATCCTGGAAACCCAAAAAACAAGAAAATCTATAAAACCCCTAAAAATTCCTAAAACCCTTAAAACCATTAAAATACTAAAAAAATATATGAAATTAACTATAAATTTAAAAGCCTCTTAAAAACCAATGAAAACATTTAAAAAACATAAAACACCTAAACATCATAAAACCACTAAAAGCCCTAAAACCCCTAAAAAATATAAAACCCTAAAAACCTAAAAAACCATAAACCCCCAAAAACCTTATAACCCCTTTAAACACATTATAAACCAAAAAACCACTATGAAATATAAATACTCTTTAGACCCCTAAAGATGTTCAAAAACTCAAAAACCCTTAAAACATTAAAAATCTCAAAAAAGCATAAAAAGAAAAATATATTAAAAACTAAACACCCAAAAAATCCCTAAAACCCCCTCAAAATCCCTGAAACCCCTTAAAACAGAAAAAATATTAAAAAACCACTAAATGTCCCTATAAAAGTAAAAAACCCTGAGTACATTTTTTAAACTATATGTAATCCTCATAAACATAAAAACACCTAAAACTCATGAAAACCTAAAAAAATATCAATACCCTAGCAAACCTGAAAACCATAAATACCGTAAACCCATGAAAATACATAAAAACCTCAAAAACCCCAAAAACCCAAAAACCCCTAAACATCACTAAAAATAATAAAAACCCTTCAAACCCCAAAAATGGTAAAAAAACTATAAAAACACTTCAAACCACAAAAGACTCAAAAAACCCTAAAACCAAAAAAACCAAAAAAACCCTAAAAACTATAAAAACATGAAAAACCATAAAATTCAATAAAAATCCATAAAAATACAAAAAGCCACAAAATTATTTAATAAACCCCTAATAATCCTGAAAACAAATAGAAAAACTTGAAAACGAAAAAACACGTTAAACTGCTAAAAATATAAAAACCCAAATTACCATTAAAATCTCTAAAAACCACTAAAAACCCTAAAAATGTTAAAAACCCCAAAATAAAATAAAAAATCCTAAAAACACAAATACTCGAAAATCCATAAAAACTCAAAAAAATATTTAAATCCTCAAAAAATTAAAAATGCTAAAAATTCCTTTAAAACTCTCTAAACTCCATGAAATCCTAAAAACCCTAAACCCCATAAAAACCATTAAAACCAATCAAAACCCTATGAAATCCATAATAATCTCTAAAAACATAAAATCCATAAAAAATATAATAAAAATATACAGGAAACATGAAAACCTATAAAAACCTAAAACCCCTAACATAAAAAGTAAAAAACCCTAAAACACTAAATATCATAAAAACCCTCTAAATACCAAAAAATAAAAAACAATACATATCTAAAAAATACATAAGAACTAAATGCCCCTAAAAACCCTTACGAAAACCTTAAAACGTAAAAAATATTAATACTCCTAAAAAAATCTATAAAACATATAAAAACCTAATAGATCTTAAAAATGATAAAAAACATTAAAACCATGAAACCCCTAAAAACCAATAAAACCCTTAGAACCACTAAAACTCGAAAAACCAATAAAACCACAAAAAATGTTAACAAACTCTAAATTAACCTTAAAACCCTAAAATCCCAAAAATTAAAAAACCCAACAAAATAATAAAAACCATAAAACCCCTCAAAATCTATAAAACCCATATAAATCCTTAGAAACCTAATAGGAACCTAAGAACCCTAAAAAAGTAGAAAATAATAAAAAATATTAAAACCCATAAGAAAACCATAAAAATAAAAAAACACATTAAACCCCAAAATTCCTTATAAATGATAAAACCCTAATAAACCCACAAAATCCCTATAAACCCAAAAAATTATTAAAATTAAATAAACCCTAAAATCCCTAAAATCATTAAAAACCCTAACAACACAAAAATTCCCTATAAAAACTTTAAAAACCTAAAACCACAAAAAACCTAAACAACCTAAAAACACTAAATACCCTAAAATGTCAATAAAAATACTAAATCACTAAATTCAATAAAAACCCCTAAAACACAAAATACCCAAACCCCATAAAAACCACTAAAATCTATAAAGACAATTTAATCCCCTATGAACATTTAAAAACACTAAAAAATATTTAAACCCCTAAAAAATCAAAAAAATACCTAGAAGCCCAGAAAAAAATAAGAAACACTAAAAACTCCAAAAACCTCAAAATCCCTAAAAAACCTAACATCATAAAAATAAAAATGGCCTTAAAAATACCTAAAAACGTAAAAAACCCTAAAGAATCACTAAAAACTATAGACATATTTTCAAACCCTAATGACATTAAAACAACTATAAAACACCTTAAATCTTTTAAAAACTCAACCCCCTCCCTAAAAACCCAAAAAAATAAAAAACCGCAAAACCATCCAAATGCCTAAAAACCCTAAAAATAATAAATATAATTAAAAATTCACTAAAAATATAAAAACCCTAAATTCCTTAAAGCCCCTAAAAAAACCATAAAACCTTAAGTCACATAAACCCATAAAAAAACCTAAAAATGCTACAATGAATAAAAAACACCAAAATCATAAAAACTATAAACACCTAAAAACCATTAAAACCCTAAAAGCCAATAAAAACACAAAAAATAGCTAAAATTATAAAAAACCCTTTAAATGGCTAAAAACATTTAAAAGCACCAGAAAATATTAAAACCCGTAATTAATGAAGGAAACCCTAAAACCCCCAAAAACCATAGAGCCCATAAAACATGTAAAACCCTAAAAATACCTAAAAATCTCATAAATAATAAAAATACTAAAATGACCTAAAAATTCCTAAATAGGAAACAAAAACTAAAACCCTTAAAAACCCCTAATAAAACCTTCAAAATATAGAAACAACTAAAATCCCTAAAAACATAAGAATCAATAAAACACCCAAAAAACATTAAAATACCTAAAACTATAACAATATTAAACCCCCCCCCCCCAAAAAAAACTAAAATTCACATAAAACCCTTAATACCACAAAAAAAACTCTACAAACCATATAAAACCCTAAAAATGTTTTAAAACTCTACAAACCCTATAAAAATCCCTTATATTTTGGAATTACTATGTATCTTATGGAAATAGGAGTCACACTAGCTATAAATACATAATTTTAATCTAGATTAAGTGATACATTATATATTCAGTTTAAATTTTTGTATTAAGTACATGGGAGACAAGAAATGGTGAAATAAGGAAAAAACAACATAAATGATGTTTGGGAATTCAGAGAATGACCTGCTAGGTAGCATTTCATGCTCATGGAATAAGAATTCCTGACCTATTCTCTTAAGAAATCCTATACATGATACATAGGGTAAGACTATAATTTAGCATCATGTTATGAGTAGGTTGTCCTATAGTTTAATGTCATGTGACTAGGACTATGGTGTGTCACAATTTTATGTCATGTGACTAGGACCATGGTGTCATGCAGTTTTAGGTCATCAACTAAGGCCACAATGTATTTTAGTTTTAGGTCATACAACTATGACCCCCATTATGGAAATGATGAGTATATAATGGATTATCAGGTTATTATGTTCTAACATTCCACAGTGAAGAATTGGGAATATGAAAATCAAAATTCTAGGGGTTCTCATATCATGAGGAATGATATCAAAAACGAATTTGGGGAATATATATAGAGAAAAGGCCACTTCTAAGAATTAATTTTCCTCTAATTAATATGAAAATTGGAGAAATTTATGTAAATACAACTAGGATGTAATTTGTAGATTCAACCAATGGAGTCCCCAGGACACTGACCTTCTCAATCACCGAAGGCCAGAGAAGGATGGTGAAAATAGAAAATTTCACTTAAAAAATTGTGTGATACATAGATGGAATGTGTCCAAGTTTTAAATAAACAATTAAACTAAAATTTTCCTTGAATTTTGAAACTACCTATATAGATCTGACTCATATGTTGGAGGAAAATTTTATTTTTCCTTAGTGGACCCTTGAATGAGGGAACCCATGTTAAGATCTCCTGAATAGATCTTTGTTTGTATGAAGGTGGATGGATTTTATTAAATTACACAATATATTGATCTAGGTCCTAATATATAAGATTATCTATGTATATCATTGGAATTAGAATCAATCCATACATAGTTCTTAATGAATCATGTAGTTTAGTTTCATGCAACGAGTACCTCATCCATGAAGTTTAACATCATGAGGTGAGGACATAGATTTATCAACATGAGAAGGAAATATTACATATGGACCCAAGGTTAATGACCTAGGTTTCACTATGTATCCTATTATGCAAGGAATGATGATAAATGTAGTTCTAAACTTGTGTTAGATGTGTATTTTAATGCCATGAGGTAAGGAAATATGGCGTGACATTTATTGTCTAGAGACTAAGACCATGGTAAACATGATTTGAATTGATATGCCTTAATTATATAGGGAATAATTTTATAAAACTTCTAATCCCATGTGAGAAGTGATTGGTGTGAGAAAAAAATGACAGAATAGGTTTTATCTAACCACATAAAGTCAATAAATACAAAGGATAGATGTATTTAATTTTGTTGTGGCTGGGCTAGGATATAGGATCTAAGTATTTATAAATATCTCATAAAAATGAGAATCAATCTAGAAATAGTTCTTGGAATGTATCCCGAGGATGGTCTAGTCTATGCATAAGGGGTAATTTTCCTTGGATATGGATGAACTGGGGATTAGATATCTGAGAATCACTACATATCTTGTGATGATAGGAATCAAGCCACACATAGTTCATAAGATTCCATGTAGTTTAACTTCATGTAGTAAGGACATAGGTTCCCTAACATGAAGTGGGAATAATGTTACTAGGATCAAGAGTGGAGGTTTGATCTACACTAGGTATCCAATAAGGATATTAATCAAATCACACATAGTTATTTACTGAGAAACTCTATATGTAGGTCAAACTCATACATATAGGGAGAATTATTTCAATAAATTGCTACAGATGGACCCATTATTGGAGATCTGGGCATCACTATATATACTATGGTGAGAGTAATAAGTCCACACATGTTTCTGAATGATATTCCCATCACAGATTTGGTTCATGTGCTGAGAGGAGGAATTTTAATAACAACATACCAACGTATGAAAGGACTTGGGTTGGATTTCCCTACATCGATTCTATTTGTTCATAGGGAAGGGGTATTTTATATGTTTTTAGTCTAGTACTAGAACATATTGTTTGGGTTTTAATATTTATCCCATGTAGATTGGAATCAATCCACACATAGTTCTGATGCAGGAAAGATGATTTTGTTTACCAGAAAGAAATAAAATCCTAATAGGAAAAGAGGCCTTGAATACAAAGGATGGTGAAAATATTATTATGAATGGGAAACATAATATATATTTTCCTAATTAAAGAGGTCTAGGAAGCACTAATTATCCAGTAATGGCAGGAATCAAGTTGCGCGTAATTCATAAAGATGACATAGTAGAAGACTGGTGATGATAATGGGGTGTCCTTTTTGGTGAGGACATTAAGACACCCCAAGGTTTTTATGAGGCATCCCTATTAATTGGATGGGGTAAGGCTACTATTTACTATCATGTGTTGAGGAGGTAGATATTTATTCCTCTCATACTTAGTTATATGAGGCATCCTGAGTTTACCCTAGGGTAATATTGCAATTTATCATTGCATTATGTTGGACATGATGGGGGGAAAATTTCTTGGTGTGGCTAGTAAGTGATGAACCGCTATGAAAAATGGGACCTGGGGGCCTTTTTTCCACAAAACAATATTATTAAATATTGAGTTATGGACATTTCCACAATGTTAGAGGTAAAAATCCATCTGATGTGCTGATGGTGGGGTCAGACTTAGGGTAAGGGACCCAGGCGTCACCAAATATCCCACTGATGGTGGAAATATAGACATACGTAGTTCTTGAATGGATCTGATCATAGGTATGAACCATACATGGGGAGTGAATCATTTTTATTAGTTTCATGGATGGTCCTGGGATATAGGTTTTTCAAACCACTATGTATCTCAAAAGAATGGGAATCAAGCCACACATAGTTCTTAAAGACAACAAGCTAGATTACCGATGTTAGGGGAGATGTATTCTCTTGTGAGGACAATGAAACCACACATTTTAAAAACATGGTATACCATGTATGTCACATAGGTTATGGATATAGTTTAATTTCATGTGGTATGGATGATTTACCGTGCAGTTTACCATCATACAGGTAGGATGATGATTATGGGAAATGTTCCATGTGAAGGTCTGACCCGTACATAGGGAGAAGTATTTTTTGTTATTGTCATGGATGATCCCAGGATTAGAGATCTAATAATCACTAAGTATCTCATTGTAATGATAATTAACCCATACATAGTTCTAAATGATGAGATTTACTATGTGAATCGAGTTCTCATGTAGGGATAAGGGAACTTCATTCTTCTTTCACAAAGATCTAGATCATGTATGGTTAGTTGTCAGTGAGATGAATATTTACATGGAGTTTAATGTCATGTGGTGATGGAAAAGGTTTTATGTAGTTTAATATCATGCAATAAAGATGTTGGTGTTGTGCATTTTATCATATTATGACATGGAAGATAATATTGTGGGGAAGATGGTTTTGTGTACTAGCAAGAGACTAACCAGGTGTGAAAAGGGGACTTGGGGAATGAGGATGTTGAAAAAACTATTATGAATAAGAAAAATGTTTAGGCTAGACCTAGGAGGTCTAGGAGTAACTTCAAAACCTATGAGAACAATAATCAAGCCACACATATTTCTTTGAATGGCTCCCTGTGCAGATCTAACCCATAATCAGGGAGAGGATAATTTATGTTGTTTTGTAGATAGCCCCATGCTTGGTGATTCGGGCATCACTACACATCTAATTAAAATGAGAATAAATCCATATATATTTCTAGAATATCCAATGGTTCAATATCATGTAGTGAGGATGATGATGACCGAATCTGAAAAAGTTGAAATGTTATGGCTGGGACCAAGAATGAAAAGTTGGGTGCCAGTACATATCATATGAAAGAATGAATCAATCCACAAATAGTTATTTTAATAAAGGTGTGATAGGGGACTGGAATCAAAGGTATATATCCACTCTAGTATGGACCTAAGTTCTTTGAAGTTTATAATTGTGTAGCAGGGACGTTAATTCTATGTACTTTATCATCTTGCAATATGTATGATGTACCATTCCATTTAATGTCATGTGATTAAAATGAAGTTTATTCATTTTAATTTTATGAAAGTAGGATTAATTTCCTTTATTTTGATGTCATGAAATCAGGATAAAGGTCATGTAGTTTAGCATTGATCAATTAGGATGAAGTTCATGAAGTTTAACATCAGGAAATTAGGATGAAGTGTGATCTTTTATCACATAATTTTTTTCTTGAGAAACCTTGCATTGGTGGAGGTTGTAAAAAGACTTCCATCTATTGAAATCAATGAATAATCTCCATTGGGAGTAGGAATTTTGTATGCAATAAGGTCCCTCCCACTTTTGTTTCAACTTCAGAAGATTCTTCCCATGTATCATCAGAGTTCTGGGGATTGACACCATCTCTCCTTCAAGGAATGATAAAAGGTTAATTTGTTTATTAAAGGCTCAGGCAATTTGGATTTGATGAAAATCAAAATGATTTAGTGTATCAAATATATTATCATTAAGTTACTCCAATTCATCCATTAATTTCTATGATTGATCATATATGGATAACTATTCTTATATGTCTACATGAAGAGATGAAAATTGATATTTAATGGGAAGGATGGATTTATTCCGATATATCAATGTGTGTGGGGAATACTATTTGATGGTGTGAGTCATAGTCTATTAATCCCAAAAGTCATGAATGGTCTTTTCTAGACAATAATATTTATCCTTATCTACAATATTTTAGAGTATATTCAATAGGGTCTTGTTGAAGGCCTCTATTTGTCCATTACCAACATCTTGGTAGTGGGGTGAATGGTTGGCCTCGATGTTATACACCTAATATAGCTTCATTAAACATAGAAGAACAAAATTGGGTGTCATTATTCATTATTATTGTATGAGGAACACAAAATAATGTAATTATGTTGGATTTCATGAAGCTGATGACATTTATTACCCTAACCTCTTTTAGGGGTACAACTTCAGCCAACTCAGAAAAGAAGTCAATTAAAGTAAATATTTACTTGAACTTCTTTGAAGTGGATGGTGGGTATGGTCCCATGGAATCCATTCCCCATATAGAAAACGTCTTAGAGTATTTGGAAGTATGCTACAACTTTGAGGGTTTATGGATAAAGTTGGCATGCACCTAGAATGAGTGTCACATTTTGGTAAATATTGTGAAATCCTACATCATAGTAGGCCAGTATTACCCAAGACTTTGTATTTTATGGTAAATATTGAACCCTAACTAATGGGAACTGTAGGCTCTTATGTTCGCTTCTTTCGTGATGGTGATGGTCTCTTCTCCATCAATACACATTAGGAGGACCCCATTGAGACCTTGATTATAGAGGAATATTTGATGATTTGTGTCATAGTATAGAACAAATTTAATTTCTCATCTTTATATATTCTCTTTCCTAGATATATCTGGTGGGATAATTTTATTTTTTTAGGTAGTCACTGATGAGCACCATCCACCCATTGGTAGGACCACATAGTTTGGGGATGGGGATAATTTCATCGACATCTTCCATGTTGGATTAAACAAAAGGTGAGACCATATGCTGATGTGAAAAATTGATGACTGTTTCATGCTGGTTATGATCTTCTAGGGTCATGGATGCATTTTCTAATTCATTATATTGATTATTTTGTGAGTGTGGGACATGATTAAAAGTCATCATCAAAGGTAACTCCTTCATTCATCATGAGACATACTTTATCTTGGGGATTGGCTCTTTGTTTTTGATGGAATAATGATTGTTGACCTACTTGATGACTAGTTCCAAATCCCCCTTTATCTTCAAGTTATTTACTTATACATGAAGTGTCAACTCTAGGCCTACAATTAGATATTGATATTCTACTTTATTATTGGTTCACCCTTTCGATAATAGGATGAAGTATGGTAGGACTATCTTATCTTGGAAGATGGGGATTACTCCCAACCCAACTTTGTTGATCTTGGGATATTCCATCCTTTTTTCTATTGTACTTTTGAAGGCATAATCAAAATATATTCCCCATATTGGGGACTCCTCTTGAATAGATATGATATATTCATTGAGAATCCCATTATCCAATAATGTCATTTCTAATAAGGAATATTCGTGAGAATATCTGCCAACTCCTCAAATTTCATCACTTTTTTGGGTACAAACTAGATGTCAAAATTATATAGGATTCCCACCCCTAATGATGGATGCATGGTCAATATAGGATGACTGAGAAATTATTTTAATGGGTTTCTATGGGAAACTAGATAGACCTCGTGATGATATAGGTAATGAATTAGCTTCTTGAATGTAAATATTAGCACCCAACAACTTTTATCAATATCTATATAATTATTTTTAGCATTGAGAATGGTTTTCATAAGGTAACAAAGTATTTTTTTTTCACAGCCTGCATTATTCTTTTGTGTGAAGAAGGAACCCAATGAGTGCTCTAGGGTGCTCATATATAAAATGAGTGGTATTCCTTAGACAAGAGGCATCAACAATGGTGTTATTAAGAGATACTTATTAAGACTATATAATACATCTTAATAATTATTATTCCATTTATATGTAACCCATTTTTTCATCAAACAAGTGAAAAAAATTGCATCTATGATGGCTATAAAGCATCAAATGTAGGCCAAGTGTCCTTAAAGTCCTCTCAATTCTCTGAAGTTTTGAGGAGGTTCCATGTTTAGGATAACCATTTTATTCTCAGGGTCTGCTTCAATGCCATGATAGCATATAATGAATCCAAGAAATTTTCCTAAAGTCATTCTGAAATCACATTTCATGGGGATCATTTTGAGGCTATGTTGTCGTATCTTATTGAATGAAATTTTAAGATCATCCAAGGGATCAGATAACTGTAGAGACTTAACCACCATATCATTAAGGTAGAAGTCAAAATCATTCCAAATAAGGATTTGAATATGTGTTCCATAGTTCATTGGTATGTCACACTGACACTCTTTAAGCTAAATGGAATTACACGATAGAAAAATAATCCTTGAGGGGCCCTGAAGGTATGGACATATTCATCTTCTTATTCCATTCGTATTTGATTTTTACATGAATATACAGCCATGAAGGAGAGGTATTGATATCTAGTCATTGCATTGATTAGTAGATTTGTGATCAGTATAAGGAAATAATCCTTCAGATTGTGCTGGTTGAGATATATGAAATCATCAAAGACTCTTATTTACCCAGTATTTTTCATCACAATGAGTATATTGGCCAGCCATTGTGGATATTGTACCTCCAAAATGATGTCATCCCTGATGATCTTTTCAACTTCATCCTTGATTTTGGAATCATGAGTTGGATGTGTCCTTATGGCTACCTTCTTGTATCCATGATGATCTTATGAAAAGCCTAGGTGGTGAGTGTCCACCTTGGGATTGAGGTATTTCATCTCTTTATAGTTCAAGGAAAACATTTCCCAATACGACTTCATAATGGATGTATATACCTCATTCTCATAGGACGGAACAGATGACCTGATCAAAGTGGTTCGTAGGTCATCTTCCATTCCAATATTTACCTATCAAAGTTCATAAATGGTGGTAGAAAGACCTTCCTTATACTAGAGGGTAATCCCAAAGATCCTCCTACTCTTCTTCCTTCTCTCCTTATTCAACTTCATCATCCACAGAGGGATAAAGTGGTGAAAAGAATTCATAAAATTTGGGATGAGGGTCGATGCTTTGGAATATAAAATACAATGCAACTTCCTCTAACCCAATTGATGATGTAGAGTCATTCTAATGTACTAGATGAGAGATGTGGGGAATGAGATGAGCATCTTTACTTTACCCTAGTGAAATGAAATGATATTTTGAATCATCTAATGAGGAAGATGTTTCTTACATTTTTGGATATGGAATGAGATCATTTTCTTGTAATCTGCAACTATTTTATGGGGAGTCCCTAGTATGTTCATCACTATTGGACTTAAATACCATTATAGATACCCTAATGATGGAATAATATATTCTTAAATATGGACCCATGTGCTTGAATTGATTGATGGGAAATACACACTCTTCATCGAGTTGCTAGAAGGGGTTGGGATGGATCATTTCTAGACCGTTAGGGGTAGTGAACCCGGAAATACCGTCAACCATGGGTTGTTTTCCCTCCCTCAGATATAATCCTATGTTGATATAAAACAACTCATAGGATTAAAATGGGGCATTATCAATTTAAAATGTTGCAATTTGTCCATAAATAAAATATTTGATGCATTAATAGTATGATGAGGGGATTTTCGCATGTCGATGAAACCAAGTCCTTCCTAACAAAACATTCAAAGCTTTTTCCCATAGGAAAACTATAAATTTTGAGTCTGATATGAGGTCCCAAAACTGAACCGTAATATTTATTTGGAACGATGTACGTTTATATATTTTTTCATTGACTTATAATGTTAGAGAGGAAGGTGTTAAGTTATCCTCGATATCGTTCTACTGATGAAGTGACCAAGATGGAATGTTCTTAACCCCAAAGACATTTTCAATTAAAAAATTTCGGACATCGACACCATTTATCCTTCCAGACAAGTACAAGTGTATGATGTGTCCCTTAATAATGACATCTTAATCTTGATCTATGATGAAGATAACCTCGTGACATTCTGTAGGATCCTAATCTATCTAATAGAACTCAATAGTGGAAACCTCATCTTCAAACTCCTTAGGGATCAACAAAGACTCTATGAGTGCTTATCTGAGATCTTTTGATAAACATGGGGTGACTAATATTGACAACTTGGATGGAAACAAGGATAATTTCTTCAAGATTTCACGCTTCTACTCTAAAGGACAACACTTCTAAGTGTGTGGATTCTCTTTAATAGGCACTTCAGGATCTGAAATCACAGACATATATGGATTATCTCTTATAATAAGAGTTTAAGGTGCTCATGCCCTTGGTGTGTTGGTCTAGGTAGGTCTACCTACACATTAAGAGTTATTAGAAACATGTTACTATTATGACTGATATTCCAGAGTGATTGGACCAAAGTGGATTTTGGAGTATGAAGGGGAATTTCCCTACACATTTTTCACTCATTTAAGGGATCTTCCATGAGTTTCTGAAACATTGACAGTCTGAGTATGTATGTCGCTAATATTACAATTCCCAACACAAATGAACCTCATTTGGTATCCTAAGATCCTATTTCCTCTTCCTAAAGTCCCCCAATAGAGTATAGGGAACTTGGTATTATAGTTATTCTCATCATAAAAGAAGGTATCAATTAAATTAATAACATTAATGGATACAACATTAATTGAGCCAAATATCAATTCCTCATCAGATGAGGGTACTGTTTGGATGAACACTTCGAGTGCTACTATTTGGTGGGGTGATTGACATATATTCATCTGATGGGATAATTCCCATTATTTCTCATATGAGGGAATAAATTTTGAGAAATTCAAATCCAATTTTGGCCTTCGAATAGGGTCATATACCTTTATTTTCTCTATCCTCTCCAAGACAGTCTATTTTGTGAATGTATGGATTCTAGAGGATCAGGATACAGACGGGGTTGGATATGTCATAAAAGATGTGGATAAAGGCATAGTTAGTTTCTTCAAATAGTATTAAAATATTTCAAGAGTTTGGATGATTTTATTCCAAACCATCCATCCATAAAACTTTTCCACTCCTTTATTAGTAACAACTTTCCATTCACCCCATCATATGGAGTAGTAGGGGAATCAAATGCTACATCTGCATGCAGTTTTCCTAGCCTTACTTCTCCAAAGTCCACTATTTTATATAGTGTTCCCCAGTGTATTGTGGAAGGGGAAATATTCTGGCTAGTCATTGAGATCTACTTGATTGGGCCACATGGGATCTGGAAAGTGGAGCAAGTCATTATCCATAACTACTATAAAGTAGCCTCAAACTTGATCATCTATAAATGAATATAATTTATATAATTTCTCATAAAATTGTTTTCTACATGGTCATGTATACTCACACTGGCAGGGCAGGGGTTATTTTTGACAATGAGGTGGTGCCATACGATATGTTGCGATTTTTGGAACTGGAGATAGTGTAGAGGCTGGTATAAGTGAAAAAGATGACACCTTCACCTTTTCTATTCTTTTCCCCGAGATTGGTGGAGTCACTCAAGACTTGATATTTGTTCACTAAATGGAATCCTCTATTATTTGGGATATTTTGGTGAAATCCCAAAACCCATCCATATATTCTACTAGGATGAGTGACGTTAACATGTCATCATAGAGGTTCTCTATATAAACATAAATAAAGTATTTCTAGTGAAGTGGAAGTTTCTAGGAGTTGGTAATACCTTTCCATAATGAAATTAAATATAATACTCTCTCATTTTCTCACTCTTTGAATTTTTAGAGGTCAAGGATCATTGTATTTTCCAATATTGAACTAAAATGAGAGATGAACTTCTGACAGAGGTCCTCAGACCTCACGATTCAAAAATCTAGCAGACTGGTGTACCATACAAAAGATGTTCTTTGATAGATTTGAATGAATCAAATTATTTTCACTACTTTTTGTTCCTCAATGGTTCCTAGTGTGGGATCACAATGGAACATAATGTGAGTTAGGTTCTAGTTCTGGTCTTCTAAACCATTGAAAAGCAGAAATATAGGACACCAAAAATTTTTGGGGGGGGGGGAATTTAGTAACCCATTTTGTGTAAGGATTTCATTTCAGTTGTATTAGTGAATGATACTACTCCATAGATTTAAGTTGATCGAAAAATGATTCAATGGTTTCGATAATCCCTCGATGAATGTTTGGCTATACAAGAGCTTTAACAAGGGAATACATATCCAGGGAATGATGAACTGTATCTTCTAGTACTTGTGGCCAAAATCTAGTAGGGGAAATATTTTGCAGGTTTTCCTAAATATTCTCTGGTTATTTTCCTAGTAGAGGGAATTCTTCGGATTCTCCCTTGATCGGGTCCAGATAAACTAATGGTCCATTCACCAAATTCAGCTGATGTCCTGGTTCTCCCTCAATTTCTGGGGTAGACACTTGAGGCACATCTGTTGGGTCTATGAGTTGAGGCTACACTCTTGGATCATATTAAGAAATAATGATGACTCAAATTAATTTTTCATTGACTCTTTTAAACTCTTTCATTTATTTTTCTAGCTGCGAAAATATCTCATTGAGTGTGATGGTTTCGACCTCTTTGAGAGTTAGGTCATCTATAGCCATGCTTTTACCCTTGTCTTTTTTAGATGTTCACTAAAGAGGAAATGAAGGATTGGTCTAAGAAGGACCCATATACATGGAGAGTACCTGGTTCTAGGTATGAACACTTCCTTCAGTCTTAGAGTGGACCATGTTATGCATGGGAAAAGCCTCCCCTTTCTCTTTGGAAGTAACATTATCTTTGATGTTGTCTGCATGATTGATTCTCATGGCATTCACTAATGAATAATGCATTATTGATTTCGTATATACTACTAAATTATAGGAGGATTTTCCCCCTTTCTTGGATATTTTCCTTTCTTTTTCATATCATCTTCTAGATTCTTGGGGGATGAGTGATTTAGGAAGAACCATCACACAACCTTGTTTTTCATGTAATTTTTTAGGGAAATCGTTCTTGAGATAGGATGAAATGGGAGACCTCATTCCTTGGTATCCACCCCAGAAGTAAAAAAGTTGGATTTCCATTGAATATGGGGTTGAGGTAAAAATTCCCCCCATCCCTATGAGATGGGGTTTCTACCATTATTCATTTTTTTCTGGAATTATGATGATTTTTTGGATTTGGTGGGGGAATTTTGTGTTGAAAAATACCCCCATCCCTATCATCTGGGGATACTACTGCTACCGCTACTTTCCTGATCTTAAAAAAATCATGAGTTGAGTTTTATGGATAATTTTTTACATGAGCATATTACCACCGATGATATTATAAGTGCATGTTGATTGGTTTAACTTAAGTTATAAGCCTTCTCATTTTTTTTGATTTTCGGGCATAGAAAACTTTCTATGGCTTGATATCATCACAACTAAGGCTTTGAAGACATATTAATGGTTTATTTTTCTTGAGTGTTCCATATTTCTTAATAGTAAGTCTTGTTTGGTGGATTCCATAGAGTGATAATGTTACAGGACATCACCTCCAATGGATATTATTTAAACATTACATGAGCTAAAGTGTAGGGATCCATGTTCACTCCATCCTCGAAAATAAACTCTAGGAAGAGTGTTGATGATTAGCTAATGAAACATAAGAAATGTTTTGAGGAATTATAGTTAAAGATCATTCCATCACTTCTTTGATCATGGACACCTTGTAGGTGGAAGGGATTTCAAATATACCTAAAGATGAATCTCTCCCAATACCTTAACATGGTTTGAATACCCATTATAAGGAAGAAAATTTGTTTTTAGGTGGTGAAGATTCATCCATAAATTTAGATGGACTTGGAGTATGAATTCTTCTAACAGTGTCTCTGGAACACCGAAATGAGAAGTGGTTGTGGGCTAATACATGATGGGTACATCATTTTTTCCAATTATATTATAATTAGAAACATTACTTTTTATTATTCTAACAAAGATTACTCCACTTGATCAGCCCAACATGGGTGGTTTTTGACTATTTTATCACAAAAATTGGACTGGAAGGGATCTCAAGGGAATGAATGAATTATGGATGTAGTTTAGGGGATGATAATTGCCTTAGAGAATATTTGTATTGAGAAGAAATATCATGTTTCATAAATAGGGTTTTAGACATGACTGACCATATCCTTCAAAGAACCTCAGAATTTGAGGTACTTCACATATCTAGTGTTGTGATTACCATACATTCTTGTTGATTGATCTTTTAGCCATGAGGAAGGATATTGCAGTTCTCATCAAGAGATATGATCTCATGATCAATAAAATTGTTCATGTAAGGAGAGATTTCATGGTGAATACTCTAGGGAGGACCTCCAATGCTACGAGTAGCAGGGATACAAGGGATAATTTTCAACTACTACATCTATATAAAAAATTTGTTAAAGGAAAGGAAGGATCATGGGACACCATTTAAAAATGTTTCATAGCCTCAAGAACCCCATCTTCTAATAGAGAAGGGTCATGAGTTTGTACCTAAATCTTGACGTCCCTAGGTGGTAATTATTATTTGATATTCTCTTATGGGTATCTAGAAATTAATATTTTTAATAGAGATTCCCATTCATAGGAGAGAGTTTAGATGACCCATGTGTTTCTTTCAGAGCATGACACTGAGCTTCTCAAATTTTAGAAGGAATATATATCTTCCCTATAGAAACCCCTGAGATGGTCTGGCCATCCCAGTTGGAATGAGTATGTGTACCCAATTTTTTTTTCAATTTATCATATAATATTTTCAATAACCTTACTTGATTGGAGCATGGATGTATGTTTTTTCTTGTGTGACCCCATGTTGTTTGGACGGGTCACCCCACTTGAGGAGGTGGGTCTAACACCTCGACTCTTTGCGATTTTCATTGATGATATTACACCTTGTACAAGTTTTAGGATGTGGCCATGGAATGATATTTAACCTTCCATAGTTTCCAGGACTTACTAAAAACATCCTTATTGGGGATTGGGATATATACCCATTTTGTTTCTATTGAAGGAATATGAGTTTTTTCATGATTCCTAGATGAGATACATCGATTATTCCCTTCAATTGTCATTTTATTTTGATGAAGGGATTGATATGAATGAGAAGGTATTTTTATCTTATCATGCATTGTCACTATGTTTTCATGATAGGATTGATGTGAATGATTATGTATTTTCATCTACTCATTGGTTGAAACTATATTTTCATGGTGGGATTGATGTGTATGAGCAGATATTTTCATATGATAATTGGTTTCCATCATATTTGCATGAAGGAATTGATGTGGATGAGAAGATATATTAATCTTCTCATGGGTTTCCACCATATTTTCATGACGGGATTGATGTTCATGAGTAGGAATTTATATCTGCATATTGATTACCATTGTATTTTCATGGTGGGCTTCCTCAGAAGGAACATGAATGATGGCATGTTTTGAGATGTCCAACCATCACCCTATACCACACAATATGGGGGGCCAAGTATGAGTGGATTTGGCTGGAGCCCATAGGGCGTTGTCCTTTCCATGGTGAGGATGTTGGTTCATGCAACATTGGTGGTGGTGAGAAGTGGTAGGGGACCTCAGCAGGGACTCCTATGTCATTAGGATGAAGTTAGTGATGTTCTATTTAGTAGCCTCCCCAAGGTAAGGGAAGAGATCATTATCATATTCTGATGATAGGAACTTGAAATGGTTTGATATGGCTAGGGGTGTTGTCTGCCTCTGAATCACCGAACTACATTTAGCGGATGGCTAGTGGGGCTTCATGCACTAGAGGGCCTGTTGAACCACCTCCATGGTTGGGAGAGTACCATTTTGGTGGTACTCCTAGACCAATGTGTTGAAACCCAGATTTTAATATGATGGGTGGGGGATGGAATCCTTAGTTATGGAGATGACCTTGCCTATGTAGTTCCAAATTCATAGATTAATGAGAACTTGTGATATTCCACTTAGAATAAAGAGATTTTTGATGCAAAGTACCTAAAATATTTTTTTCAAACACAAGTTAGAAAACCCCATCAAAGGTGAATCTCCGTAAAAGAATCCATTGATGATTTATTTTTTCCATGGCCTATTTCATTGAGGATATGAAATCGGTTTAAATGATGGCGATTCATTCATCTTGGTTAACGATTCACATTGGGTTCACTATTTTTCTTATGAAATCATCATAGTTTCAACCCAAATGATAGGAATGAAATGGTCTGGAAAGAATCGGGTTGTCTATCCTTTTTATCATATTACAGATATATCATGGTTAAATAATTTCACATCTAGTTCACCATTTTATTTCTGATAGAATCGTGGTGGGAGACTTTGATATTCTTAGTATGATTGATTTTGTAGGGTCTGAATAATGCATAATAATTTTCATCAAGTTTTCTATTCTTTTTTCGCATCCAATATATATGTTTCCAACATGGTTTATTTTTGGAACCAAAAACACACAAAATCTCTCATATCTGTGATGAATCAGGGACCTTCTTTCCAAATCCAGACACTTATTAGGTAACTTGGACAACAATACTTAAGAACTCCCATTGGCCTATAGGATGAGAGGTCAGGATCATCACACCCTTTTGGGGGAATTATTACATACTCTAAGACTCTCATATAGATTTAATACATATTCACAAATCATAGTTTGATTCCCATGTGTGACATGGGTCACCCTTTCATTAACAATCGATTATTAGTATGGTTGGTTTGGAATCATCGGTATACATATGAGATTATCTATTAATGGTACCAGTGGACCAGACATCCTTATATTAATTATCCTTATAATGTGGGGTTTACACCACAAAGTTGGGTGCTCGAGAGTTTATTGTCATCCAGGGGGATATTAGTTTTTTTATATTTTCGAGATCAAACCCATAGGATGGGATTCCTATGTATCCTCATGAAAGGAATTAGAACCCAAGTAGTTCAGTTCCACACAACAGGACACATCATAACTGTTAAGGTCATGTGATAAGGACCCAACCATGCAGTTTAACATCATACAACAAGGAAAACTAGGAAGAAGGTTCCAAGTCAATTATTGGTGTGGGACTTATGCTGAGGTGGACCAAAGAACTTGGATAGTATATGGGATCCTAGATTTGAGCATGATCCCATTAAGAATATGGAACAATTAATATGGTTATGAAGGGGGTATGGAAGGGATATGGACTTCCTGGTTGTATGCAATCATATTGGAAATATATCCCGTAGAACATTAGGGAGTATCTGGGGTGTTGGGGTTGTACCTCAGGGAGGCTTCGTATGTATACCATTTACTCAGAAATCCAGTCTCACATAGTTTTTAAGGTTGGGGATTCTACAAAGTGAGAGGCCCATGTGGAGATCAAGCCCTAGGACGACGTCCTATATATCCTGTTTGAATAGGAATTAGAGTTTGTGAAGTTTTTTATGTTGGGGATTACACTTTGGAGGATTCCCATATTAATATAAAGCCTTAGTAATGAGTGGTACATATCATATTTGGATAGGAATTAGAGTTATCATAGTTCAATAAGTTGGGGCTTAATGTTAGGAGGATGCCAATGTGGAGTGAATATGGTAGGGGATTATACCTGGGAAGGAGGCTCGTGGTTATTTATTGGATTGGTTGGGGCTTACAATTGATCGTATTCCAGTATGGAAGAATATGGTTTTGGGGATTATAACTAATAGGATTCCAGTTTGGGTGCTCTGGATCTTATAGACGTCATGATCACCACTAACGTCTAAGCCCATGTGAGTAAAGCTTGGTGTGAGAAACTAGAAGTAGTAGATCTAAAGATGAAACATTTCACTCTATCCACTACTGTGAAAATTATAAATCCTAAATGGAGAGGGAGAGGTATTATAGTTTTCATAACTCCCCTCTTATATTTTATAACCAGGTTAGTCATATCTGATGATCTATTCATCTACAACCTGGTAGGTGAAGAGGAGAAAAAGTTCTACCTCCTATAAAAAAGTGTTTGGGATTACTCGAGGATGGATTCCCTAATGGTTTCTAGGTATGAGAGGAAGATAAGACCTTATTCCACAAAGGGGAAGGCAAGCCTAACCCTCCCCTACCCATCCAGAACGAGGAGGTTTTTGTGAGCACCATTAAGGTTAGGACCCTCCTTAAAAAAAATGTAGACTTATAAAAATTATAAGGATCCCACCTGTTAAAGAGGTGGCCTACATGAATCTTCTTACCATCAACATGTAGACTCAAGAGGACATGTTAATGTGCCCAATTATTTGATCACACATATTGGGTGGCTTTGTAAGAGGCCTTGGCTAAATGCCATTATAATGTCTTGTGGATGGGATGAAGTGGGACCGAATGGTACAATAAATGGAAGCAATGGGAGATGGAGAGGAGGAATAGAATTTTTCTATACAGGATGGGGTTCTCTCTACACAGCCTCTTCCTATTCATACCCGAGTTCCTCCTACACAACATTTTTCATCATGGGGTAGGGATCCCTATGTGTAGTTTTTTTATACATGGGGTGATGGTCCATAAAGGAACCGTATGCCTATGCTTCATAGAATTATGTTCACACATGGATTGTGGTTTACAAATGGTAGGCTGAATATTTTTCTTATTTAATTCTATGTGGTGGGTTTACCTGTTTAGAATCGGAGGCTCAGACCTGTTATGATTTCTCTCTAAGTTTCAACACTTTTCTCGGGCTCTCCTCCTTGCTCTATCCACATTATCTTCCTTTGGTTTCACTCCGGGTTATTCTATAGTGCAATAGAGGGACCAATTACAGAGTAATCAGTCATCTATAGTGGGTCATAGGTCCTTCATTTATGGGAGCACAATTATGGATACTCCACATGTCAAAAATGATTTCTTTTTCGATGGAAAAAAATCAAAGCCCCAAACCCCAAATATTTATCATTTGTGGAGGGTGATCGTGTGTGTGGGACAAGAATCACCGTCCATCCCCCCAAAATATTTGGTTTCCTTCATGTGCACTAATGGTACTATCTCATTTAGTGGACAATTTAATTTGTGGGATGCCTTGCAGAGCGGTGGAACATCATGTAGAGCGGTGGTCCGCAGAGTGATTCCTACTACGTGGACCAGAGTCATTCGTAGTTTGGACTCTTGGATAATGTTATTAAAACAATTCTTTTTGGTTTATTTTTTACACCTTTCCAAATTCATGGAACTACTTCATCTTTGCAAGTGAGTTTTTCAGGACCCAACAACCCAAAACCCCCTAAAAACCACTTAACAATATAAAAAAAATTCAACCCCTAAAATCATTAAAAACTCTAAAAAAATAAAAACCCTAAAAAACCTAAAACAAAAAACACAAAAAAATGTTGAAAACCTTAAGAACCAAAAAACATTTAAAATAACTAAATACCTAAAAACACTTAAAACCCCTAAATACCTAAAAACACTATAAACTCTACAAATCCACAAAAGACTAAAAACCCAAGCAACCCCTAAAAACCTTTAAAACCCATAAAACCATAAAAACCAAAAAAACTCTAGAAACACTTTAAAACCATAAAATTTTTAAGAAAATATAAAAAAATAAAAACCTGAAAAACTAACCCCCCCCCTAAAACCCAAAAATCCTTAAAACCCCTAAAAATCCTAATACCCTCAAAATCACGAAATACCCTAAAAACCATAAAAATCATAAAAAATTCCTGAAATCTATAAAAACAAAAGAAATCATAAAAACCAGAAAAAACAAAGAAACCCTTAAAATCCTAAAAAAACATAAAACTCCTAAAAACATATAAACCCTAAAAATAAAAAAAAATAGAAATAATTTTAAAAATTGTAGAAAAGAACAAAACATTACATAAAAAAATAAAAAACCATAAAAACCATTATAAAAACATAAAAACATAAAAAAATTTTAACCCCTAAAAATCTAAAATGCTAAAAATCTAAAAACCCATAAGACCACGAAAAAAAACCCAAAAACCCAAAAGAACCATAAAAAACTAAAACCCCTAAAACCCATAAAAACCCATAAAAACCCTAAAAACCCTAAAACCCCCATAAAAACCCTAAAAACACACTAAAAACTCGAACAATACTAGAAATCTGTAATTTTTTAAAAACATTAAAAACATTAAAAACCCTAAGATTATCAGAAAACCTAAAAACCCAAAAAACTATACAAACACTAAAACCCCAACAAACCTAGAAATCCGTAAAAACCCTTAGAAACCATAAAATCCAAAAAAAATTCCTATGAAATTAATAAACCATAAAAACCCTAAAAACCCATATGAAAATCTTATAAACATTAAAATAATTAAAACCCCAATAAACCTAAAGAATTATAAAAAACCAAAAAACATAAAAAACCATAAAAACTCCTAAAAACATAAATCCCCTAAAACCACATAAAATCCCAAAAAAAACTAAACCTATAAAATCCCTATAAACCCCTAATAATTTAAAAACTCTAAAAAACCTTTAAAACCCAAAAAACATAAAAAATACCCTAAAAAAACAACCCATAAAATCCCTAAAAACCTAAAAACCCTTAAAACCCTAAAATCCCTAAAAACAATAAAAACCCATAAAAATCCTAAAAAACCATAAAAATTTCTAAAACATTTGAAAATCCTATGAAATCCTTAAAACATTTAAAACCCCTAAAAACCTAAAAAATACTAAAACCCTTAAAACACTAAAATCCCTAAAAATCCTAAAACACATCAAAATCCCTAAAAACCCTAAACACCCATTAAAACCATAAAAAATGCCTAAAATCCCTAAAAACATAAAAAACCTAAAAACCATAAAATCCATAAAAAAAACTATAAAAACCTAAAACACATAAAACCCACAAAAACATAAAAATGATAAAAATCCTAAAACCATAAGAGACCCAAAAAACCCAAAACCCCTAAAATCCATAAAAACCCGAAATGGCCCTAAAAATCCATTAATACCCTAAAAACCACTAAAAAATTTAAAAACCATTAAGCCCCTAAAAATATAAGAAATTCTAAAAATCCTTTATTCCCAAAAAATTCAAAAATCCCTAAAAACCCAAAAAATTCATTTAAACCTTAAAACCTCTAAAAACATTCAAAATCCCTAAAAACCCTAAAATCCATAAGAAGCATAGAAATCCCTAAATTCTCAGAATCATGTAAAAACCCTGAAAAGCATAATAAAACCATAATACCCTAAAACACTTAAAATCCCTAAAAACCTAAAAATGGTAATTACCCTAAAAAGTATAAGAAATGCTAAAAAACATGAGAACCCCAAAAAACCCTTAAACACGCATACAAACAACTAAAAACACTAAATAAACTTTAAAACCTTAAAAATGATAGAAACTATAAAAAAATTAACCCCTTAAATACTAAAAAACTAAAAACAAAATAAAAAAAAACCCATCTACATTAAAAACATTATAGACCCTCCAAATCCGTAAGACCCTAAAACCCCATAAAAACCATAAAAAATCCCTAAATTTTCAAAAAATACTAAAAACCTTAAAAACTATGAAAACCACTAAAAAAATAAAAAATAAAAAACAATTAAATCCTCTAAAACCCTAGAAGACCTGAAACACCCAAAAACATAAAAAACCCTCGAAATCCATAAAAAACATAAAAACCATAATATCCTTAAAAAATAGCTAAAATCCCTTAAACCCAAAAAAACCTTAAAACCATGAAATATCTTAATAAATCTATACAAATTTAAAAAAAATTATTACCCCTAAAAACTAAAAACCACTAAAAACCCTCAAATATCCTAAAAGGCCCTAAAATCCTAAAAACACTAACAAAACCCTTAAAACCCTTAAAAACCCTAAAACCATAAAAACCCATAAACTGCTAAAAACTATATTACCCTTTCAACCCCTAAAAATGTTAATATAACTTAAAACACTAAAAAATCAAAAAAAAAACTTAGGAACCCAAAAAAAATAAATACCCCTAAAAATCATAAAAACCCTCAAAATCTCTAAAACCCTAAAACCCTAAAAACCCTAAAAATCCCTAAATGTACCTAAACATTTAAAAACTATAAAACCCCTAAAAAAACCATAAAATATAAAAAAAAATAAATACCCTAAAAACTTAAAAATTCTAAAAACAATAAAAAACAATGAAATCCTAAAAATCATGAAAAAACTCAAAAAAATTATAAAAAACCCTAAACACGAATAAAAATGATTAAACTCATAAAAACCTTAAAAATCCAAAAAACTAAAAAAAACCCTTACAACCAGAAAAACAATAAAATCCATAAATCCCCTGCCCCCATTACCCCTAAAACCATAAAACCACATAAAAATCCAAAAAATATCTAAAAATTCATAAAAAAATAAAAACCCAAAAAAATCTATTAAACATTAAGAAATCATTAAAAAAAATAAAAAAACACATAATTCCCCTAAAAACCTGAAATACACTAAATACCATAAAAATCATAAAACCCTAAAAACCCGTCAAAATCCCTAAAACCCAAAAAAATAGAAATACTAAAAAATCCCAAAAAATACATAAAAATGTAAAAAACCCGTAAAACCTTGAAAAACCCTAAGAAAAAATTAAAATCCTAAAAACAATTAAAACCACTAAAACCTAAAAATGAAAAAAAACTATAAAAAAACTAAAAACCCTAAACACCATAAAACCCCCTAAAAACCATAAAACCCCAAAAAACCATAAAAACCCACAAATAACCTAAAACCCACGAAAAACTCTAAAATAATATTTCATCTGATAAAAAAATTAAAAAATCTAAAAAACCTTCAAACCCAAAAACCATAAAACCGTAAAAACCCTAAAAACCATAAAAAATTCTAAAAACCCTAACTATCCCTAGAAATCATAAAAAAGTAAAAATTATATAAAATTGCAAAAATAAAAAAAAACATAAAACCATGAAAACCCTTAATATAACCTTGAAAACAAAAAAACAGTGATAACACTTAAAAATAAAAAAAACCCTTAAAAACACAAAAAATCCTAAAGACCCAAAAATCCCCTAAAAACTATAAAAATCCCTAAAAACCTTAAAAAAAATATAAAATCCCATAAAAATCACTAAAAACTCAAAAACCCCTCAAAATACTAAAACAATAAAAAAGTCTAAAAAATATAAAACCATAAAAAATATCAACAAAATAAAAAATAATAAAAACTTTAAATACCCAAAAAACACATCAAAATCCCCAAAACCATGAAAACCAATAAAAATCCTAAAAATACCTAAAAATCTCTTAAAAAATAAAAAACCCTTAAAAACCATGAAATACCACAACAAAACCTTAAATCCTGAATACAATTAAAACCCATAAAAACCTAAAAATGCTAAACCCCTAAAAAATATAAAACCCTAAAAAACTCTAAACCCCCACAAAATCCCTAAAAACACTAAAAACCCTAAAAACATAAAATAATCCTAAATTATGTATAAAAATAACTAAAAAGGTAAAAAACCCTAAACACTCCTATGTAAACCATAAAAACCTAAAAACGATTAAAACTCCTAAAATCCAAAAAGAATCCTAAAATAAAAAAACAAAAAAGAACACCTAAAAAATATAAAAAAGCATAAAAACCTTAAAACTCAATGAAAAATATAAAAATATTTTAAATCCCTAAAAGGATAAAAACACTAAAATAACATCAAAACCTAAAACCAAAAAATCCATAGAAACAAAATAATAATATTAAAAGGTCCTTAGAAACATAAAAAATCCTAATAACCTAGAAAAAAACATATGAAAACCTTAAAACCCTAAAAACACAAAAAAAATACCAAAACCCCTAAAAATGAACCCCCCCCACCATAAAAACACTAAGTCCCCCCAAAAACCAAGACCACCCATAAGACCCCATATAACCCTAAAAACCCATTGAAAATTATAAAAATACTTTACACCCCTAAAACATTAAAAACACCAAAAATGGTAAAACCATATATAACTCAAAAAACCTTAAAAGCCCAAAAGGACCATAAAAATCCGAAACCCCGTAAAAACCCTCAAAATATCTAAAACCCCTAAAAACCATAAAATTACAAAAAAATCTATAAAAATATCTAAAAATTTAAAAAAACTCATAAAACATTAAAAAAACATAGAAAACCTTAAAAACCTAAAACACTTAAAACCCATAGAAAAACATCAAAATGAAAAAAAAAACTTATAAATTGTAAAACGCCTCAAAATACATAAAAAACTTATAAAAATAAAATTCCTAAAAGATCCCTAAAAATACCGTACAATGTAAAAACCCTAAAACATTGAAAAAATCTATGAAAATATTAAAAACCTAAAAAACATAACACTGATAAAAACCTAAAAATGCTAAAGCTCCAAAAACCCTAAAATGACCCTAGAAGTCCCTAAAACCCAAAAACCCCATAAAACATTAAAACACACTAAAAACCCATAAAAATACTAAAAAATAACTAACTGATCTAAAAAACCATTAATACCCTAAAACCATTAAAAATATAAAAACTATAAAAATCCTAAAACACTAAAACCCCCATAAAATCCCAAAAAACCCTAAAACCCAAAAAAACCCAAAAAACCCTCAAAATACCTAAAAATCCAAAAACCAAAAAAATATTATAAAATAAAAAAATCCCTAAATATAGAAAATACCTAAAAAGTACAAAAAAACTAAAACTCTTAAAATATAAAAAACACATAAAACCCCTAAAACCAAAAAAAATGTTGAATACTCTAAAAACCGTAAAAACCTATAAAAACCCTAAAACCCTAAAGATCATTAAAAACCCTAAAACCCATTAAATAAATAAAAATACACTAAAAACTCTATAAACACTAAAAATACCACAATGCTTTTAAAAACTCTAAAAAGATTAAAACTCTAAAAACTCAAAAAATCCTACAAATATAAAAAAACCCATAAGAACCGTAAAAAACCCTAAAACCCTCAAATTTACTAAAAACATATAAGTCCTAAAATATCCATAAAAACCATAACAATGTTAAAAACTCTAAAACCCATGAAAACCCATAAAAAAACCTTAAAAACCTATAAACACTTAAAATCCCTAAAGACCTAAAAAATGCTAAAAACCCTAAAAATCAATATAAACCCAAAAGGCCAATAAAACACTAAAAACCCTTCAAACCCATAAAAAAAATAAAAAACTATTAAAACCCTAAAAAAATCAACAAATACAAAAAATGATCAAATCCCTAAAAACACAAAAACAAACAAAACCCAAAAATCCCTAAAACCCATAAAAATACTAAAAAATCTTTAAAAATACTTAAAAACATAAAAATCCAGAAAAATATTAAGAAAACATTAAAAAACTAAAAACAATTAAACCCTTAAAAATATAAATTACACTCAAAACATTAAAAAACCATAAAAACAATCAAAATCCCAAAATCAACTAAAACCCCATAAAATCCTTAAAAATCCCAAAAATCCCAAAAAATGTAAAAACCTCTAAAACCAAAAAAACTACGAGAACCTTAAAAACCCAATAACACTTGAAACCTCTAAAATCCTAAAAAAAATTAAAACACTAAAACACTCTAAAAATCCTAAACCCCCTAAAATCTTAAAAAACCCAGTCAAAATTCCTAAAACCCAAAAAATCCATAAAAATCCAAAAAAATCCCGAATACCCAAAAAACATAAAAAACACTAAAAACCCAAAAAACCACTATGAAACCATAATAAGCAAAAAAATACACAAATACCCAAAAAAACACGATAAAACCTAAAAACTCTAACAACACTAAAAAAACCTAATAATAATAATCAAAATCCCTAAATCTTCATAAAAATCTATAAGATCCTTAAAAATACCTAAAAACATAAAATATCATAAAACACTGAAAACCCTAAGAAAAACATAAAAAACAAAAAAAAGATGAAACCCTTAGAAATGTAAACAATTTTATAAAACCCTAAAAACACAAAATAACCTAAAAATCCTAACAACCCCCCAAATCCCCAAAATCCTTAAAAAATAATAAAAATATGAGAAAATCTATAAAATCCCCCAAAACATAAAAAACCCTAAAAATTATGAAAACCTATGAAAACCTTAAAATCCAAAATATACTTACAACCCCTAAAAACAAAAAAATTCTAAAAATAGAAAAAACCATAATAACCCTAAAACTACTAAAAACCATGAAAATTCATAAAAACAATAATAATCTTAACAATACATAAAAATCACAATAAAAAATTAAAGCCACTAAAAACCCTAAATATCCCTAAGAAAGCATTGAAAAACTATAAATAGTTTAAACTCAAAAAACCTAAAAATTATAAAAACACTAAAAACCCTTAAAAACCTAAAACCATAAAACCTCCTACATACCAATAAAACCATAAAATACCAATTATAAACTCTAAAACCTTAAAAACTATAAAAATCCCAAAAAATTCCTTAAAACAAAAAAAATGTAAAAAAATCCTAAAACCCCTAAATACCCTTAAGAAAACCATAGAATCCTAAAAACACTAAAAACCCCTAAAAAACCTAAAAATGCTAAAAAACATTAAAAACCCTAAAATTCTATAAAACACCTAAAAATATAATAACCATAAAACCCCTTAAAAACATTAAAAAACCTAAAAACTCAAATAACCATAAAACCCAACGAAAAACTCAAGAAACCCTTTAAAACCCTAAAATGTTAAAAAACTCTAAAAACCCTCAAAATTTCTAATATCTCTAAAACCCACAAAAATTCCAAAAAAAGACATAAATGTCACTAAAAATCTAAAAAAACACTAAAATCCCTGAAAAAACCTGAGAAAACCTAATAAATGTAGAAACACTTAAAGCCCCTATAAACCTAAAAAATGCTAAATACACTAAAAACCCTTAAACCCATTAAATCCCTAAAAAACAGTAAAAACCTACAAAATCCTAAAAACACATGAAACCCCATTAACACACCAAAATCTCTAAAAACACTATAAATATCAAAAAAAATTTAAAACACTAAAAAACCATAAAACCGCAAAAAACTAAAAAAACACAAACACCACTAAAAAACCTAAAAACCATGAAAACCCACAAAATCTCTAAAAATCATAAAAACCATAACATACTAAAAGATCCATAAAAACTCTAAAATCATAAAAAACAAAAAAAATCACTGAAAAGAACTATGAAAACCCTAAAACACTAAAAACACTTAAAACTCCTAAAAACATAAAAACATTAAAAACCCTAAAAACCCAAAAAGACCATAAAAACCATAAAAAACCTTAAAACCCCATAGAAACTCATAGAAACCATAAAAACACTATAAAAACACTTAAAACGCCTTTAAAACCCTAAAAAATTATAAAAACACTTAAAAACATTAAAAACCTTAAAAAATAAAAAAACCCTAAAAACCCAAGAAACCCATAAATACCATAACAACATTTAAAAATAGTAAAAACCTCAAAATCCCTAATAACCTTAAAAATAATAAATATCCTTAAAACCCTTAAAAATACCAAAAAACATATAAAACCCTTAAAAACCAAAAAAATTGTAAAATCCCCAAAACCCTAAAAAGAATCCACAACCTCCTCAAAATCCCTAAAACACCTAAAAAATACAAAAAATAACCTAAAAACCCAAAATTATCTAAATATCCTAAAAATGAAAAACACCTAATACCCTAGAAACCACTAATAAAATACAAAAAAATTTAAAAAACTTTAAACCACTAAAAACATAAATTTTTAAAACCATAAAAAACCATAAATGACCCTAAAACACCATTAAATCCCTAAAACACCTAAAACCCATAAACCCCTAAAATCTATAAAAATACTCAAAACCCATAAAACACTAAAAACACACTAAAAATATAAAAAACTTTTAAACCTTTAGAAACACAAAAATAGTCTAAAACCATAGATATCCTAAAAACATTAAAAACCATAACGACCCTAAAAATCACTAAAATCCCTAAAAACCTAAAAAATCACTACGAATCAAATAAAAATAAAAACCCAAAAAACAATGAAAACTCCTAAGAAACATTCAAAAAACTAACAACACATAAAACCCCTAAATAATTATAAGAACATTAAATGCCCTAAAAACCATAAAATACTGTAAATACCCTCAAAATCCATAAAAACACAAAAATTCATAAAAAACCCTGAAATCCCTGAAATCCTTAAAAATGTAAAAACCATAAAAACCATGAAAACCCCTAAGATGACCCTAAAAAACTAAAAAGAACATAAAACCAAAAAAAACCCTAAAAAGTTCTAAAACCACTAAACTCCCTAAAAAGACACTAAATACCCTAAAACCCTAAAATCCATAAAAACCATAAATTCCCTAAAAAATAAAAAAACTAAAAATCACTAAAAATATAAAATCCCTTTGAACCACTAAAACGTTAAAAACATCTAAAAATACCTAAAACACAAAAATTAAAAACCCCAAAAACAAAAAAAAACCATAAAACCCTTAAAATACCCATGAAACCCAAAAATTCCATAAAGATATAAATAAACATATACACCTTGAAAAACCTAAGAAAACCATAAAAACCTAAAACACTTAAAAACCCTAAAAGTTCTAAAAACCCAAAAACCCATAAAAGCCTCAAAATCCTTAAATCCCTAAAAACCCTAAAACAATAAAAATAAAATACTATAAAAATCCATAAAATATTAAAAAATCCTAAAACTGATGAAAAGCCTAATGAAATGATTAAAAACCTAAAAACACTTAAAATCCCTAAAAACCTAAAAACTACTCAAATCCTTAAAAGACCCAAAAATACTCTAAAACGCCCTAAAAACCATATGAATCAGTAAAAAACATAAAAACCATAAACACCAATAAAAACCTAAAAATAAATAAAAACTCTAAAAACCTTTTAATTCCTAAAACCGTTAAAAGACTCTAAAAATCATAAAACCCTAAAAAACTCAAAAAAATCCAAAATATCCTATAACCCATAAAACCCTAATATTATAAAAATCAATAAAAATACAAAAAATCACAAATAATCCCAAAAAATGAAAAAAAACACAAAAAACCCTATGGAAACCGTAGAAATCTAAAAACACTTTAAACCCCAAAAAACCTACAAATGATAAAAACCCTAAAAATCCTAAAAACACTAAAAATCCAAAAAAAAACATCATAAATACCTAAACACTATAACACCATAAAAATACTGAAAAACAGAAAAACCCTAAATCCCCTATGAAAACATTTAAAACATAAAAGAAACTTAAAACACCAAAAAAACCAAAAATTGATAAAAATATGTAGAAACCATAAAATCAACATAAAACCCTAAAACCCCCTAAAAACAAAAAAAAACCATAAAAATATTAAAATCATTAAAACTTATTAAATCATAGAAAAAAACTCTAAAAAACCCTTAAACAGCTAAAAATGATAAAAAAAACTAAAAAACCATTTAAACCCATGAATAGAAAAAAAAATCTACCGAAAACCCCCAAAACCCATAGAAGCCCTAAAAACCCTAAAAAATCATAAAAACATTCATTATCCCAAAAAACACAAAACCCTAAAATCCCTAAAAACTGTAAAAATCCTACAAATTCCCTACAAATACATAAAAAATCCCTAAAACCGAGAAAGGCATTAAGAAAATCTTAAAACCCTAGAAAGACTCTAAAAATACCTTAAAAACCTAAAAATTCCTAAAAAATATAAAAACCTAAAAATGACAAAAAAAACCCCAAATAAACCTAAAAGTTATAAAACTCCCAAAAATAATAAAACCCATAAAAACCATAAAAACCATAAAACACTAATTAAACTTAAAACCCATAAAAACCTATAAAACCCATGTAAAAAACAAAAAATATTAAAAATCTATAAAAAAATAAATATTCTAAATAACATAAAAATATGTAAAAAGAAAAAAAATCATAAAAACCATAAAATAGCTAAAATCCCTAAATACCCATTAAATCCATTAAACCCTAAACTCCCATAAAAATTTAAAAAAGAACAAAAAAATCCTAAAATAAGTAAAAACCCCAAAAAACATGAAAAAAAATAAAAAATCATTAAAAACTAAAAATACATAAACCCTTTAAAAAACAAAAAAATGCTAAAAACCCTAAAAACACTAAAATACCTCAAAATCCTTAAAAATGCATAGAAATCCTAAAAAATACATATATATCTGTAAAAATTAAAAAAACCCTAAAAAGATGAAAAATGCTAAGAAAACATTAAAGTACTAAAAACATTTAAGATCCCTAAACACATAAAAAATGATAAAAACCATAAAACCCTTAAATAACCAAAAAACACATAAAACCCTTGATTATACAGTAAAAACTAACGAAAACGTTCAAGCTTTTAAAAAGTTTTAAAAAAATTAAAAAAAACATTAAAACATTAACAAAATCAAAAAAAAAAACATAAAACCCCAGAAAACATAAAACACCTAAAACCCTAAAAATAAAAATCCCACAAATCCATAAAATCCCTAAAAACCATAAAAACGATAAAAACCCATAAATATAAAAAAAATGTAGAAAACCTGAGAACCCTATAACAATACCATAAAAACCGAAAAAAAACACTTCAAACCCCTAAAACATATAAAATGATAAAACCCATAAAAACCCCTAAGGCACTCAAATTCCCTAAAACCCTAAAAATGATAAAATTATTAAGAAAACCCAAAAAATTACAGAAAATAATAAAAAAAACAAAAAAAAACTAAGAAAACCGTAAAATCCTACAAACACATAAACCCCTTAAAAACAATAAAAAATATAAAAACCTTAAAACCGTAAAATCACCCTAAAACTCCTAAAATACAATAAAACCAAAAAATCCCATAAAAACATAAAAACCACAAAAATCATAAAAACCCTAAACAAGAACTAAATACTCTAAAAACCATTTAAATCCAAAAATTGTTAAAAATATTAATATAACCTTAAATCCCCTAAAAAAATCAAAAAAATTCAATGCCCCCCAATCCATAAAAACCCTAAAGACCCTAAAACTCCCAAAACCACTCAAAATATCTAAGACACCTAAAACCCTGAAAATTTAAACAGTCCCTAAAAATGTAAAAAACCCAGAAAACCCTAATAAAACATTAAAAACCTAAAACACTAAAATCATAAAAATCCCTAAAAACTAAAAACCATTAAATTCTAAAAAATACCTAAAATAACAAAAAACCCTAAAAAACACGAAAATCCTAAAAAACATAAAACTTAAAATACATGAAATCCCAAAATACAAAAAAATGTTGAAACCCTATAAATACCTAAAAATCCAAATTCCATTAAAACCATAAAATCCACTAAACAACATAAAAGCCCTAAAAACCCATAAAAACCTAAAAGATAGAAAAATTATAAAAACCATAATACATTAAAAAACCATTTAAAACCCTAAAAAATAAAAAACACCCCTAAAACCCCTAAAATAAAAAAAACCAAAACCTCTAAAAACCATCAAAATACCTAAAAACATTAAAAACGCATAAAAATACTAAAAAAATTACTAAAAATACATAAATAGTTAAAAACCCAAAAACACTAAAACCCCTAATAGAACCTTAATAACATAAAAACACATTAAACCCCTAAAGAAATAGAAATGTTAAAAACTCTAAAAACATTTACAATCATAAAACCCCCTCAAAATATAGAAAAATTCTAAAGCCATTTTTCTAAAAAGCTCTAAAAATCCATACAAGGTAAAAAACATGAAAACTCTGAAAACACTCAGAAAATCATAAAATCCTAAAAAAATTCAAACTATTAAAAAACATAAAATCCATTAAAATCCTAAATGACCCAAAAAAGCATAAAAACAGAAAAAAACCATTTAAAAAAATACAATCACAAAAAACCCAAAAAACTCTTAAAACACTCATTTTTTTGTATCCTAAAAACATTAAAAAAACTCCAAAAAAGAAAATGTAAAAAGTTAGAAGAAAACTATAACCCCAAAAAATCATAAAAACACTAAAAATTATAAATATAACCCAAAACCTTCCAAATATCTAAAAACCCTAAAAACATAAAAACCCAAAGAAATCCCTAAAAATGTAAAAATACCAAAAACTATGAAAACCATACAAAACCTAAATACCCAAAAAACAAATAAAATCCTAAAAACATTAAATAAATTAAAAATACCTAAAACCCTAAATTTACACAAAACTGTAATAATACCTAAAAATACTAAAAACATAAAAAACCTTAAAATAGATATGAAAATCCCCAAAAACATAGAAACCCCTAAAATCCTAGAAAAACACGAATACAACCTTAAAAACCTGAAAAAACATTAAACCCCTAAAACCCAAAAATTGATAAAAACTCCTAAAAGACCACAAAGTCTCTAAAAACCTTAAAACCCATAAAGACCCCCCCAAAAATCGTAAAGGCTCTAAAAACCCATAAAAACATAAATCCTGCTAAACACCATAAAAACACTTTCAACCCCAAAACTTATAAAAAAACCCCCAAAATACCCTAAAACCCTAAAAATCCTTAAAAAACATTATAACACATAAAATACTAAAAAAACCATAAAAATCTTCCAAATCCCCTAAAACAAAAATAATAATTAAAATCCTAAAAAATCACTAAAAATAAAAAAACCCTATAAACCATGAAAAACACTAGAGAGATTATAAAAACCTAAAAACACTTAAAATCCAAAAAATATAAAAAATAGTAAGAACCCTAAATAATCTCAAAAATCCTAAAAACCATAAAACCCCTAAAAATCCCTAAAAACCCCTGAAAAACTGATAGCCTAAAATGCCAAAAATATCCTTAAAAACATTAAAAAGAACTTGAAAAAAAACCTAATAAAACCTTAAAATCCAACACAAATTTAAGGCCCTTAACACCCTAAAATGTGTTAAACCACCTAAAACCCTAAAAGATCCTAAAAACCGTAAAACACATAAAACCATAAAAACTGTAACAACCCTAAAAACCCATAAAGACCATAAAATCCCACTAAAAACTCTAAAAACCCTTTAAACCCATAAAATAGAAGAAAAAAAATCATGAAAAAATTAAAAAAATTAAAAAACATAAAACCCAAAAATAATAATAAATACCCTAAACCCCCCAAAACCCCCCCTCAAAATAACTAAATCCCTTAAAAACCATAAAAGTCATAAAAATATTCCTATGAATATATAAAAACATAAAAACAATACAGACCATGAAAACCCCAATGAAAACCTTAAATTCATAAAAACCATTTGAAACCCCTAAAAACCTAAAAAATAAAAAACCCTGAATCCTTGAAACCCTAACAACCATAAAAAACCCTAAAACCCCAAAACCCTTAAAAAAACCTAAAAATATAGAAACCATAAAAATTCTAAAATACCCAAAAAATATCCCCAATCGTAAATAACTCTAAAAATCATTAAAAACCCCTAATAAAACCATAAAAATCAAAAAACATTTAAAACCCCTAAAAACCATTAAAAGATCCTAAAGCCCCTAAAAACACCTAAAACCCCCCAAAACATAAAAAACCCTAAAAACCATAACAAGACCTAAAATGCCTAAAAATAATGAAACCCACTGAAGATTTTAAATACCATTCAACTGCCCAAAAAACAATAAAAAACTCAAAAAAACCTTTAATCCATAAAACCTCTAAAACTATAAAATCCAAAAAATCTATAAAAACATAAAAAATGTAAAAAATCCTAAAAAATTCCTAAATATCATTAAAAAAATAAAATATATAAATGCTCTGAAAATACCAAGGAAAAAATTATAAACCTAAAAACACTTAAAAACCATACAATTCTAAGAAAAGAAAAAACCCTAAAAAATATTAGAAACCCCAAAAACCTTAAACCCCCTCAAAATCTGTAAAAACACTAAAGACCATAAAAATCATAAAAATTCCTTTTATAACCCTAAATATATAAAAAATTCTAAAACTGTGAAATCCCCTATAAATCATGACTAAGACAAAGAACCAAGAAAGAGAGATGGCAGCTCTGGAGACTCCGGTACTCGGATCCTCCGTGACTGTGGATTCTTTCCAGGTTGAAGATGATGGAAAACGAGGCACCTCCCCCCATGTTGCGGGGGAGGATCCTCCCTTGGAGGACTGTTCTTTCTCGTCACTCTCTTCCCCTGGTTTTTTGCCCTCTTTTCAACAAACGGTTATTTTCCTAAAGGTTCCAGAGTTCTACAAAGGCCGTCCGCAGCTTCCCCTCTCGATTTGGGAGTTCACTGAGGCTTTGGATCTACACCACCTAACTCTGGTTGCATTTTCCCGATGTAGAGACCCCCGATGGTCACTTCTGACAGGTTTGTATTATCTTTCTCGAATTTTTGGGATTGTGTGACGGTGGGTATAGTCGATAGCTCCCACATCATGATTCTCTTTGCCTCTGAGGAGGACCGGGGTCCTTGCCTGGTCGGTGGCTCCTCGATCGTGAAATGGCGCTCGTTTCTCCCTTTTTCGGTGGAGGTTTGTCTTCCACCTGAACCGGAGCTCCCCGATGGTGGCTACCTGGGTTAGATTTCCTGAACTTCCTCTTCCCTTTCAAAATTTCTCTATTATTTCGATGTTTGGGAATCTGCTTGGGAGGTTCCTCTATGTGGATAGTAGGACTGGGTCCCTTTTCCATCTCGTTTCTCCAAGGGCCTTAGTTGAAATTGATGCTTCGAGTGATCCAGTGGATGCTGTATGGATTACAGTGGGAGAGGAACTCATGTGGAGGTAGCCTATTTTCTTTGAACCTTGGCCGGTGTTCTTCACTTCTTGTTGGAACTTTGGGAATAATACTCAACCTGGAGGATGTTTCGGTCCTAGAAAGAGTGGTGTGAATTTAGCTCACATGTCTTTTGGTGAGAACACGCTTACTCTGGTGGAGGTTTTGGGGACATCGAGGGTGGCTGAGCCCTTCTCCTCCCAGCCTCCAGCCGCTGATGTTCCCTACTTGTCTGACCTGATGGTTGGACTTGATCTAGCGGTTGCTTTGATGGATTCTGGTGGCTTTATAATAAGTCTAGCTAGAGAAGGTTGTAATTCGAGAGATGCAGTTGAGGAGGCAGTGGATTTAGATGATGGGGAAAATTGAGTTTGTGCTAAATATTTCCGAGGATGTGGTGATTTTTTAGGAAGGCAGTCAGATGTTGGGAACACTGTTGTGATGGTAATCTGGAAAGGTAATGATCAAATGGAGGTTCCCTATGCCCTGGCACTGGGAGGAGAGGACATTGAATGCAAGAATTGTAATGGGAGTACCTCTATTTCTCATCTTAGTAGAGGTGTTTCCCCTGGTAGGACTGGTTGACCTCTGGTCCAGATGAGTTATGGGAAGACTACCCACACTCTGGTGGAGGTGAAGGGATCCAAGAGGGTGAATGCTAAAGTTTCCAACTTGAATGACCAGATGCTTGGGACTGATCTAGAATTTGCTCTGATGGACTCGGGTGGTTTCTGTAGTCTGGCTAGTGACGCTTGTATTCCAGGAGCTTCCATTGTTGAGGCAGTTCTAATGGATGAAAGGGAGGATCATCCCTATGCTAAAGATGTCTGCAGATGTGGTAATTCTTCAGGGGTAAAGTTGGACAAAGGGAAAATGGCTGTTATGGAAGAGTGGTGCGGGAACGATCAGTTGGAGCCCCCCTGGCGCCAACACTGGGAGAGGAGGATATGGTATGCAAGATGAGTTGTGGGGGTGCTAGCAGAAGCAGAATTTCGGAGGGGTATGCTGTGGATGTTGATGTGATGGTGGGAGAGCATGCGCAAGGGGACGTGGGAGCAAAAGGTTTGCGAGCTGGGGTTGTGTGAAAAAGCACTGATTCTCGTGACTCCCCTGGTGCTAGTGGGGTGTGAGGATGTGGGGAGTACTCTCCTAGAGGCAGGCTCACCTATTTTTGCGGAAGGGGCCAGTAGAGTGGAGGACCTGCTGTGTAATCCTGTTGTGGTCCCGATTGCGGTGTTAGGCGATATGGCCCCGAACCTGCAAAGGTCCATGATTATTTTTGGAACCTAATCTGCTGAAGATCATTGTGTGTTGCTCCATGACATGATGATGGTTGAATGGGAAAGGTTTCCCCTTGAGGGGGAAGCTAAGATACTAGGGGAGATATTTGTTGAGCATCACCGCAGGATAAATGCTGTTATGGCAAGGTCTAAGGAAGATAAGAATAAGCTATTAGAAAGGGGTGATGAAAATTCTGGGTCCAGAAATAAAAAATGGGCCCAAAAAGGCCTCAAGTGCGGCTAGTGATGGAGTCGTTCATGAGGAAGTAGTGCATGAGGATGGTTCCATCATTGCTCCACCAAAGCGTAGGCTACAGAAGGATTACTCTGCCCTCCCGCGACCTATGGTGACCTAGGCCACCTCCAAGAATGTCAAGCTAAATCTCAATGTCAATTTGCGGGAGCAGCCTGCACAAACTGCTGAGCAGAAGAGGGCCAGAGAGCAGCATTTGTTGATTATCATAATGTATGAGGAGTACGAGTCGGGCTGGGATTCTATGGACACAGGTGCTGAATCAGACTTCTGCTTTACCGGTGTGGGAACTGGCCTGGGAGCGAGTTTCGGTTGCTACAGTGGGGAGTTGGATGATTTTGGTGGTCATATTGAATAATGCACTTTCTTGTGTGTTTCTTTTCTCTTGGACCTTTTCTGTTTGTTTTTCTTGATCTTTCTTTTTTTGAGGTTATTGGGTCTAGGGTTTGTTAAGGGTTTTTGGGTGTGGGCCGTTTGACCCCTCCCCTCCCTTGTGAGTCACGTCTTCTTTTTTATAAAACTTGGGAGGGTCAGGAATAGCCTGACCCTCATATCTTTCTTTCCCTATAAATCATTAAAAACCTAGAATACCTAAAAAAACCCTAAAAACCTAAAAACACTTAAAACTCTAAAAAGACCCTAAAACACCTAAAACCCTAAAACCCATAAAACATTAAAAACCCTATTACCAAATAGATACACTAAAAACAAACTAAAAATGTTAAAAACCATTTAAACCACTAAAAATGTAAAAAACTATAACAATTTTTGAACCCCTAAAATAACAAAATAGTAAAATCCCAAAAAACAACAAAACCCTAAAACCCCTAAAAACCTAAAACCCACAAAATATTTAAAACCCTTAAAACCCTTTAAAATCTTATAAAATCCCTAAAAAAAATAAAAACTTAAAAATTCCGAAAACCCCTAAAAACCTAATAGAAGCTTAAGAACCTAAAAATACTTCAAACACATAAAGATCCTAAAAAACACTAATAATACTAAAAATAACAAAAAACCCTAAAACCCCCTAAAAATCCCTAAAACCTCTAAAAACCCACAAAAATATAAAAAGAGAACTAAAAATATCAAAAAACATAAAGAAATCTAAAAACCATGAAAACTCATAAGAAACCCTTAAAAACATAAAAAACATAAAACCCATAAAAACTAAGGAATTGTAAAAAGCCGAAAAATCCTAAAAGGCCCTAAAACCCTAAACCCCTTAAACTATAAAACCATTAAAAACCTTTAAAAACCTTAAACCCATAAAAACACTAGAAACTATAAAACCCCTTTATACGCCTAAAAAGTTTAAAAAATATAAAAACAATAAAAACCCTGAAAATTTTAAAAAACTCTAAATAATCCAAAAAAATCAAAAAACCCTTAAAAACCCTAAAAGCCACTAAGAACCCTCAAAATACCCAAAACCCTAAAAACCATAAATATCCAAAAAATCCTTTAAATATATAAAAATTTTAAAACTCTAAAAATTCTGAGAACCTATAAGAAAACCTTAAGAACCAAAGAACACTTAAAACCCATAAAAACCATAAAAATTATAAAAAATCCTAAAAACCCTAAAACCCTAAAAATTCATAAATCCCTAAAAATGATAAAAATCCTGAAAACCCAAAAAACCCAAAAAACCACAAAAATCAAAAAACACCAGAAACCATAAATATCGGAAAAAACACATAAAACCGATAAAACCCACTAAAAAATATAACTGCATTAAATACCTAACAACATTAAAAAAAATAATAAGACCATAGTAAACCTAAAAAACTAAAAAACCCCTAGGAAAAAAACGCCTAAAAATCCAAAAACCCAAAAAAACCCTAAAAACCCAAAAAACCAATAAAAATCCTTAAAATCCTTAGAAATCCCTAAAAATTTTAAATACTAAAAAATCCTAAAAACCCCTACGAAAACCTTAAAAATGTAAAAACACTAAAACCCATAAAAACATAAAAACCCTAAAAAATCATAAAACCACTAACACCCTAAATATACTAAAACCCCCTAAAAAGACACATAAATCCCAAAAAAATCATAAAATCCCAAAAAATGTAAAAAACATAAAAACTCTAAAAAACCATATGAAAACCATAAAAAGTAAAAACAACTTAAAACACCTAAAAACTAAAAAAACACTAAAAAATCTAAAATGACCCTACAAACTCTTAAAATATCTAGAATACAAAAAAGACCTTAAAATTTAAAAATACTAAACACCCATAACAACCCTAAGAACTAAAAAACTCTAAATCCCTTTTAAACACCTAAAAAAATTAAAATATCTAAATAAATTTTAAGTCCTAAAAATTCTAAAATCCCTTAAATCACAAAAAACCATAAAAGCCAAAAAAAATTAAAAAATATACATAAAAACCATAGAACATAAAAACCATGAAAAAACCTATGAAAACCTATCATATGAATAACACTTAAAACATCTAAGAACTATAAAATGCTAGAAACCCTAAAGATAAAAAAAACCCAAAAACCATAAAAATCTACCAAATCACTAAAACCGTAAAAAACTATAAAAATATTAAAAAATTACCTAAAAAATCATAAAAACATAAAAAAATAATAAAATTGAAAAAACATAATAAAACCTCAAAAACCAAAGAACATATAAAAACCCTTAAAACATAATAAAATCTACAAACACTAAAAAATCCTAAAAACCACTAAAAACTATAAAAACATTAAATACCCTAAAACCCATAAAAATCCTAAAGAGATACTATAAATTTTAAAAACCAATTAAACCCCTAAAAACATTATGAATATTTGAAAACCCCTAAAACCATAGAAAACTAAAAAACCCTAAAACCCTCAAAAAACTATAAAAACCCTAAAAACCATAAGAGACACTAAAGCCCCCCAAAAGCATAAAAATATAATAAAATACATAAAATACATAAAAAATAAAAAATCTAAAACCACTTAAATTTCCTAAGAAAACCTAAAAACCGTAAAAACACATAAAACACCTAAAATACTAAAAAACACCAAAAACCCTAAAAACACTCAAAATCCATAAAAATAGTAAAAATACTAAAAACATAATAAAATTCCCTAGAAATGTAAATAATAGTAAAAACCCTTAAAATCCCTAATAAAACCTTAATAACTTAAAAATCATAAAAACCCTAATAAACCAAAAAAAATGGTCAAACCCTAAAAGACCGTAAATACCATAAAACCCCAAAAAACAATAAAGACACTAAAAACCATAAAAACCCTAAAACCCCATAAAATCTCAACAATGTAATAAAAACAAAAAAAAATCCTATGGACCCTTAAAAATTTAAGAACCATAAAAACATTAAATTACTAAAAACCCAAAAATCGATAAATCCCCTAAAATACCCTACCCCCCGAATCAGCAAAAACCCTAAAAACAAAAAAAATATATAATTTGTCCCTAAACCCCCATTAAAAAATAAAAAATTTAGAATCACTAAAAACACCTATTAAAACTATAAAAACATAAAATCAATGAAATCCCTTAAAACCTAAAAACCAAAAAATATTCATAAAACCCTAAAAACCCTCAAAATCCCTAAAACACTAAAACCAATAAAAATACATAAAAATCCAAAAAAATCCCAAGAAATGAAGAAAAAACTAAAACCTAGAAAAACACTAAGAAAACCTTAAAAAACTAAAACACTTAAAATTACTAAATACAAAGAAAAATAACAATAAATTACACTATATACCATAATAACCCTAAAAATTCCAAAAAACCATAAAAACCCACAAATCACAAAAAACTCTTTAAACACCTTAAAATTTTTAAATACTATAAAAAACCATAAAACCCTAAAAAACTGAAAAACTCTAAAATAGAAAAAAAACATAAAGAAACCCCTAAACCCTCAAAATTCCTAAAATCATTAAATACAAAAAAACCCCAAAACCCCTAAAAATACCTATAAACAAAAATAACCCTAAAAACCCAAAAAACTCCTAAGAGAAATTTAAAAACCTAAAAAATTTAAAAACATTAAAACCCATAATAATTGCTAAAAACACAGAAAACCCTAATCCTCTAAAAACCCTAAAACCCCTAAAAAGCCCTAAAAACCCATAAAATTCCAAAAAAATCTTAAAAAATTTTGAAACATAAAAACACCTAAAACCAAAAAATACCCTAAGAAAATATTAAAAACCTATATCACCTGAAACCCCTAAAAATTTGAAAAATTCTAAAAACCCTACAAAACCCAAAAGACACAACCCCCCTAAAAATACCCCCCAAAACCCAAAAAACACACAAAAAACATTCAAAACCCCTAAAACGAATTATAAAATCCAGAAACTATTAAAAACCATTTAGGCCTCTATAATTGTTAAAAATTTAAAAAACCACTAAAAACTAAAAACCCCTAAAAACATACAAAACCATAAAACCCCTAAAACCCTAAAAAATCCTCAAAATACATTAAAACCCTAAAAACTAATAAAAATACTAGAAATCCTAAAAAATACCTAAATGCATAAAAAGCTTATAATCTATGAAAACCCATAAGAAAACAATAAAAACATAAATACAATTAAAACCACTAAATACCTAAAATGATAAAAACCAAAAAACCCTTGAAACCCTTAAACACCTAAAAACCCTCAAAATCCCTAAAAATACTAAAAACCAATAAAAATTAAAAAAAATCTTAAAATCCTTAAAACATAAAAATTTATAAAAACCCTAAAACCCCTAATGATGCTAAAAACCCTTAAATTCACTAAAAAGATTTCAAAAAGCTAAATAAATAAAACCCCTAAAAATATATAATACCCGAAGAACTCTTAAAAATAGTAATAAACGACTAAAAATAATAAAAACCCTTTATACCCCAAAAATTGTTAAAAAATCTAAAAACCATAAAATCCAAATAACTGAAAAAACCCTAAAAACTGAAAAATCATAAAAATGCTAAAAAAACTAAAAACCCTAAACTCCTCAAAACCTGTAAAAACCCTAAAAATAATAATAATCTTAAAGAATCCCAAAAATCCATAAAATGTAATAAAACCTAGAACCGCTGAAAACAAATAAAAAATCCTTAAAAACCTAAAAACACTTAACACCACTAAAACCCTAAATGTGTTAAAAATAGTAAAGAAACCCTAAAAAAAGAATCCCTAAAAATCTGTAATAACCGTAAAAACCATTAGAAACCCTTAAAAACATAAATACCCTTAAAAGCCCTAAAAACCTAAAAATCGTAAAAAAACCCTAAAACACTAAAAGTACTCTAAACCCCTTAAAAACCCTAAAATGCATAAAAAAAACCCTTAAAAACCTAAACATCCTTAAAACCCCTAATAAGTTATTAAAAACACTAAAAACCTATATAACCATTAGAATGTTAAAAAAATTTGAAAACTTCTAAAACCCCAAAAAACTCTAAAAATCCTAAAAACACAAAAAAAAACCAAAAAAAAACCCCCAAAACCAAAAAAACTTTTAAACCCCTCAAAATCCATAAAAACATAAATACCCAAAAAGACCAAAAAAATTACTATATAAAACCTAAAACATAATAAAGCATAAAAACCCTAAAACACCTATGTTAAAGTGAAAAACCTAAAAACACATAAAACCCCTAAAAAACTACAAATTCTAAAAACCATAAAAATTATAAAACTCCTCAAAATCCCTAAAAACCCAAAAAATCATAAAAACTATGAAATTACCTAAACATGAAAAAACACTAAAACCCTGAAAAAATATATAAAAACCCTAAAAACACAAAAACACTATAAATCATAAAAAATATAAAACACTTAAAAACCATAAAAACACAAAAAAATCATTAAAACCCACTAAAAACTTTAAAAAACTTTTAAACCCCTAAAAAAATAAATAACTATAAAATTCATTAAACCCCCCCCCCCACAAAAAAAACAAAAAAACTGTAAAATCTAAAAAAACCATAAAAACAAAAAAACCCAAAAACCCCTCAAAATCTTTAAAATTCCTATAAAATTTAAAAAATATTAAAGATCCTTATAAATTACTAAAAACAAAAAACTAATAATACCCCTTAAATCCCTTAATAAAAGCATAAAAACAAAAAAAACATTAAACAACTAAAATAACTAAAAATATAAAAACCCTAAATCCCCTTAAAACCTCAAAAACCCCTTAGAATCAAAAAAAGCGAAAAAAAACATAATAATCCTAAAAAATCCAAAACAAAATTCCAAAAAACATAAAATTAATAAAATCTCTTGGAAAACCTTAAGTAATCCTTAAAATCCTTATAACACTTTATAACCATGAAAACCTAAAAAAGATATAAAATTTAAAAACCACTAAAAAGACACCATAACCCTTAAAATATCTAAAAACCATAAACCCCTAAAAAACATAAAATCCCTAAAATCCATAAAACCCTAAAACCCATTAAAAATATAAAATGAATTTAAAAAATATATATATTAAAAACAAGAAAAACATTAAGAAAACATAAAACTCAAAAAACACTGAAAACCATAAATAAAAAATAAAACCATAAAATCCTAATAAAACATTAAAACACTCAAAATCCCTAAAAAACCCTGAAAATCCATTTAAATATTAAAAATCATTAAAAATACCTAAAATATATAAAACCCTAAAGACATTAAAAAACCCTAAGAAAACATTAAACAAATAAAAAATCTTAGAGCTCCTAAAAACGTAAAAAATTATATGAACCCTAAAAACCCTCAAAATTAATAAAAATAATAAAAAAACATTAAAATACTTAACAACCCAAAAAATACCTAAAACTCCAGAAAAGACCTAAGAAAAAATTTAGAACCAAGAAATAGTTAAAATCCTAAAGAAACATAAAATTTCTAAAAAATATAAAAACCTCTAACAAAAACCTAAAATCCTAAAAACAGTAAAAACCTTTAAAACCCCTAAAACCACACTAAAAAAATATAAAACCATTTAAATCCCTAAAAAATTATAAAATTCTTGAAACCCTTAAAAACCTCAAAACCCTTAAAAACTCAAAAAACCCTAAAATCCAAAAAAAATATAAAACACTAAAACCCTAAAACCCCTCAAATTTCCTAAAACACTAAAAGGTCATAAAAGTCCAAAAATTCCCTAAAAATACCTTAATATATAAAAAACCCTAAAAGCTCAAAAAACCCCTATGAAAACTTTAAAAAACTAAAAACACTTAAAACCTCTAAAACTATAAAAATGATAAAACCCTAAAAAACAAAAAAACTCTAAAAACCATAAAAATACTAAAAAATACATACCAACATTAAAAAACCCTATAAACCATGAAATCCCTTTAAGAAACCTTAAAAACCTAAAAACACTTAATACAACTAAAAACAAAAAAATATATAAAAACCCTACACCCTAAAAATAACATAACACCCAAATACCCCTATAAACTATACCCCCATAAAAACATTGAAAAATATGAGAAAGTAAAAAACCAAAAAGCCACGAAAAACTCTAAAAACCCTTTAAACTCATAATAGTATTTAAAAACACTAAAAATCCATAAAATCCCTAACAACCTAAAAAATCCCCTAAAACCCATATAAATCACAAAAACCCTAAAACCCCTAAAACTCTTAAAATCTTTGAATACTCTAAAAACAGATAAAAATATGAGAAAATCCCTAAAGGAATCTAGAAATTTAATAAAACCTACAAATCCCAATAAACCATAAAAACCTTCAAAACCTAAAAACATATAAAACCCCTAAGATAAAATAAAATTCTTGAAACCCCTAAAAATCACTAATTACCCAAAAATCCTCTAGAAAGCTTCAAAATAACTAGAACCCCTTAAAATCATAAAAAGATAAAATATCTAAAAAAAGTCCCTAAAACATGAAAATATTGAAAAAAAACCCAAAAACTCGTAAGAAAACCTTCTTATCCTAAAAAAACTTCACACGCCCAAAAAATTTCAAAAACAATAAAACCCCTAAAACCCCAAATAATACCCTATGAACCCCTAAACCCCATAAAACCCCTAAAAACCCTAAAATCCTAAAAACCCCACTAAAAACATTGAAATCCATTTAAACCACTAAAAATTGTAAATCAATAAAAAACCTTAAAATCCCTAAAAACTAAAAAACCCCAAAATCCAAAAAAAACATAAAAAACATAAATACCCTAAAAAACCAAAATACCCCTTAAAATATCAAAAAAAACATGAAATCATTAAAAATAATAAATAATCCCTAAATATAACTAAAGACATTTAAAACCTAAAACCCCCAAAAACATGAAGTAAAATTCAAAACCATAAAAAAAATTAAAACCCCTAAACACCTAAAATTGCTAAAACACTAACAAACCCTAAAAACTTCAAAATAAAAAAACTATAAAAACCATAAAAATCCTTAAAAATCCATAATATCCCTAGAAATGTAAAATTACCTAAAAACCTTGAAAACCTGTATGAAAACCTTAAAACCCTAAATATACTAAGAACCTTAAAAAATATAAAGAACTCTAGAAGCTCTAAAAAACCCTAAATCATTTCAAACCAAAAAAATGTTAAAATCCCCCCAAAAGTCCCTACAATACTAAAAATCCCTAAAAGCCTTAAAGACAAAAGAAGAATTTAAAAACCAAAAAGCACATAAAACCCCTAAAATCATAAATTTTTTTGAAATCCCTAAAAATCTAAAAATACCCTAAATTCTATAAAAATCCCTAAAACCCTTAAAAACCACTAAAAAAGTCATAACCCTAAAATATCATAAACTACTAAAAACCCCTAAATACTTTAAAAACCATTTAAACCCAAAAAAATGTTAAAATATCTAAAACCCCTTAAAAACCCAATAACTCAAGAGAACCTAAAAAACCAAAAAATATAAAAATCATTAAAAAAAACTAAAAACCCATAAAACCCACGAATCCATAAAAACCCTAAAACCTTGAGAAATCCAAAAGATGCCATAAAAAATATAAAAAATTCCTAAAATAACTAAAAATATAATACCTAAAACACCTAAAACTCACAAGGAAAACCTTAAAAAACAAAAATCCTTAAACCCCATAAAAACTTAAAAATGAAAAAACCCTAAAAGCCTGTAAAATGTATAAAACCATCAAAATCCATACAGAACCTAAAAACAATAAAATGTATAATAGTTGTGGTATGGATGTGATCGCTGGTTACTGGTGGTTGTGTGCTTCTGGTGATGATGCTTATGTGTTGTTGGTCATAGCTTGTTCTGGTGTGAATGTGCAAGATTATGGTCTTTGTGAGTTTGGATGCTGGTTGCTACTTGGTGGTGAGCTGCTGAATGCTGGTGATGGTGAGGCCTGTGATTTTGATGCTGGTGGTTATGTTATGTTGGATGCTGGTGGTTCTGTGAGGTTGGATGCTGGTTGTTCTGGATGCTGGTTGCTTCTTGGATGGGAGGTACAAAAGATGCAGTTAATGGTCGTGTTACTGCTGGATGTTGTTTGCTTCTTGAGTTTGGATGCTGGTCGTTGGTTAGCTGTGAGCTACTGGATGTTGGTTGATGCTGGATGATGGTGGTGGATGCTTTGATCTGTGTGTTTTATTTTCTCGTTCTTGACTTTTTTTTGTCTTTTGTCTTGGGTCGTTAAGGGTTTTTAGGTGTGGGTCGTTTGACCCCAACCCCCCCTTGTCCACTGTGTCTCTATTTTTCTTTCAAATAAATGGGGGGGGGGGGGGTTGGGAATAGCCTGACCCTCGCATCTTCCTTGCCCATAGAAAACCATTATAACCTAAAAACACTTATAACCCATAATGAAGGTAAATATGATATACCCCTAAAATACCCTAAAATACCAAAAATACCCTAAAGCCCATAAAACGCTTAAAATCCCCTAAATCTTTTAAAAAACCTTAAATCCCCTAAAAACTATAAAAACAATAAAAACCCATTAAACCCCTAATTTTTTAAAAATTTCTAAAAACCATTTTAATTCCTAAAAAATCAATAAAACCCTAAAACTAATAGACCATAAAAACCTAAAAAATCATGAAACACTTTAATGTCCCTAAAAACCATTAAAACTAAAAAAGTACTAAAAATCACTAAAATAACTAAAGATGTAAAAGACCCTAATAACATTGAAAACTCCAAAGAAAACATCGAAAAACTAAACACTTCAAACCCCTAAGAACATAATAATGTTAAATATCATAAAAACCCTAAAACACTCAAAGTCCCTAAAACACATAAAACCCCAACAATCCTAAAAACCATAAAAATACATAAAAACATAAACACCCCTAAAAACCCTGAAAAACACCTACGAAAACCCTTATAAACCAAATAAACATAATTTCCTTAAAAATATGAAAAGTTTACAACCCTAAAAGTCCCCAAACCCCCAAAAACCCTATAAACAACCACACCCCCCCCCCTAACCTTTTAAAACTCTGAACCTCCAACAAACCCAAAAGAACACCAAAATTCTAAAAACCCTTTAAACCCAAGAAATTTTGAAAAACTATAAAACCCATTAAAAACAATAAAACACTCAAAATAATCCACTAGAAACACAAAAAAACTATAAACCCTCAAAATCCCTAAAAACCATAAATAACGAAAAATATACCTAAAACCCTTAAAAATAAGTAAAACTTTTAAATACCCCCAAACCACTAAAAAACAAAAAATAAATACTTAAAATTTTAAAAACACATAGAACCCCTAAAACCTTTAAAAATGATAGACACTACAAAAAAAAACCCTAATAAAACTAAAACCCCCCTAAATCTCTAAAAACCCCAAAAAATAAAAACCTAAAAATCTCTGCAAGTCTTTAATAACATAAAGACCTCTAAAAACCCTAGGATACATTAATAAAACCTAAAATCCTATTAACACTTAAAAACCCTAAAAAACAAAAGAACAATAAAACCCTTAAAAAATCCCAAAAACCTATAAAATAATCAAAAACCCTAAAGAACATGAAACTCCTGAAAACTCATAAAAACCATAAAACCACCAAAAACTCTAAAAACACTTTAAACCCCTGAAACATTAAAAAATTATAAAAACCATTAAAACCCTAAAAAAATTAAAACAACCCCAAACCCCCAAACACCATAAAATCCATAAAACCCCACAATATTCTGAAAACCCCTAAGAAATATAAAAATATTTAAAGAAAAAATCCCTAAAAGTGTAAAAAATCCTTAAAAACTTCTAAAAAACTATAAAATCCTAAAAACATAAAATCCCCAAAAAAAATATAAAAACACAAAAAACATAAAAACCTAAAAAACCTTATAAGCCTTTAAAAACTTTAAACCCCATCCAAATCCATAAAACCCATAAAAACAATAAGAATTCTAATAAAGACCTAAAATCCTTAAAGACATAAAAACCCTAAAAACCCAAAGAAAAAAACCTAAGAAAACATTGAGGACAAAAAACACAAAACCCCTAAAACCCTAAAAATTATAACAACCCAAAAAACCTAAATTGCCTAAAACCATAAAACCCAAAAAAACCATAAATTACATAAAATATTAAGAAATCATAAAATAGCATAAAAACCCCTCGAAGCCACTAAAAACTCATAAAATGATTTAAACCCCTAAAAAATTAAAAAATAAAAAAACTCTTAAAACCCATAAAAACTCAATAAACCAGAATAAAACAATAAAGACACAAAAACACCTATAAAACCTAAAACCCTCAAAATCTATAAAACATTTAAAAATCATAAAAATCCAAAAAGTCGTAAAATCCCAAGAAAATAAAAAACCATAAAATCCCAGAAAATAACTAAGAAAACCTATCAAATCTAGAAACACTTAAAACACCAAAAATAAAATAAAAATATGCTAAAAAACCAAAAACAAAAAAACACCTAAAACCGCAAAACCCCTCAAAATTCAAAAACACCCTAACATCATAAAAATCCTCAGAAGGCCCAAAAACCCACTAAAAATATAAAAAACATTAAAAACCTAAAAAAATTGAAAACCCTAATAACCTATATACTTTTAAAACCCAAAAACCTAAAAAAAACTCAAAACCCTAAAAAATACCATAAAAACCCTTAAAGCCATAAAAACACTAAAAACATTACAAACATCGAAACCCATAAAACACTAAAAACTATAAAATTCATGTAAACCCCTATAAACATTAAAAAACTCCGAAAAACATAAACACCCTAAAAACAAAATAAAAAACCCTTAAAACCCAAAAAACCATCAAAATACCTAAAAACCATAATAACCAATAAAACCCCATAAATTCCCAAAAAAATGCCTAAAATTTTAAAAACCATTAAAACCCATAAGAAAATCATAAAGCCCCCTAACAACCAAAAATTCCCCTAAAAACCCACTAAAAATCTAAACAAACATTGAACTTCTAAAAATTGTAAAAAAAATTAAAAACCTTAAAACCCCTAAAAAGATCAAAAAAATGAAAAATAAACAAAAAAACCATAAACATCTAAAAAATCCTCAAACTCCCTAAAAACCTTAAAACCCCAAAAAAAATAAAAGCACAAAATTTCATAAAAATTTTATAATACCCATAAAACCTAAAAACCCCTAAGAACAACATAAAAAACAATAAACCATTCAAATCCCAAAAAACACTAAAAAACACTGAAACCCTTAAAAATCATCAAAACCCCTACAACCCTAAAAACTTTAAAAATATAAAAATGTTCCTAAATGTACTTAAAATTTTTGGAAACTGTTAAAACCTTGAAAAACACTAAGAAAACCTTAGAAACCAAAATACACTTAAAACCCATAAAAACCTAAAAACGAAAAAAATCTAAAACCCCCTTAAAGACCAAATGATCCTAAAACCTCTAAAAACCATAAAAACCCATAAAACATTAAAAAAGATAAAAACATATAGAAAACCTAAAACCACTAAAATATATAAAAAATATTTATTCTATAAAAATGTTAAATAAATTAAAAAACCATAAAACCCATAAAAACTCAAAAAACCCCATTAAAACCCAAAAAACCCAAAAAAAATTAAATCCATAAGAACTATAAAAATCCCTAAAACCCCAAAAAACCATAAGAAAAATAACCCAAAATCCCCCAAAAAAACTTAAGAAGCCCAAAAAACAATGAGAATCATAAGAAAACCTTAAAACCCTAAAAATACATAAACCTATAAAAACATAACAAGTTAAAAACTTTAAAAATTCTTAAAACCCTAAAACCTTCAAAATCCATAAAATTCAAAAAATTCATAAAAATTATAAAATATCAATAAAATCTCAAAAACATAAAAACCGTAAAACTCTTAGAATACCCTTAGAAAACCTTAAAACCCTAAAAACACTTAACACTCCTAAAACCATAAAATTACTAGAAACTATAAAAATCCATAAAAATTTCTTAAATACCAAAACCCCAAAAAACCAAAAAACGCCTAAAAACCATAAATTCCTTAAAATACCATAAAAACCATTAAACCACCACAAAAACTAAAAACCCATTAAACCCAAAAAATAATAAAAATCTATAGAACACCTTAAACCCCCCAAATAATAAAAGAGACACAAAAAATCTAAAAAAACATAAAAACTTTGAAATCCTAGAAAACAAAAAACACCTTTAAAATCCCTAAAATCCCTAAAAATATAAAAATCCAAACAGAAAGAAAAACTGAAAATAAAAAAGCCCTATGAAAATGTTAAAAAACTAAAAACACTTAAAATGCATTAAATCCCAAAAAATGATAAAAAAAATTAAAAACCTAAAACCCTAAAATCAATGATAATCCCTAAAAACCTAAAAAACACCTTAAAAAGATAAAACCCCTAAAACCCCATGAAATACATAACAATAATAAAAACAATAAAAATATGTAAAAAAACCTAACAACCATAAAAAATATAATAAATCCCAAAAAAGTCCCTAAAAATGTTGAAAACCCTAAAAACCCAGAAAACCCTTATGAAACCCTTGATAACCTAAATACTCATAAACCCCTTAAAACCTAGAAACACTAAAAACCATAAAATACCTAAAAGGTCCCAAAAAATGATAAAACCCCTAACAACAATAGAACTTGTAAAACCCATAAAAACCCTAAAACCCATAAAGACCATAAAAACCACTAAAAATCTTGAAACCCCACAAATCTGTAAAATGTTAAAATAATATAGAAAATATTAAGAACCCTTACAAATTCTCAGAAAACCCCAAAACCCTAAAAATCCATAAAATCCTCCAAAATCCCAAAAATTCTCTAGAAATTTAAAAAGCCTAAAACCCCTAAAAACACTAAGAAAACAATTAAAGCTAAAAATAAATAAAAAACTTAAAAAACATAAAAAAAACTAAAATCCCTTAATACCCCAAAAAAATCCCCAAAACCCCTAAAAATAATAAATTTTTTGACATGACCTAAAAATATATTAAAAAATAAAAAATCCAATGACCATGAAAAATAATATAAAATCATTAAAAACTTGAAAACAATAACCCCTAAAACCCCTAAAAATTGATAAATACCATAAAACCCCTAAAAAATAACTCAACACTCTAAATACACCTAAAATTCACAATACAATAAAAACTATAAAAATCATAAAAACACTAAAAACCGCTATAAACTCTAAAACCCATTAAATCACTAAAAAGATAAAAAAATCTAAAAACATTTAAACCCCAAAATACTCAAAATACCCAAAAAACCATAAAAACTATAAAAAACTAAAAACCCGAAAACCCATCAAAATACTTAAAACCATAAAATCATAAATATCCTAAAAACATTCCTCGAAATACCAAAAAATGTAAAAAACCTAAAAATCCTAAATTCCCTAAGAAAACCCTAAAAATCTAAAATTACATGAAATCGCTAAAGACCTAAAAAAATTAAAATTTCACTAAAAATATGTAAACCCTAAAAACCATAAAAACCTCAAAATCTATAAAAACCCTAAAATCCTAATAAATCACTAAAAATTATTAAAAATAGAAAACCCCGAAATACATAGGAAACCCCTAATAAAACCTTAAAAGACACAGAACCCATAAAAAAATTAAAATTATCAACCCCTAAAATTATAAAAAAGCATTAAAATACTAAAAGTACCTAAAAACCATAGAACCCATAAAAACTCTAAAAACCCTAAAATGTATTTAAAATCATAAAAACAACTAAAAAATATATAACCCCTCAAAAACCTAAAAATGATAAAAACTATAAAAAAACGAAAAAACCCAAAGAAACAAAAAATATTCCTTAAATCCCAAAAAATCATAAAAACCCTAAATCCCCTAGAAAACCCTAAAAACCATCCAAATCACCAAAAACCATAAAAACCATAAATATGATAAAAAGGTCAATAAAATTCCCCAAAATATAGAATACCCTAATAACTCTAAATAAATCCTTAAAAACCTAAAAAAACTTAAAATTATGAAAAATATATAAAATTTAAAAAAAAACCTAAACCCCTTTAGAACCCCTAAAAACCCTAAAACCACTGAAAATCCAATAAAATCCTAAAAACCATTAAAATTCATAAAAATCCATAAAATCCCAAAAAACATAAAAACCCTAAATATTATAAAACCCCCTAATAAAACCTTAAAACCTAAAAGAAAATTAAAAGCACTAAAAACAAAAAACAAGATAAAAACCTTAAAAACAATTAAAAATCCCAACAACCCTAAAAACAATAAAAATCCCAAAAAAACATAAAAACCCCTATAACCCCATGAAAATCCTAAAAATCGCAAAAAAACTATAAAACCCCATTAAACCCCTAAAAACTAAAATAAAAACAATAAATCTTTAAAAATACTAAAAAAATATGAATCCCTAAAATCACAAGAAAACCATAAAAACCCAATAACCGTAAAACCCTAAAAACCCCCAAAGTCCCTAAAAATTGTAAAAACAAACAAAATCCTAAAAATATCCCTAAAAATAACTAAAGTAAACACAACTAAAACATATAATAATCTCTAATAAAAATTAAAATCCAAAAAACACAAAAAACCTCTAAAAATCATAAAAATGCTAAAATTCCTGATAACCCTAAAAAATCCTTAAAACCCACAAAAAACCATAAATTCTTAAAAAATTACAAATAATCCCTAAAAAAATTAAAAAACACAAAAACCCCCTAAAACCATAAAATAAACATAAAACAAAAAAAAAACAATTAAAACCCCTCAAAAACATAAAAGAACTAAAAAGCCTAAAAATCCTAAAACACAAAAACAAAAAAAACCCTAAAACCATTTAAAATGATAAAAACCCTAAAATCCCTAAAACCCACTAAAAACACTAAATACATGTTAAACACAAAAAAATTAAAAACTATAAAAACCATAATACCCTAAAACACTAAAAAACATAGAATAATAAGAAATCATAAAACACCTAAAAACTGCCAAAAATATTAAAAACCCAACAAAAATACCTAAGAACGTGAAAACCCTAAAATCCTAAAAGCTTTTATGAAATAAAAAAAACCTAAAAAGAGTTAAAACCCTTAAAATACCTAAGAAATGTTAAAACTATTAGAAACCGATAAAAACCCTCAAAACCCTAAAAACCCTCAAAATCCCTAAAATCCCAAAAGACCATAAAATCCTCTAAAAACTCTAAAAATACATAAATACATTAAAATTCCTAAGAAAACCATAAAATCATAATAACACTTGAAACCCATAAAAACCAAAAAAACACAAAAACCCCTAAAAAACCCTAAAAACCAAAAAAACCACAAATTTTTTAAAAACCCTAAAACCTTATAAAAACCAAAAAAACCACTAAGATCTAAAACCGCATTAATCCCATACAAAATTATTTAACTCTTAAAAAACATAAAAATATAAAAAATATAAAAATAATAATAAATAAGAAAACAATAATACCTTAATACAATATATCCGCCAAAATCCCAAAAAACCCAAAAATAAATAAAAATAGTAAAAAGCCTTGAAAATAGCTAAAATTTAAAGAACCCTAAAAACATAGAACACCTATGAAAACATTAAAATCCTAAAAACTCAAAAATTACCTAAAGTACCTATATAATACTAAAAATGCTAAAAACTCTAAAAAACCATAAAAACCCTCAAGATTCATAAAATCCATTAAAATTATTAAAATTATTAAAATACAAAAGGAACTCAAAATCCATAAAATCTAAAAAACCCTAAAACCCTTGAACTTCCCTTTTAAAACCATAGAACCCAAAAAAAAACTCATAAAACCCATAAAAACATAAAATGTATTAAAACCCTTAAAATCCCTAAAAAACCTAAAAACATCAAAATCCAAAAAAATACTTAAATGTTACTAAAACATAAAAAACCATAAAAAACGTAAAAAACCATAAGAAAGACATAAAAAACTAAAAAAAATTACATCTCCTAAAAAAACTAAAATACATAAAACACCCAAAACCCTAAAAAGACCCTAGAACCCTTAAACCATAAACCCCCTAAAGCCATAAAAATTATTAAACCCTATTAAAACCCAAAAATTCTACTAAAATCTCTAAATCCATTTAAACCCCTAAAAGAATTGATTATGCCATGATAATGGTGATAAAGTTTGTTGTTCAGTTTGGATAGAGTCCTCTCTGGCTTGAATTAGACTCTATGCTTGCAGTGGAGGTCCTTAAAACCAAATTAGTGTGAGTCCCTTGGAGTATTATTCCCTAATGGAAGGAATTCCTCACTTCTTGTCAAGGGCTGAACCTTCATGTCACACATGCCTATCGGGAGGCGAACTCGGTTGTGGATGCACTCTCCAAGTAGGAAATAGTGGAGAGAAGCTCTATATGGTCATATGTTTCCTTGTCGCGCTACCTATGATTTGTGGACTATGATGTGAAGGGTGAGTTATACACTCGGGTTTGCAACCCCCCTTATAAAGTATTCTTAGTTTCATCTATTTTAATAAATTTTGGGGGACCAGGTTCACATGGTCTCAAGCCTTATTTTCCATAAAAGTGTTAAGAAGCCCAAAAACACCATAAATCTGAGAAAAAAATAAAAAAATAGATAACCCCCCAAAAAAACCACGAAAACCCAAATACCCATAAAAGCCCTCAAAATCCTTAAAAACAAAGAAAAATCCATAAAAATCATAAAAAATCCATAAAAATTTATAAAAAAATAAAAAACCCTAAAAACCCTAAAAACCTAAAAAACACTAAGATATCCTTAAAAACCCAAAACTACATAAAACCCCTACAAACTCAGACAACCTAAAAAACAATAAAAATCCCTAAAATCCATAAAATTCCCTAAATGCCCTAAAACCCCATAAAAATCCTAAAAACTCCCTAAAAATCCATAAAAAAATTTAAAAACCCATAAAATCCTAAAAATCTATAAGAAAACATTTAAAAACTAAAAACCCTTAAAACCCATAAAAATATAAAAAAGTTAAAAATGATAAAAAATTCTAAAGGCTTCGGAAAAAATCTTAAATTCATAAAAATACCCTATAACCATAAAATCCCATAAAAAATAAAAAAACGTTAAAACCCCCAAAAAATATAAAACCATAAAACCACTAAAAAATCCTAAAATGTTTTTGAAATCCCTTAAAACATAAAAAAAACGAAAAAATCTAAAAAAAATTAAGAAAACCATAAAACCTATAAACCCATAAAACCCAAAAAATAAATAAATAAATGTTAAAACCCCCAAAAAATATAAAACCATAGAACCACTAAAAAAATTAAACACCCTAAAACCCCTAAAACCATAAATTTCACCAAAAAATCTAAAACCCATTTAAATTGCAAAAACGTAAAAAACTCTAAAAACCATTAAAAATCCTAAAATCTTAAAAATCTTTTAAAATCCCAAAAAATGTAAAAAAACTATAAAAACCCTGAAAATTCCATAAAAACTATAAATAACACTAATAAAAATAACACCATTAAAATCCAAAAAACCCTCAACATCACTTAAATCTTTAAAAACATACAAACCCTAAAAAACCACAGAAAATGATAAAAGACAAAAAAACATTAAACCCCTAAAAATCCAAAAAATCCTAAATACTTTAAAACCCAAAAAACCAAACAAAAATTAAACCCCTCAAAATCCCTAAAAACCATAAAAACCCATAGAATTTTTAAAATGCCCTAAAATCCCAAAAAAAACACAGAAACCCATAACAACCCTAAAAACCCCAAACAAACTATAAAACCTCCTAAAACCATAAAACCCCCTAAAACCATAAAACCCCATAAAACTCATAAAGAACACTAAAATCTCAAAAAAAATCTAAAAACCCATAAAACCCCTTAAAAACACTAAAACCCCTCAAAATTCTAAAAAATGCTAAAAACCCATAGAAATCCTACAAAATCACTAAAAATACCTAAAAACATAAAAAATCATAAAAAACAAAAAACCGTAAGAAAATATTAGAAACCCCAAAATACATAAACACCTAAATACCTCAAAATTCTTAAAAACCAAAGAAACCCTAAAACACCCTAAAGACACTAAAAACCCTCAAATTTTTTTTAAAACCCATAAATCCTAAAAAATCCCTAAAAATCCATAAAAACATAAAAATACCTAGAAACCACGAAAACGCCTAATAAAAACTTAAAAAACTAAAATAAAAAAATGCCCTAAAAGACATAAATATTATTAAACCCATAAAAGACACTAAAACCCCTAAAAATCCATATACCCCTTGAAAAACCCCTAAAACATTAAAAATCCTAAAAATACATAAAAACATTTGAAAACAAAACTGAACTATAAAACTCATCAAAACCCGAGAAACAATAACAAGGTAAAAACACATTAACACACATAAAAATATAATAAAACCCCTGAAAATTAAAAACACCAAAAAAACAAAAAAAAACCCAAAAAACCCTCAAAATCCCTAAAAATCCAAAATACCATAAAAATCCTAATAAAGTGCTAAATATCAATAAAAATATAAAAACCCATAAAATGCATAAAAACCATAATACATCCTTAAAAACCTAAAAAATCTTAAAACCCCTAAAACCCCAAAAAAACTAAATACCCTAAATGCTAGAAAAAACCAAAAACCCCCTAAAACACCTCAAAATCCCTATAAATACCTAAACCAAAAAAATTCCTCTAATATCCTTAAAAATATGTAAAAAATAAAAAACCGTAAAAACCCTAGGAAACCTATAAAAAACACATTATATTTAAAACCACAAAAAACCCTAAAAAAGAAAAAAACATTATAAAAACACTAAAACCCTAAAACCCCCTATAAACCATAAAAATTGTGAAAACCCATAAAAATATTAAAAAATCACTAAAAACTATAAAAACTCTTGAAAATAATAAAAATGTTTAAAACAATAAAAAACATTATAACGGGTAATAAAATTAAAAAACTGAAAATAGAAAAAAAAACTACAAAATCCCAAAAAAACCATAAAAACCCTCAAACCCTCAAAAATACCAAAAAATCCATAATAAGTAAGAAATCCTGAAAACCCCTCAAATACCCTAATAAAACCATAAAAAACAAAAACACCTAAAAACCATAAAAACCCTAAAAACATTAAAAACCCTAAAAAGCCTAGAACTCCCAAAATCCCTAAAAACCAAAAAATCATAAAAAATCGAAAAATAATCCTTAAAAATATAAAAACCCATAAAAATAATGAAAAAACCTAAGAAACCCATAAAACCCTAAAAAAATTTATAAACCATAAAATTTCCTAAAACCACCTAAAAACCCATAAAACCTCAAAAACCATAAAAACCCCTAAAACCCCCTGAGTAGCATAAATACCAACTAGAAAACCTAAAAAACTTTAAATCCCAAAAAATATCAAAAATCTATAAAAACCTAAAAAATACTAAAAATTTCAAGGTGTTGCCCTCTTCTAGGGGAGAGTCAAGGGTGCCAACTTTTAGAGCATTGCTTCTAAGATTACGCTGAAAATGTCAAAATGGAAGGGAAAGCGTCTCTCCCAGGATCGAAGGGTCTACCTGGTTAACTCGGTCATCACCACTATGTTCTTGCATGCCTTTTCTATATACAAATGGCTGGCTGCTCTCCTTAAAATCTTGAATGCCAAAATAAAGAATTTTGTCTAGACTGGTTCAACCAGTGAGCAGAAATTGATCTCAATTGCATGGAAGCATTGCAAAAAGTCAATTGATTTGGGAAGGCTTGGTATCAAGGATCTATGACGTTTTAATGATGCCATGATTGGGAAGTTTACCTAGAGTCTTCTTCGGCCTCAGAGTGGTGGCCTAGATTTCATTGGGGAAATATTTACAAATAGGTTATGTGAAATTTTTGTTGGGTACTTGTCGTCCTCCATTTGGCCAGCTCTGCGATCCTCTTACCAGGATATAATGATTCAATAAAAATGGATCGTTTCACAGTCCTCCACCCAGAACTGCTGGTCGGCCACTTCGATGGATAATACCCTTTCAGAGGTGATGAAGCCTCCCCATGAAATGCAGACCTTAACCATTGCGGGTCTCATCCAGCAGCAGGATAACCTAGGGATCTTGCTCTCGAATGATCTTGCGATACTGATTCAACAATATGCCTTTGCAGACACTGATACCCTTATTTGGCGGCCCAACATGGTGGGTAAATTCAACACCCACGACTTCTACCAACTGAAGTTCCCACATGCGACGACCCCTCCATTGTGGTTGTCCAAATTCGGGGTTCCTTTCATCCCCCATCACACTTTGTTCTAATCTGGAAAATCTGGCGGAATCGGCTTTTAACTCATGCCCAGCTAAAAGCGGATGACTAGAATCTTGCTTCTACTTGTTTTTTATGCAAGTCCGTGGAAGAACACTATGATCACATTTTCATAAATTGTACATTTCCCCTAGCCTTTGGCGTAATCTGTTGTAACGCTTCAGCATGAATTGTTACCTCCAAGGATCGATCTATGAATTTTTGTGAGGTATGGTGGAGACGAAAAAAAGTCATTAGGTGCATAATTTGGTACTTGCTGGTGCGGAGGATATCATTCATTATGTCTGGGTTTCCCGTAACGCCTCTGCCTTCAACCGGCAGCCCCTCACGCTGTGTGGAGGAGTGGTTTCAGTACACAAGATGATTCAAAATGCCTCGTGAATTCAAACAGGTTTGATGTGGAATGATGCTAGTGATCTTACTCTTCTGCACTCTCTTGGGGTTACTGGAAGATGTAGGAAACCAATGGCCCTGATGTTGGATAGATGGATTCCTCCAATTCCAGCATGGTTGAAAGTCAATGTTGATGGTGCGGCACTAGGCGCCACGAGGCCCTCAGGGTGTGTCGGCGTCTTTCGTACCTCAAGAGGGTTTGTCAAGGGCTGATTACTTCATATTATTGGAGACGGTTGTTCCTACAAAGAGGAGCTTTGGACCATTATAAAGGCTGTGAGAAACGTGAGCCGGTTTGGGTGGCAGCAGATCTGGATTGAGTCGGACTCGATGATGGCGGTCGCTGCTCTAAAGAACTCTTCCAGAGAGGTCCCATAGAGATTACTTCCATTTTGGATTGAGTGCCTTCATACCTCTAGATCTCTGAGTATTACAATGTCTCATGCCTATAGGGTGGAAAATTCAGTGGTAGACGCTCTTGTGAAAAGGACAATTGATGAAAGATGCCCGATGTGGTCCTTCGTGTCCCCATCTTTTTGTTCTCCCTTTATTGATTCGGATATGAAGGGTGAGACTCACTCTCTCCCTTTTCAATCCATCTTGTAATTGTATCTTTATGTTTTTATTGATTTTGAGGGGCTAGGCTTGCCTATCCCTGAACCACTTCCGCCCTAAAAATTTCAAAAAATCCCTAAAACCATAAAAACCCTAATTACCCTAAAACCATCAAAATACTTATAAACCCATAAAAATCGTAAAAAATCCCTAAAATCCCCTAAAAGAATAAAAACCTGTAAAATTATGAAGAACCCCAAAATATCCTTAAAAAACTAAAAACACTTTATACCCTTAAAAACCTAAAAAATGAAAAAAACCTTAAAAATCCTCCAAAATCCTTAAAAATCCAAAAATACATAAAATTCCTAAAATCCCTTAAAAATCATAAAAAAAATTAAAAAACCAAAAAAACCATGATAAACCCTAAGAAAACATAAAATACCTAAAAACACTAAAAACCCATAAAAATAAAAAGGGATAAAAAACCTAAAAACCCCTAAAAGACCGTGAAACCCTTAAGAATCATAAAAACCCCTAAAACCGATAAAAACCAAAAAATACCCATTATACCCAAAAAGGCTAAAAAATCTAAAAACTTCTTAAACCCATAAAACGTTAAATACTTTAAAAACATAAAATCCCTAAAAATTCAAAAAAACCCCTTAAAAACCCCCAAAAACTAAAAAACCATAAAAACTCTAAAAAATTGTAAAATCTATCAAAAGACCTAAAAATCCTAAAAACCATAAAAATTCCCTAAAATACCTTAAACACATAAAAACCCTAAACCCCACAAAAACCCCTAAGAATACCTAAAAACACTTAAAACACTTAAAACCCAGAAAATATAAAAATAGAAAAAATATTAAAAACCCATAAAAATTCCCAAAAAACCCCTAAATCTCTAAAAACGTAAAAACCCATAAAACCCTTAAAAATCCATTAGAAAAACATAAAAAAATTAAAAAAAATTAGAACCCCTAAAAATTTATAAATTCTAAAAACCTAAAAAACCCTAAAAAAAACCCTAAAAACCTCCCAAAAATCTCTAAAAACCCTAAATAATATTAAAAATCCTAAACTATCCCAAAAAATACCTTAAAATGTAAAAAACCCGATGAACCTTAAAAACACTAAGAAATAATTAATATCTAAAATCATATTAAACCCATAAACAACATAACAATCACTAAAAATCTTAAAAACCCAAAAACCGTTAAAAACTATAAAATACCATAAAACCCATAAAAATAATACAAACCCACTAAAATATAAAAACCCTATTAACTAATAAAAATGTGATTTTTTAAAAAACCATAAAAAACGTGAAAATCCAAAATATACCCTAAAAATTCAAAAAACCTTTAAACCCCTAAAACCCAAAAAATCCCTCAATGTCCATAAAAACCCTAAAACCATAAAAATACTAAAAAATCATAAGAAATCCCTAAAAACATATAATACTATAAAAACCCAGCAAACCCCTAAGAAAACATTAAAAACCTAAAAACATTTAAAAACCTTAAAAACCAAAAGCTAAAAAATCCTAAAAACCATAAAAAAGATAAAAACACTCAAAATCCCAACCCCCAACCATAAAAATCCTTAAAAATCCCTAAAATCCATAAAAATGTAAAAAAAATATAAGAAACCTATAAAATCCATAATATCCTAAAAATATGTTATACCACCAAAAACCTAAAAAATACTAAAAACCATAAAACGACCAAAAACCGAAAAAACCACAAAAAACCTTAAAACACTAAAAACCCATAAAAACCCTAAAACCCCTAAAACCCACTAAAAAAATATATAAACACCAAAAACAACTAAAATTTTAAAAAAATATAAAACCTTAAAAAACTAAAAAAACATAAAATACAAAAAAACCATACAACCCTAAAAACCCAAAAATAAAGTTGAAAACCCCTCAAAATTCCTAAAACACCAAACACCCATAAAATCACAAAAAGTTTAAAAAATGAAAATAACACTAAAATCCCAAAAACCCCTAAAATTTCAATGAAAACTATAAAAAACAAAAAAACACGTAAAACTAATAAACAACAAAAAAATAAAAAAAAATACAAAAAACCCTAAAAAACATTAAACCCCTCAAAGTCATTAAAAACCTTAAAAAACTAAAATAAATCCCAAAAATCCTAAATATAACTAAAAATGTAAAAACCCCAAAAGAAATTAAGAAAACTATAAAAACCTAAAAACAAAGACCCCCCATATAAACCTAAAATATGATAAAAAACTAATAAATTATGAAACCCGGAAAACCCCTCAAAATCCCTAAAACCCCCAAAACCATAAAATCCTAAACACTCTAAAAACCCATAAAAAAATAAAACTCCTAAAAAACCCTAAAAAAATTAAGAAATACATAAAACCATAAAAACACATCAAACACTTAAAACCATTAAAAACCATAAAATCCCTAAAAACATAATAACTCTAAAACCTATAAAAATCTAAAAAATGACTAAAAAGTCTAAAACCCCTTTAAACTCCCAAAAATTTTATAAACTATAAAAATCATTAAAATCCTAAATAACTAAAAAAACATAAAACCAAAAAATAACCATAAAACCTCTAAAAACACTATGAAAATATATAATCCCTCAAAATCCCTAAAAACCCTAAAAGCCATAAAAAACTAAAAAATTCATTCGAAATTCAAAAAAAATCCGGAAAAAATGATAAAAATCCTAAGAAAACATAAAAAAAATTATAACAACTCTTAATACCCCCCCCCCCCCACCTAAAGATATCCAAAAACCTAGGATAATTACTAAAAACCTAAAAATAATAAAATTCATAAAACCCCTAAAAATAGAGTAAAAATAAAAACCCAAAAAACCTTGAAAACCCCTAAAAATATTCAAAACCTAAAAACACTTTAAACCCATAAAATACTAAAAAAAGAAAGAAACCATAAAAAACCATAAAAACCACTAAAAACCCTAAAAAGTATTTACAAATGGAAAAATATTTTAAAAACTAAAAAACCAGAACAACCCACTAAAAACCCAAAAACCACCTAAAAATGTTAAAACACTAAAAAATACTTTTAATACCCTAAAAACCCAAAAATCTTAAAAACCCCAAAAACCATAAAAACCCTAAAAATACCTAAAATAATAAAATCCTAAAAATGTCAAAAAAATCCCTAAATCATAATCATCCCTGTAACTCTAGAAAAACAATAATAATACTAAAAACCACAAAAAATCTTATAACCCCTAAAAACCCAAAAAAATGATAAAAACTTTAATACCCCTAAAAATCCCTAAACCACTCAAAAAACCTAAAACCCCATAAAAACCTAAATAAAGGATAAAAGTCTAAAAAAAGTAAATAACTCAAAAACCATAAAAAAAATAAGAAAAATTTAAAAACCATACTAAATTTAAACCCATAGAAACCTTAAATATGCTAAAAAACCTAATACCCTAAAAGAACCTAAAACCCCCTTAAAACCATAAAAACCACTAAAAACCTTAGAAAACCCATAAAGACTCATAAAACCCTAAATACCACTATAAATAAATAAATAAAATCCCTAAAATTTTAACAACTCTAAAAAACCATTAAAACCTCAAAAACACTAAAAAAGACAAAAAAACATAAAGAAAACCATAAAATCCAGAAAAAAAACCATAAAAATAAAATAAATACTTAAAAATCCTTAAGAACGTAAAAAACATAAAATACTAAAAACCATAAAAACATAAAAACCTAAAACAATTTAGACTCCTGAGAAACCTAAAAATGAAAAAAACCCTAACAAACCCTAAAATCCCTAAAAATGTTAAAAAAAACTCAAAATCCATAAAAACCCAACAACCCATAATAACCCTAAAATCCATAAAAAACCTAAAAAAATTCAAAACTACCCTAGAAACATAAAAACCCCATAATAACCTAAAATCGTTAAGAAAATATTAAAACCTAGAAACACTTAAAACACCTAAAAACACGAAAAATGATAAAAATCCAAAAAACTAAAAAAACCCTAAAAACCACAAAAACCATAAAATCCCCAACCCCCCCCCCCCCCCGTAAAAAAACATAAAAAACCTAAAGGGGCATAAATTCCCCAAAAAGTAAAACCCATAAAACCCTAAAAAACATAATAAATCCTTAAAAATATTAAAACACTTAAAACTCCTGAAAAACCGAAAAATATAAAAACCACAAAAAAACCTAAAACACACTAAAACAAAAAAAAACCCAAAAAACTATAACAACACCTAAATACCTTAAAATCCATAAATACCTAAAAAACTAAAACCACTAAAACCACTAAAATCATCCACTAAAAGCACTAAAATCCCATTAAACCCCTAAAACTTTAAAAACTCTAAAAAACATAAAACCCCCCTAAAAACACAAAAAACCATAAGACCCCAAAAAACCATAAAACCATAAAACCCTTAATAACCTGAATAAACCATCAAAATCTCTAGAAAACCTAAAAAACATAAAAATATTAAAAAACCAAAAAATTACTAAAAACTAAAAAACCACTAATAACCTTGAAAACCCAAATGAAAAAATTTAAAAACTAAAAAAACAGAAAACTCCTAGAAATCCTAAAAAACTATAAAAACCATAAAAACCCTTCAAAACCCCTAAAAACCCTTAGACCACATAAAAATCATGAAAATAAATAAAATTCCTAAAAATGTAAAAGTCCCGAAAACCTAAAAAATCTATAAGGAAAATTTTAAACCTAAAAACACTAAAATCCCTAAAAACAATAAAAATGTTAATACCCTTAAATATCCTAACAACAACCGAGTAATACAAAAATGAAAAAAAAACCCTAAAAACCAAATAAAAAATCTAAAACCCCTAAAAATGAAAAAAAACAATAAAAACAAAAAACCATAAAATCTCAAAAAAAATCCAAATAAACCAAAAAACCAAAAAAAACCCCTAAAACCGTGGGAAATACTTAAAAACCATAACAACCCACACAGTTCCTAAAAAATCCCATAAAATCACTAAAAACAAAAAAAATCTAAAGTCCCCAAATATCCCTTAGAAAACCTTAACATCTTAAAACATGTAAAACCCAAAAATTAAAATAAAAATGATGAAAACCCTAAACCCTAAAAAACTCTAAAAACATTCAAAATCTCTAAAAACAGTAAATACAATAAGATTACTAAGAAATATAAAAAAATCACTAAAAATATAAAAACATTGAAAACCATTATAAAATTTTAGAAATAATTAAAAATATAAAAACAATTAAAAACCTTAAGAAACAAAAACAACACCAAAAATCGTAAAACCTTAAAAACCATATAAATCAAAAAAACCGTAAAAAACATAAAACCCCTAAAACTCACTAAAAACTCAACAAAACTAATGAACCCCTAAAATCATCAAAAATATTTAAAAATTATTAAAACCCCAAAAAATAAAAAAAAACAAATAAACCCCCCAAAAAACTATAAAAACCCTAAAATCCATAAAAACACTAAAAACCCTAAAACCCTCAAAGACCCTAAAAACTATAAAAACCAAAATACTAAAACCATAAAAACAATAAAACCCCATAAAATACTAAAAAATTTTGAAAACCAACAAAACAAAATAACACATAAAACTGCTAAAAATATAAAAATGCTAAAAATTTGAAAACTCTAAAAAACCTAAAATCCATTAAAATACCTAAAAACCAAAAAAACCCATAAAATCATAAAAATCCATTAAAATTATTAAAAACATAAAAACCACAACATACCATAAGAAAACCTTAAAACCCAAAAAAATAAAAAAAACCACAAAAGGTACCTAAAAACACTAAGAACCCCTAAAAACCATAAAAACACCTAAATCCTTAAAAAACTAAAAACCAATAAAAATAGTTATAAATACAATAAAAACATATTAAAACCATAAAACATTTAAAAACATTAAAAATTATTAAAATATTTAAATACTAAATAACCCCATAAAACCCAAAAAAATCCTAAAAATCCCTAAAACCCCTCAAAATAACTAAAAACCCATAATATTTTTAAAAACACCTAAAATGTATAAAAAGGTAAAAAACACAAAAAACCCAAAAATACGTAAAAAATACAAGAACCCTAAAAACTATATAACTACATAAAAACATTTTAAACCCCAAAAACCCCATAAAAACCTAAAACCCAATTAAGATATCTAAAAACCCTTTAATCCCCTCAAAAATTTATAAACACTAAAAATAATTAAAGCTTAAATACCTCAAAAATAACCCCAAAACATAAAAAACCATAAAACCCTAAAAACTATCCATATCCCTAAAACCATAGAAACCTTAAAATCCTAAAAAATCATTAAAATCATTAAAAAGTAGAAAAACACAAAAACCTTAAAAGCATTAAGAAAACATAGAAACATGAAGGCAATTTAAACCCCCATAAACTATAAAATCGCTAAAAACCCTAAAACCCCCCCAAAACCCTTCAAAATCCATAAAAACTGAAAAACCATAAAAAATCCTAAAAAACCTTAAAATGCCTAAAAATGTAAAAACCATAAAAACTATAAAAAACCCCTTAGAATGAATTAAAAACATAAAAAACTTAAAACACCTAAAAACAAAACAATGATAAAAAACCTAAAAACCCTTAATGGTTCTTAAAACCTTTAAAAACCATAAAGCCCCCTAAATCTTTAAAAAACCTAAATACACTAAAAACCCATGAAATTCATAAAATCTCTGAAAATACATAAAAGGTAAAAACCCTAAAATCCCTAAGAAAACTTTAAAAATACACAAACACTGAAAACCTATAAAAAACCTAAAAACTCTAAAAACTCTAAAAACACTAAAAATTATAAAAACCTTAAAAATCTCTAAAAACACAAAAAACCATAAAAATATAAAAAATCCCCAAAAATTTATAAAAAAAATAAAACCCTAAAAACCTTGAAAACGGCTAAGAAAACATTAAAAACCTAAAACCCCTAAATCCACTAGAAAAACTAAAAATTCTAAAGACCCTACAAATGTTTACCCAAAAAACCATAAAATTTTAAAAACCCTATAAACCTATAAAACCCTACAACCGTAAACCCACTAAAACTCTAAAACACCTTAATCACCTAAAAAATTAAAAACTATGAAAACCCCTAAAAAATAACAAATCAAAATATAGACTTAAAATGAAAAAAAACCATAAGAAATCTATAAACCCTTCAATCCATAAAACCCAATAAAATCATAAAGGCCCTAAAAACCCTAAAAATCCATAAAACATAAAAACCCTTAAAAAGAACCTAAGAACCTGAACCCCTAAAATAGTCAAAATCCCTGAAAACACAACAAACATAAAAAACATAAAAAGACCCAAAATTTCATATAAACCTAAAAAACATAGAAACACTAGAATACTAAGAAAACATTAAAAACCTAAAACACTTTAAACCCCTAAAAACCTAAAAATGATTAAAACCATAAAAGACCCTAAGAACCTAAAACCCCTAAAACCATAGAAGCCCATAAAGATCTTAAATATCCCTAAAACCGATAACAACACAAAAAACACCACCAAAACTCTATAAAACCTTTAAAACCCTAGAAAAGTTACAAAACACTTTAAAACCTAAAAAAAAACTAAAAACTCAAAAAATCATAAAACCCCTAAAAATCATAATATCCCTAAAAACCTTGAAATCCATAAAAATTATAAAAATCCATAAAAAAACTTAAAAAATAAAATACCTAAAACCACAAAACCCTAAGAAAACATAAAAAAAATATAGAAACACATAAAACCTAGAAAAAGGAAAAAATTCTAAAATCCCTAAAAACCAAAAAACCCTTCAAAATGCCTAAAACCCTAAGAGACAAAAATAACCTAAAAATCCCCTAAAATCGTTACGAATGCAAAAAAATTAAAACTCTAGAATAATCCTAATAATGCCTTAATAACTTTTAGACATTTAAAACCACTAAAAATATAAAAACCCTAAAAACCCAAAAAACCCCTAAAACATTGTAAATCCTAAAAACCCATGAAACCTCTAAAAAATAAAAAAACCTATTGAAAAATCTAAAAACTGTATAAACACCAAAAAATGTTAAAAAAAACTCTAAAAACCTGTAAAACACATAACAAACAAAAGAAACTATAAAATACCAAAATAAATACAAATTTTAATACCATAAAAGTCGTAAAAACCCTTAAAATTTTAATAACCCTAAACACTAAAAAAATGCTGAGAAAACCTGAAAATATTACAAATGTATTAAACCCATAAAACATAAAACATGCTAAAAACCCTAAAATCCAAACAAAACCCTTCAAAATATCTAAAAACACAAAGAACCATAAAAACCCTAAAAATCCCTTAAAATGTGGAAAAATATAATAAACCATAAAAACAATGAAAACCCCAAATAAAACCTTAAAAACTAAAAAACACATAAAACCACAAAAAAATAAAACATTAAACCCCTAAAACCAATAAAAGGTCAAAACACCCCAAAACAGCTTAAATACTATAAAACCCCTAAAACTATAAAAACCTGAAACCCAATGAAACACATAAATCCCTAAATACCTTCTAAAAACTCTAAAAACCTTGAAACATCTAAAAATATTAAAATACTATAAAAAACATAAAACTCTTTAAAACACAAAAAAAACACAAAAAAACCAAAAAACCAGAAAATCTCTAAAATCTAAAAATCCCTAAAAACCCTCAAAATCCACAAGAAACCTGAAGCCCACAAAAATAATTACAAAATACCTAGAAGTCCCTAAAAACATAAATGATCCTCAAATACTTGAAAAATCCAGAAAATCCTCAAAAACATAAAAACAAATTAAACCCTTAAAAATGATAAAATACCACCTAAAAGTCCCTAAATATGCTAAAACCCCCCAAAACTATAAAACCCCATAAATTCCTAAAAAAATATAAAATATAAAAACCCTTAAAACCCCAAAAACATTAAAAAACTCTAAGAAACCATAAAACCCTAAAAACACAAACAAACCCTTGAAACCCCATAAAAATGAAATCCCTAAAACCCTAAAAACACTTCAAAATCACTAAAATCGATAAAAAAAAATAAAAAACCTAAGAAGGGAAAGAAACCCTCAAATTTTAAGAAATCCTAAGAAAACCATAAATTAATAAAAAACATACAACCACTTAAAACTAAAAATAATAAATAATAATAATAATCATCATAAAAATCTAGAAAAAGCACAAAAATCGATAAAAACCTAATAAACCCTCAAAACCCTGTAATCCCCAAAACCCATAAAAACACTAAAAACTACTAGAAATATAGAAATTAAAAATCCATAAAATATTAAAAAAACTATAAAATACATTAAAACCATATGAAAATAAAAAAACCCAAAAACCACATAAAAATAATAAAAACCCTAAAAACACTCAAAATACCTTAATATCCTAAAAACCATAAAATTCCTAAAAAATATAAAAAACATAAAAAAGCCTTGAATAACCTAAAAAACTCTAAGATAAACTTAAAAACATAAAAACACTTAAACCCCACAAAAACATAAAAAATGAAAAAACCCCAAAAAACTATAATATCCACAGAACCCCTAAAAATCCGTAAAAAACATAAAAATTTATAAAAATCCCGAAAAAGCCCTAAAATAACTAAAAACAAAAATAAACTCAAAAACCCTAAAAACACATAATGAAACCTTTAAACCATAAACACTTGAAACCCCTAAAAACATAAAATTTCTAAACATCTTAAAAAACCTAAAATTACCTAAAACCATAAAAATCCCTAAATTCCCAAAAAAAACCCCTAATACTTTTTAGAAACACTAAAATTCATAAAAACCATAAATCTCACTAAAAACCCTAAAAAAACTTCAAACCCCTAAAAATGATTAAAAATAATAAGAAACCTTAAATCCCTAAAAATTCAAAAACTCTAAAAAGCAAAAAAAACCTCAAAAACCTAAAATCCTAAAAGCCCACAAAATCACAAGAATCCCTAAAAACCAATAATAATCCAAAAAATATATAAATATACCTTAAAAATAAATCCCCTAAAAACCAAGTAAAATACTAAGAAAAACATAAAACCAAAAAAACACTTAAAACCACAAAACCCCCTAAAAATAATAAAAATCCAAAAAAACCCCCCTAAAACCCTAAAAGCCCGTAAAACAGTCAAAATATCTAACACCTTAAGATAATAAAAACCCTAAAATCCCTCTAAAAATACCAATTAACCTAAGCAATTCTAAAAACTCTAAAAATATAGAGAAAACATTAAATAAAAAAACACTCAAAACCCCTAAAACATAAAAAATGATAAACCCAAAAAAAACCCTAAAAACTATTCGAACCCTCAAAATCCCTAAAACCCTAAAAACCACAAAAATCCTAGAATCTTTAAAAATCCCTAAAAACATTAAAAACACTAAACACCCTGAAAAACAATAATAAAACCTTAAAAAACTAAAAACACATAAATCACATAAATCCTAAAGAATGAAAAAAACCCTAAAACCCTAAATGACCCTAAAAACCATAAAACCATAAAAACCTTAAAACCACTAAAAACATTAAAAAACCCTAAAAACACTAAAAACCCACTAAAAACTCTAGAATCAATTTAACGCAATAAAAATTTTAAAAAATCTAAAAATCTATAAAGACCTATAAATTCAAAACAAAACCCTAAAACCAATAAATATCCTTAAAAATCTTAGACCCCCCCACAAATCCCTAAAAACCCCAAAAAACTATAAAACACTAAAAAACCATAAAAATACCTAAAAACATAATAAAAATAAAAAAACCCTAACAACCCCAAATAAAACCCTAAAAACATAAAAAAACCTAAAAATTTAAAAATCCATAATAAATTCTAAAAATACCAAAAAAATTAAAAACATCTAAAACCTAGAAGAAATTCTAAGAAAAAATCAAAAAACTAAAAAAACTAAAACCCCTAAAAACCTAAAAAATGATAAAAATTATAAAAATGATAAAAATCCTAAAAAGACCCAAAATCCCCCTAAAACCATAAACCTTCTAAAAACCATAAAACCCATAAAACCACTAAGACCCCACTAAACCCCCTTTAAATACCTAAAAACATTTAAAAACAATAAAAACTCTAAAAAATAAAAATAAAATCCTAAAACCCAAAAATACAAAAAAACACCGAAAACCCCTAAAAACCCAAGGAACCATAAAAATACTAAAAACACTATAAATTTAAAAAATCAAACAAACCCTAATAAAACCTTAAAAACCAAAAAGTGCATAAAATCCTTAATAATCAAAAATTCCTAAAAAACCGAAATAATTATAAAACCTAAAAAAATACTAAAACCACGGAAAATCCCTAAAAACCCTAAGAAAACAAAAAAACATAAAACCCATCCAAAACTAAAAAAATACTAAAACCCCTAAAATGCCTAAAAATCCTAAAACCACAAAATACCTTAAAACCCAATATGAACTCTAAAACCCACAAATCACTCAAAAATCCCTTTAAACCCCTAAAAACATTAAAAACTCTAAAAACCTTAAACACCCTAAAAACATGAAAAACCCATAAAATCTCCCAAAAAACAATAAAACCCATAAAGTAATAAAAAAATCCCTATTTATCCCTGAAACATAAAAAAACTAAAACCCTAAAAAATAAAAATAATTCCATAAAAAACTAAATAAACATTAAAACCCCAAAAAACCTAAAAAGGTAAAAACCCTAAAAACCATTAAAACAGTAAACAATCCTAAAACCTTAAAAATAGTTAAAACCCATAAAAAATGTAACAAATCCATAGAAATCCAAAAAATGTAAAAACCACTGAAAACCCTAAAAAATAATAATACCATTACAACCTAAAACACTTAAACCCCTTAAAAGGCCAAAAAATTCTAAAGTCCATAAAATACCCTAAAACCTCTATAAAACATAAAACCCCAAAAACCAATAAAAACACTAAAACCTAAAAAACCCCAACAAAAAATCTAAAAACCCTTTAAAGAACAAAGAAATTTAAAAACCTAAAATGCCTTAAAACCAAAAAATAAATATAAAAACCAATAAAATGTATAAAAACCATTAACACCATAACACACCATAAAACCCAAAAAATCCCAAAATCCCTAGAAAAATAAATTTTTTAAATTAGAACTAAAAATCCATAAAAAGGTAAAAACCCCTAATTCCCTTGAAAACCCATTAGAAATCCTAAAAAACAATAAACACATGAATCCTCTAAAAAACCTTAAAAACTTTTAACACCCAAAAAATCCTAAAAAACCAAAAACCATGACACCCCCCAAACCCCTAAAAACCTTACATGACCCCTAAAACTCTAAAAACCCATTAAATCCCTAAAAATTAAAAAATCAAAAAAAAAATAATTCAAAAACTTTAAAAGAACTCAAAAAACCCTAAAACGCCCTCAAATTCACTAAAATCCATAAAACTCCAATAAAATCTCTAAAATCGAACAAAAAGGTAAAACCCCATAAACCCCTAAACCCCATAAGAAAACCATTAATGACTAAAAACACATAAAAACCTTAAAAACCTAAAAACCACAAATACCCTAAAACCCCAATAACCTTAAACCCCACTTAAAACCCTAAAATTACTAAAAACCAATAAAAACCCTAAATCCCAAAAAACCAAATGAACATAATAAATATTATAAAAACCATATAAAACCCTAAAATCATTAAAAAACAATAAAAACCTAAAAACCCTAAAAACACTATAAAATATATGAAAACATTAAAAACAAAAAAACACATAAAACCCTCAAAACCAAAAAAAAATCTAAAAACCTTAAAAACCCAAAAACCCTAGAAACCCTAAATATCATCAAATTACCTAAAAATCCTAAAAACCATAAAAATCATAAAAATCCCTAAAAAAATAAAAACATAAAAAACTCATAAAACCATAAAAAATCATAACAAAGCCTGAAAAAATAGAAAAACACTTAAAAACCCAAAATAATAAAAATGATAAAAACCCTAAAAACCATAGAACCCAAAAAACCTTGAAAACCCCTAAAAAACATTAAAACCTAAAATCACTAAAAACCAATAAAAAATATAAAATCACGTAAAAACCCTTTAAAGCTAAAAATTCTAGAATACCGTAAAGACCCTAAAAAACCTAAAATACATCAGAATCCCTAAAACCCTAAAACATAAAAAAATCAGTAAATACCCATAAAATCCCAAAAAACATAAAAAACCTAAAAATTATAAAAGACACTAAGAAAACATTAAAAATAAAAATAAAAATAAAACCCATGAAAAACAAAAAACAAGATAAAAACCATACAAAACATTAAAAAACCTAAAACCCATAAATCCCCTAAAACCCATAAAAACCCAAAAAACCCAAAACACCATAAAAACCACTAAAAACATTAAAACCCTCAAAATCCAAATAAACCCAAATAACCATACAATCCATAAAAATGTTAAAACCACTGAAAACCGGAAAAAAAGTTCCTAATAAAACATTAAGAAAAAAAATCACTTAAAACCCCAAAAAATATAAGAAAATAAAAATTTTAAAACCACAAAACCCTAAAAACAATGAAAATTCCTAAAACCCCTAATAACCCATAAAAATATTAAACTCCCATAACATCCTTAAAAACATAAAAACCCCTAAAAACCCTAATAAAACCTTAAAAACTTAAGAAATTCTTAGAAACACTAAGAAACCTAAAGATGCCAAAAAACACTAAAAAATGCAATAACTCTAAAAACCCTAAAACCCATAAAAACCATAAAAACCACTATATCCCTTTGAAACCCTAGGGACATATAGAACCCTAAAACCCCACTAAAAACTCTAAAAACCCTTTAAAACACTTAATTTTTTTAAAAACCATAAAAATCCTTCAACACAAAAAAACCAAAAAAACAAACCGTAAAGTCATAAAACCATAAAAACCATTCAAAACCCTCAAAATCCATAAAAACCCAATAAACTGTAAAATCCTAAAAATAACTTAAAATCCCAAAAAATGTAAAAACCCGATGAAACTTAAAAAATAGTAAGAAAGCCTTAATAACATAAAAACACAGTAAACAGCTAAAACATAAAATTGTAGAAACCCTAAAACCCATAAAAACCCCTAAAATCCTAAAAACCATGAAAACTTATAAAACCAAAAAAAACAATTAGAAATCCATAAAAACACCAAAATATCTAAAATACCTTTAAAACTCTAAAATACATTAAAACCCATAAAATCCCCAAAAATTAACTAAAAATTAAAAAAAACCCTTTAAACCCATAAAAACGTTAGAAAATTCTAAAACCCTTCAAATCCATAGAAAAATAAAAAACCCCTAAAACCTAAATAATCCATAAAAACTAAAAAATCTTTTAAACCCCCTAAAACTATAATAGAACCATAAGAAACTAAAAATAGTCAAAAACCCTAAAAAACCTAAATAAGAGAACAAAATAAAAACCATAAAAACCTAGAAAAACCAAGAAACACATAAAACCATAAGAAACCCTAAAAACCCTTAAGAACTCTAAAACCCCCTAATACCCTAAAAACCATTTCAACCCCAAAAAATATTAAAAACCCTATAAAAAACAAATCCAAATAAACTCAAAAACCCCCGAGAACCCAATAAAACCAAAAATAAATCTAAATCCCATAAATTTCTTAAAATCATGAAAAACCATAAAAACCCATAAAAACCTAAAACCTCTGAAAAATCCTAATAAAACCTTAAAAATATAAAACACTTAAAACAAAAAAACAATTAATACCACTAAAAAAATAAAAACTCTAAAAATTATTAAACATTAAAAACCGTGACAACCTTAAAACCCTAATATTCCCCAAAAGCTTTAAAACCCTAAAAATATATAAAAACCTAAAACCACTCAAAAAACTAAAAAAAATTATACCCTAAAAATCATTAAAAATTATAAAAAATCTCAACCCCTAAAAAACACGAAAATAACTTGCTAAAACCCAAAAATCGTAAATATCTTAAATATCCTAAAACCCCTAAAATCCCTTAAAATCATAAAAATAATAAAAATATTAAAAAATACCTAAAATACACAGAAACATAAAAACCCCAAAACCTAAAAAACCTAGAAAACCCCAAAGAAAACATTGAAAACCTAAAAACACTTATAACCTCTATAAACAATAAAATGCTAAAAATATTAAAAACCATAAAAAATATAAAACCCCTAAAATACATAAATACCCCTAAAAACAAAAAAAAAAGATTCATAAAACCCATAAAACCATTGAAATACACTAAAACAACTAAAACCAAAAAACCTATAAGAACCCATAAAATATAAAAACCCTAAAACCCCATAAGAACATAAAATTACACTAATAACTAAAAACCCTTTAAAACCATAAAAATGATAAAAAAAACTCTAAAACCCCTCGAAATCACAAAAACTAGAAAAAACTCTATAACGTAAAAAATCCCTAAAAATAATAAAACCGTTAAAACAGAAAAAAAACAATAAAAAACAAACAAATCCTAGAAACCATAAAAATCCTAAAAGATACCAAAAAAAAGTAAATATGTAAAAAACCATAAAAATTAGGAAAAACCCTAAGAAAACCATAAAATCATAAATACACTTAAAACCCATAAAAACCTAGTGATGAAAAAAATCCTAAAAATCATAAAAACATTAAAAACCACAAAAAACCAAAAATACATCAAAACCCATAAAAACAATAAAAAATCAAAAAAACCAGTAAAAAATCTAAAAACCATTAAACCCCTACAAACATTAAAAAACTCTAAAACTCCTTAAAACCCCAAAAAAATAAAAAAATATCAAAAATCCAAAAAAACCGCAAAACCCTAAAAACACTAAAAAACCCTATAACCCCTTTAAATCCCAAAAAAAATAAAAAAATAAAAAATATAGTAAGGTATTAAATTCCTTGAAAATGTAAAAATCTATAAAATACATGAAATTCTCTAATAAAACTTTAAAACCCTTAAAAAACTAAAAATACCTAAAAAAATATGAAAAATGCTAAAACCATATAAATCTGTAAAATCCCTAAAAAATCGAAATACCCATAAATACCATAAAAACATAAAAACCAATAAAAACCCTATTAACTAATAAAAATTTTAAATACTCTTTAGGATTCTAAAAACATTATAGACTCTAAAAAACTGTAAAACCCAAAAAAAAACAAAAAACCCTAAAACCGAAAAAACCTATAAAAACATTAAAAAACAAGAAATCCCTCAAAACCCTCAAAATCCTTAAAATCCCAAAAAAATAAGAAAAACGTCCAAAATACCTGAAAATACATAAAAATATAAAACCCCTAATAACCCTAAAAATTTTTAAGAAGTCCATAAAAACATAAAAACACTTAAAACCCTTAAAAATCCTAAAAAGTGTTAAAAATTCTCAAACCCCTTAAAACGTTTAAAACCATAAACCCCCTTAAAAACAACAAAATCCAACCAATAAAAATCCTAAAAACTCACTAAAAACTCCAAACCATCTACCCTAAAAATGTTAAAAACATTAAGAACCTTAAAACACGTAAAAAACACAAAAAACACGTAAACAAAAAAACATAAAATGCCTAAAAATAGAAGAAGCCTTTAAATTCCTCAAAATCCCTAAATATTCTAAAAATAATTAAAAAACCTAAACAATTCTAAAAAACCTTAATAAACATAAAAAACCCTAAAAACCATGAAAACCCCTAAGAAAACCTTAAAACCCATAAAACACATAAAACCCTAAAAACCTATGAAATCCTAAAAACCCAAGAAAGGTCCTACAAACCCTAAACCCCCTAAAAACCAAAAAACACATTAATACCTTATTAGACCCTAAAAACCCTAAAAAAATCATAAAATTTAGAAAACCCATAAAAACCCTTACAACCCTATAAAAACCCTAAAAATCACTAAAAACATTAAATACCCTTTAATCACCCAAAATGATAAAAAAAACTCTAAAAATATTAAAGAACATAAAAAATCAAAAACACCCAAAAAACCCCTAAACCCATCAAAGTCCTTATAACCCCTGAAATAATATAAATCTAGAAAACCCTACAAATCCCAAAACAAAAAAAACATCAAAAACCTTTAATAAAACTATGTAAACGTTAAAACGTAAAAATACCTAACACCCCCAAAAAACAAAAAATTACTAAAACCCCTAAAAATACAAAACCCCTAAAAATTGTAAAAAAACAAAAAAACCATAAAAAATACAAAAACCCCTTTAAAACCATATAAAACCAATAAAAATATTAAAATCCATTAAATCCCTAAAAACATTAGACAACAACAAAAACCTATTAAAACCAAAAAAAAGATAAAAATCCCCTAAATACCTTAAAGAATAATGAAAACCTTAAAAATCCTACAAGACCTAAATACTATCAAAATCTCTAAAAACAATAAAAATCATAGAAATACTAAAAACCCTAAAACTATAAAAACCTTAAGAATGCTTTAAAAACCAAAAAACACATAAACCCACTAATAAAATTAAAAATGGTAAAAACTATAAAAACACTAAAAATTATAAAATACCAAAAACCCTAAAAACTCCAAATCCGTAAAAAATACTAAAAACCCATAAATACAATAAAAAATACAAAATATAAAACCCTTTAAACCCATAAAACATTAAAAAACTAAAAAAAATTCTATAAACTCAAAAACATAAAAAACTGAAAAAACCCATAAAACCATAAAACCAAAAAACAAAATCTCTAAAAACCCTATAAACCAATAAAATTCATAAAAACCCTCTAAAAATAAATAAAAATTTAAAAATCCATAATATCTCTGAATCCCTTACAAATATCATAAAAACAAAAAAACACTTAAAATCACTAAAAACCTACAAAATTCAAAAAACACCCAAAAAATCCTAAAACTCATGAAACCCTAAACCCCTAAAACCCATAAAACCCATGAAACTCATGAAACCATTAGACCCTAAAACCTAATAAAACTCTAAAAACCCTTTAAACCATCCAAAATGATAAAAAAAATCTTAAAAAAAATTTAAAAAGATAAAAAATCCCCAAAATCCCCAAAACATCAAACACATAAAACACTTAAAACCCCCCAAACACCCACATAATCCATAAAAATTTTAAAATTTCATAAAGAATACAAAAAATCCCTTAAAATCAATAAAATGTAAAAAATATAAAATACCCTGAATAACTCTAAGAAAACCTTAAAAAACTAAAAACACTTAAAACCCTAAAAACTAAAAAATACTAAAACCATTAAAAACCCTAAATAGCCCTAAAACCCATAAAAACCATAAAACCACTAAAAATCTTAAAAACCATAAAAACCCAAAAAACCCCAAAAACAACTAAAACTCTAAAAATTATTTAAACCCCTATAAATGTTGAAAACTCTAAAAACATTAAAACTTGTAAAAACTCAAAAAAAACCTAAAATACAAAAATCCATCAAAATCCCTAAAAAGCATAAAAACCCATAGAAATACTAAAATTGTCTAAAAATACCTAAAAACATTAAAACCATTGAAACCTCTTAGAAAAATTAAAAATTTAAGAACACTTAATACTCATAAAAATTATCAAAACCACCAAAAAACATAAAACCCCATAAAATCACATAAAAACCCTCAAAACCACTAAAAAATATAAAAACCCATTAATGCCCTAAAAATGTGAAAAACTTCTAACAAACCCTCAAACCACTAGAAACTAAAAAATCCAAAAACACACAAAACCATAACAACCATAAAAACCATAAAATCCCTAAAACACCTTAACAAGAATTAATAACCTAAAAACAATTAAAAACCCTAAAAATATAAAAATGCATAAACTCTAAAAACCCCTAAAAGCCCAAAAAACCCAAAAAAAAAACAAAAAAAATCATCTAAAAACATTTGGCATCCTAAGACCAATAAACTACCTAAAAATCACTAAAACTCCAACAAACTTTTAAGCCCCTGAAATCAATAAAAACTCTAAATACATTTAAAAAACTAAAGATAAAACCCTAAAATAAAAAATAATCAAAACTACAAAAACACTAAGAAACCTAATAACCCCTTAAAATCCAAAAAAACTTAAAAACCATAAAAATCATAAAAATCCCAAAACTCTTGAAAAAACATATAAACCATTAAAATACAAAAACTAACATAGGTTCCCTAAAAACATGAAAATAATAAAAACCCTACAACCCCCTAAAACCAATAAAAACATTAAACACCCAACACCCCTTAAAAGCCCTAAAAACCCCTAAAACATTAAAGAACACTAAAACCTCTAGAAATGATGTAAACCCATAAAACCCTTAAAAACAATAAAAAATATTCAAAACCGTAAAAAATACAAACACCCTTAAAAACCATAAAACTATAAAATTATAAAAACCCTAAAACCCACAAAATCCTTAAACCCCTAAAAACCATAAATATTTTATAAAGGCCATAAATATATTTAAAAACATAAAAATCCATAAAAATATTAAAAATACCTTAGTCATATTGTTACACATGCAATGATGGCTGGATTATATTTCCCTTTCAAAGCCAGCAAGGACTCCTATGTACCCTCGCACCTTTTTTATGCTGACGATATCCTTCTATTTGGGCAGGCTAATATGCGAACTATCTCAGCTATCTGGAAAATCTTTAATCACTATGAAGATGTTGTTGGGCAGGCAATCAGTTGGTGTAAATCATCTATTGTTTTTGGGAACGGGTGCTCCTCAGTGAGGCAAAACAGAATCATTAGATGTCTTGGCGTTAAAAAAGGATCTCTTCCTTTTAATTACCTTGGGGTTCCCCTCTTCTGGGGGAGGGAAAAGCGCTACCACTTGGAAAGCATTTCTGTTGATATCACCCAGCAGCTAGCTAAATGGAAGGGAAAGTCTCTATCTCAAGCAGGCAGAGTTTGCCTTATCAATTCCGTTATCACATAAATGTTTGTTCATGCCTTCTATTTATATAGATGGCCGGTAAGTCTGATCAAATCCCTTCAAGCCAAGATTCTAAACTTTGCATGGACAGGATGCATTAGTGAAAATAAATTGGTAACTGTTGCATGGAAAGACTGAATCAAACCCATTAACATGGGTGGTCTTGGAATTAAAGATCTCAGGGCTTTCAATGAGGCCTTGTTGGCTAAATTCACCTGGAATCTCTTCGTGCAAAAGGAAGGTGACCTGGATTTTCTTAAAGAACGATTCACTGCCCACTTGTGTACTGGCTACACTGGGTATATTCTCTCCTCGGTATGGACCACAATTAAATCCTCATTTCAGAATATTATCTCTCAATCTATCTAGACTGTTTCAAGACAATCCAATCTGAACTGCTGGCTCACCCCTTGGCTCGATTGTCCTCTGCATGAACGTATGAAAGTTCCACAAGGTCTGCAACACATGACTATCAGTGAGCTCAACGATAGGCTGATGGAGCTGGATGGAATTCTGCCATCACACATCATCTCCCAGATCTATTGTTACAACTACGTTGATTCAGACACTCTCCTAAGGAAGCAGGATCTGATTGGCCAGCTCACTACAAGGGGTTTCTACGAGCATGAATGCCGACAAGGTCCTGACCCCCCCTCATGGCTTCTGAAATATAAGTTTCAAATCATTCCACCTAGACACATTCTTCTTATTTGGAAAATTTGGAGGCGTAGGTTGCCTATGCATGGTTAGCTTCAAAAAACTGGGCTGCAGATTGCCTCGGTCTGCAGCATCTGTTTGCGAGGTGATGAAAGCATACAACACCTCTTTATTGATTTCAATCTTGCACACAGATTATGGAGCTACATGCAGGATGTTTTTGGTCCCCGCTTACCTCATGGAACCTTTTCTCAATGGATTCTTTTTATCAATGATTTTAGCTGCAGTGAGCAGCTTCATAACCTCCTTCTTGCAGCATCGGCATCCATTGTCTCATTCCTATGGGCTGCAAGAAATTCTGCTAAGTTTTGGAACAAATCATGCTCCACGCATGAGGGTATTATTTCCATGCATAGTGATGTTCGGCTGTCTGGGAGTCTCCAATCAGGTACGATGAACAACTGCTTCAATGATCTTGTTACACTCCGCACCCTTGGTGTCCTTGGCAGGTGAAAAAAACCAATGTGGATGAAGTACATTAGATGGATTCCACCAATCCCGTCATGGATCAAAGTTAATGTTGATGGTGCGGCGACAGGCTCACCAGGCCCTTCAGGTTGTGGTGGGGTCCTCCATACTTGTCGAGGATTTGTCAAGGGTATTTTCTATCACTACATTGGGAATGGATGTGCTTATGAGGCAGAGCATTGGGCTATTATCAAGGCTATTCGTTTTGCAATTCAATTTGGGTGGTTGCATCTATGGATCGAATCGGACTCAATGCTTGCAGTGGAGGCGCTTCACCAAAACTTAAGGAAGGTTCCATGGTGGCTCAATCCTCAGTGGATTGAATGCCTTAGCCTATCCAAGAACCTGATCTCAGGATCTCTCATGCATATAGGGAAGTCAATATGGTGGCTGATGCTCTCTCCAAGATGGCTATTGAAGAATGCTGCTCACGGTGGTCATTCATTGCTCCTTCCTTTTTCACGTCTCATGTAGCCTCTGACATGATGGGTGCTACCCGCACAAGAATGTACAAGTCCCCCTGTAATGTTTTGTACCTTTTTTTATTAATTGAGGCGCCAAGATTTCTACTTGGAATGCGCCTTCTTTTCCCTAAGAAAACATTAAAACTATAAAAAACATAAAACCCCCAGAAAAACTAGAAAATGATAAAAAAACTAAAATACCCTAAAAAACCATAAAAACATTAACAAAACCTAAAGAAATATAAAACCCCATAAAACCTTTAAAAATCTATAAAATCCCTAAAATACCATAAATTCCTAAAAATCCATAAAAATTCATAAATAGTAAGAGACCCAAAAACCCTTAAAACACTAAGAAAACCTCAAAAAATAAAATATTTTATATCACTAAAAACATAAAAAAAATCCAGAAACTGTAAATCCCCAATACCCATGAAAATCATAAAAACTGAAAAACCATAAAAAAAACTCAAACCCCAGAAAAACCTTAAAAACTCACAATAAATATAAAAACCCTCTAAACTCATAAAACCATTATAAAACTCTAAAACCATGAAAACCACTAATAAACACACACAAAATCATAAAAACCAAAAAAAAACTATAAAAACACACCAAATCCCATAAAACATTAAAAACTGAAAAACCCTTAAAAACCCAAAAAATCCTACAAAATTTTTAACACCATAAAAAACTTGGAAATCCATAAAAAAATTAAAAACCTAAAAATACTTAAAAACCCTAAAAACCTAAAAATTCTAAAAACCATAAAAAAAAAAATCCCCTATGAACCTTTAAAAACCTAAAAACCCCAAAAATTCACTAAAGACACTTTAAACACCTAAAAACATAAAAACACCTAAAAATCCTTAAATCCCTAAAAACACAAAAAAAATCTCTAAAAACCAAAAAAACTAGAAAACCCCCTTAAAATCCCTAAAACATCTCAAAATCCCTAAAACCCTAAATACCATAAAAATATTTAAAATCCCTAAAATTCCCAAAAAAATTAAACAAAACACTAATAACATTGAGAAAGCCTATGAAAACCCTAACAACTTAAAAACACTTATAATCCAGAAAAACATAAAAACCATAAAACCCCGAAAAAACATAAAAACCGTAAAAAAATCATTAATCCCCAATAAAAAATTTCAGAGCCTATTAAACCACTAGAAATATTAAAAAATGATAAAAAACATTAAAACACCAAAAAATCAGCAAAAAACTAAATTCCCAAAAATCCATAAAACACTAAAAACCTTAAAAAACTACGAGCCTTCAAAATTCCAAAAAACATTAAAAACCCATAAAAATACATAAAATCCCTAAAAAATAAAAACCCATAAAACCCATAAGAAAACCATAAAAATATAAAAACATTTAAAACCCCTAAAAGCCTAAAAATGCTAAAAAATCATAAAAACCCTATTAAACCCTAAAAACCATAAAAACCCTTAAAAACATAAAAAACCATCAAAAGCCCTAAAAACCATAAAAAGTCACAAAATTATATAAAAAGTATTTAGACCCCTAAAAACATTAAAAACTCTATTATGCCTAAAAAACCAAAAAACTAATGAAATCCCAAAATTGAACAAACTATACAACCAAAAACCCATAAGAAACCCTAAAAACATAGAAAATCCCTAAAACCGTAAAAAGGTATCAAAATTCTAAAAGTCTATAAAATCCCATGAAAACCATGAAAAACTTGAAAAATCCTAAGAAAACCTTAAAATCTAAAAAACACTTAAACCCCTAAGAAACCAAAAACACAAAAAACCCTAAAAAATTAAAATACCCAAAAAATCATTAAAACCATAAACTCCTAAAAATATATAAAAATCCATAAAATTCTATAAAACCACTAAAAAATCTAAAATACCTTTAAACCAGAAAAAAAAACATTAATGAAATCTAAAAACTATAAAACCATAAAAAGCTCAAAAAACCCCTAAAAACCAAAAAAAATAAAAAACCCATAAAACCCCTAAAATTACCTAAAAACACTAAAAACCAATAAAAATAATAAAAATCAATAAGAATCCCTAAAAATGAAAAAACACTAAAAAACTATGAAAAACCAAAATAAAACCTTAAAAACCTAAAAACTCTTATAACCCCTACAAATCTAAAAAATTTCTAAACACCCGATAAAAACCCAAAAATCCCTAAAAACCATAAAAACCAGAAAATCCCCTAATACCATAAAAATTGTGAAAACAATAAAAATCCACTAAAAGCTCTAAAAACCTTGAAACCCACTACAAACTCTTAATACCCATTAAATCCCTAAAAAATATTGAAACACAATATAAAAATAAAAAACATAAAATGTAACACCCCGAGATTATATGAGATATATTATTTTTAATTTCTTGTATGTTTTCTATTATACACTACACCAATATTACCTTGCGCTATACGCAACACCATATTAGCTTGTAGTATACACAACACTATTCTTGGATCATGTTACACACAATTTCAAGTTCGTTTGATAGTAGTTATTTTACGCAACATTGAGTGTATATATATATGTATAAATGAAATATGGTTGGATTATATTATACGACACAACGAAGGAGTCTTTCACAACACGCAACCCTGACTTGGCTTTCATTACACGCAATCGCGACCTTCCTCGATAGCGTGTGTTGTACGCAATACCTGGTTTTACTAAACAACGACAAATGGTTATAATATTATTATGAACTACATGTTATGAATAGTATTATATAAATTTTTTATTTCATAACATTATTATTCATCTCACACATTTTATAGATCATGGTATTAGAACAAAATAAATTTTTTGGGAAAAATAAGTATTTTTCAAAAAATGCAGTTTTGCCACTTTTTGATGGCGCACCCACTTTCAATCTAGTTTTTTACATTTTTATAAGTTCAATTTGAAAAAATTAAATTCTTACTTGGAATCAGGATATAAAAATTTAATTTGGATAAATTTTTCATGTTATTCTAATAACTTTTATATTTTAATGAATAGTAAAAACATGCTATATTTTAATTAAAAACAACTTTTTTCATCACAATAATTTATATGGTTAGATTATCTTTTTAATTGGTTTTAAAGTTTAATTATAATATATTTTTATCATTTAATCCAATGTTGGTCATTGGAATTAATTTCACTTTGAAATTGGACATAAACAAGTGTCGAACTTTTGATAGTTATTGTTTCTTAAAAACACGCTATTTGTTTTGATAACGGGAATTAATATTAAAATTAATTAATGCCCCTTATATGTTTTGAATTTATAAAAAATAGAAATCATTTTTGAATTCGGAATATCAAAAATAGATTAGGCTGAATTTTTGGTATTTTTCTAAAAAACCTCAATTTTTTGATGAATAGTGAAACCACTTAGTGGTAGTTAAAAAACTGACTCATTCATTTAAATGAAATTTTACCACTTATGTGAATTTAATTTCAAAAATTCGATATACATGGTTGTTATATAGAAGTAAAATGTGGTTCAATAAGATGAAAATACTTTTTGGTGAATAGTAACTTTTGACTTTTATTTACCGCTGTTAAAGGTAAATAGGGTAATTCAAGGTTAATAGAATATTATAATAAATCAGAATTTATCTTAACACTTGTTGTAACCTTATTGGATGAGTATTGGACGACCATGGGCATCCTTGGGTCGATTTTGGGACCCCATTAAGCTACATGGTAGTAATAATGACAATTTAAATTAATTAATTTAATGTAAAGACAAAATTGACATTAACAAAAAAATACTAATTAATTTTTATAATGGGTTATATAAATTATATTTTCGACTATAAATATTAATTGGAAAGACAAAGAGATTTCCTACATGATGGTATTTTTTTAATAATTTTTAGACATCAAATAAATTAAATTATTTATGACACAATAATGATGCAGTATTTAACACATTAATAAATGATTTAAATAAATAAGATTATAATGACTAAACTATTATCAAAAACATGTCCAATTCTCATTGGATGATTTTATTTAGACCATGAGGCATCTTATCTTCATATTTAATGATTCTTTGGACCTTTTGAAGCCGAAGATAAGTTTATAATAAAATAATATTTTCAAACTTTCCAAAAGAGCCCCTCCTCCCCCCTTATAAAAGGAGACCATTTATAGCCAATTCCCCACACCTCTCAAGCCATTTGAATCGTCCAACCTCTACCCAATTAAGCTTACTAAATCCCACTCCTCTCCCTAGAATCCTTAATTTTGGCAGGAGACACTTTAAGAATTCCTTTTGGTTCAAACCAAAGGATGTTACCCAAATTAAAGGTAACGGTTTCTCTTAAATTGTTTTCTTTTATTCTACTTCTCCAACCCCTAAACACTTTTTAATCCATTATTTTTTAACAAAAAAAGTATCCTCAATATAATAGGATGTTTTTATGAGAAGTATTCTAACTAAACATACAATAACCTCCATCTAATGGATGAAGAACATAATGTTTCTGTGGATGACAAACTAACACCTCACGAAACGATGATTGTTTGATTTTCTCCTACCACCTCTCGTGGTGGAAATTATGATGGAAATATATTAATATATGATATATATTATGTTTATTATTTACTTATTCATCTTTAATTCCCAATTATATCACTCCTTTATGGTTTCCATAATGGGTAAATACGATAATCTCATTTGAGGAAGTGCGGACTACCGCCCCCTCAAAGTGATGTGATTCGTTAATGCCTTATGTGGGATGTACAAAGGATAGAGTTAATGATATTATATATAATATTATAATGGGAGTATAATATACCTATGTATCATTATTTTTTAATTCCATTAAAATAAGAAATAGAAATGAAAGTAGCGTTCATGCGTACGTACGGATTATCGTCTCCATGAACGGTGCATTTAATTTCTTACCTCGATATGTTATTTACTATTATAGATAAATATATATGCTGGATATATATGATATATATGATATATAAATCATGAATATCATTCTGGATATAATAAACCTTTGACCACATGAACAACATGTAATTATAAGAAGTCCATTTTTGACTCAAGTACCAAATATTGACAAAACGAACGTTATTAACATAAATGGTTACATAATTTTTATAACATGGTAATAAGTGATATAAAAGGAATAATAAACTTGAAAAAGGTTCTTAATCATGTATAAATTAACTTTGTTTTCTTATTTAGGAGATTAAAGAATGATCTAGTCAAGTCAGACACGAGGTAAGGGAACTTCTTAACCCAATTTCTATTCTTTGGGTTGATCTTATCTTTATTGTTTATGTAGTTCTTTGATTATGTGAGAAATGAATTTTTATATATTATCATGTATTTATAATTTCTTTATGTGACCTTATAGTTAATAAACATAAGTGATCTATATTGTTTACAAAAATATCTTTGTAAGAGATAACTATTCCAATCTCGTTATTATCCGAGATTGTTATTCGTAAGTATTTCCTAGGGTTATTGTTATCATCCACGACCATGTTTTCTAAAAACAATGCATGTATTTTTAAAGCCCTTTTTACCCATTTTTTGAAATTTACCACATGTTATGAAAGGAATCTAACTTTTTTTACCACATGCGGAACTTTTTGCTTTTCTGACAAAAGTATGAGAAGAATGTTATTTTTAACTTATACGGCTTGAACGGATTTTTACGGTTTCATAACGCCTCATTTTCAGGAAGCTTACTCTACAATATTTTATGACTATTTTCAAAAAAATAATTTTCTTTTAAAATTTCATGGAATTTGGTGAAAATAAAATTATTTTGAAGAAGAAAGGATATTTTCCTCAAGAATTCATTTCAAGTGTTTTATCAAAACAATTTTCCATCTAAGATGAAGTTATTTTAATATGTGTATGTTTCAAGTATAATGTCTCTATAATTTACATGGTTTCACTTTTCTTATGATGAAATATCCATTTGTTTTATATGTATTATGTGATGATGTTTATGAAACCCATTTTATTCTTTGGGCTATGATGATTGTTTTATGTTTATTTTGTGGCATAAGTAAGAATTATTTCATTACGAGATGGGTGGGACCTATATCTCCCTCCAATTAATTGGGTAAAGCTTTATATATCATGAGATAGACATGGATGGAATGGTAAGTTAATCTAGTTCAGTTTTAGAAGACTAAAACGAGGACTGAACTCGATTCATAAAGGGACTTTGTCCAGTAAGATAGTCTTGGAAGCAATGCCTTTGATACTATGGAAATCATAACATGTACTTAATGGTTTCCACAATTACATGTTTTATTCTCAAACTATTTTATTAGGATTAATGTTTCTTTATGATCTATGCCTTACGTACTGCCATGTTTTATGGCATTTCTGAAGATCTTGATGTTTAAACATTATGTTCATGTATTTAAGTTCAAATGTATATGATTTTTTTTATTTTCTCCATGCTTACCCTTACTGAGCATTTGAGCTCACCCTTTTATATGTTTTCTTTTCCCCCAAATTTAAATAATGGTTTTAGGTAAGAAAACAAAAATGGGAAGATCTTTATGGGAGATGTTTAAGTTCTTTCACCCCGATTAGAAGATTGTGTTCCGAGTTTCCAAAGACACTAAACAATTACGGTCCTTGAGTGTTGGTTCTTGTTATGTATTAAGTATTACTCAAAATTAATGTAATTTCCATGTACATCAAGATTTGGGTCTCTACAGTTGGTATTAGAGGAAAGGTTTAGTTAACCTTTGGAAACTAGGATGCGAAAACTTTAGTGAGATCCCTAGATATATTTATAAGTTATGTCTAGGGATATCCCTATGGTTAAGTATACGTATCGGTTATAGTCCTATAATAGCTCTAACGATCTTAGAATTAAACCCATGATGTTAGATATTGAAGGTACTCCCCCTTTATTATGTTGTTTTACTTAGCATGATTTTTTCCCCTCACACTATTCTTTTTGGATTTTAGATTATGGTTGGAACCCGAAGGAACCGTTTTGATCAATGTAATGGACAATGCAATGATTTTCCTCTTGAACAAACCAATTTTATGGGAGATGGAGTGAAAAATCTTATTTCTATACTTACATAAGATATGAATCATTCTGGACATCCAAATGAGCAGATAAGGGAACAATATTCTATTGAGTCCTTCATGAGGCAATGCCCACCTTCTTTCAGTGGGTCTTATGATCCACTTGTTGCTGAACAATGGATCAGTACCATTGAAAAGATATTTTCCATACTTCGTTGTTCGGAACACGAAAAATTCATTCTGGCTATTTATCATTTAGAAGGTGAATCAGATCAATGGTGGACTCTAATTAAGAATATGAGGCCCTGAGATGAAACTGAATCCATGGAATATGATGAGTTCAAGAACATATTTTTCAATAAGTACTTCCCTCGTATTCTTCGAACAAAGATGGAAAAGGATTTCCTTGAGCTTAAGCTAAAGGATGATGAACATGTTGGTATATAAGAATCAAATTTTACCAGGCTTTAAAGGTATGAATCTGGATTTATCATTGAACCTCAAAGTAAAGTTGACCGATTCTTCAGTGGCTTAAAACCAAGTCTTCGAAGGGAATTAGCTATAAGAGACTTCAGTAGCTATGAAGAAATTGTGTGTTGTGCTATCAAGGTAGAAATGGAAGTTGATGTTACATATCTATATCATGGTTTTGAAAAGAAATGAAAGATGGAATACAAGGAGAAATATCAGAATAGTGGTGAAAACAAGATGAATGTTTCTTTATGCTCAAAGTTTAGAAGAACGCATGGTGGATATTGTCTTAAAGGGACTAGAAAATGTTTTAAGTGTGGAAAAGAAGGTCATCAAGAATATAAGTGTCAATGTAATGAAAAAAGGGTTGCTAATTATGTGAATAAAGAAAATACTGCAGAGAACGCACCACCAACACTTCAATTCTTCAAGTGCAAGGAAATGGGGCATTATTCTAATCAATGCCCTAATCCAAGGGTTAATGATGATCAACGTGAGCAACCTCTTAAGGAAAAGGATAAAGGTAATTCCCATGCAATCTCTATTTGTGATGTTCAGTATGACAATGATGTTTTGTAATGATTAAGTGTTTATGTAATGGGATTTCCAAATAGTAACATAGAATCTCATTTATGGCATCGTGGAATTTTGGAATATCTATGTATTGGTTTTCAATAATTATATGGTACTGGTAACAATGAAAATTGATTGAAATATTTCAGGAAAGAAGATGATATGAGCATAATGAATCGATAAATAAAAAATGAAATGAGCTCATTACTGATATAAGGACAAAGTTATATCATGGTTTGAGTATATAGAAATTTTGGGATTTTGGTATGTGGAAAGTGTTAAATATTGAAAGCATTCATGTTTTCACTAAAGTTCAATGGGTATTTATTTTTCAAGAGAATACATGACTAAGGTATTCACATTTTTGGAATGTGACCAACAACAAGATATTACTTATGATATATGGGGAAAACATGAAGGAATTGACATACTCGGTAGATAAAATATCTAGTAATCAGACAGAAGTATTTTCGATAAGCCTAAAGGTTGGAATGGACAACATATTGTATTGCATAAGGATATAACTTTTTGAAATTTTATGATAGTATAGTTTTATAAAAAGGAAAACCTGTAGAATGGGTGACAACCCATCACGTCGGACACGGATGCGGGAATCGAACCCACAACTGAAGTGTGATAAGCCTTTTTCACCGACCACTGGCCTACAGGAAGTCCCTAGTTAGTATAAACCAGTTTTATTTTATTAAGCAGTATGATAGTTAAAGTGTAAGTCCATTTTTGGAATCATATATGATTAAACTCACCATAGATAGACTTATGTATATTTGATAACATTTTCTGACATTTTGTTTGAGACAGATGGAGTGACCCATCATTCTATCACATGATTTGCTAACACTTAACCAATGACAAATTCAACTTCATTTCTTTAATAGATGAAGTGGAAATTGTTCAAGGAATAAAAACGGTGAGATTGTACCGAAATAAAGTAAGTATTTCTTCTAATTCAAATTAATCAACTTTAAGGAAATCATCTTGAAAGCCAAAAATGCTATCCTAGTTCCCTTATATCTAATGAATCAGATAATTCCTTAGATAATCACAATTTTATGGCTTTGTGACTATTGGATTTTTCATAGCCCTATACTCTACCACTCTCCATCAGAACTTGATGGTTATATTTCTCTTCCATATCCATATTTTCACCTATGATCTCCTATGTGGGAACCCAAGTGATGAGTTACTTTGGGTATCCATTTTGTTTCTAACGTTCAGTTTTAAAAGTAAGTTTTAGTGTTCCTTTTTACGATGTGGGTTTCTATGAAAGAAACTCTCAAGTAATAAACCATTTATAACCCTGACGAATTTCGAGGGTGAAATTCATTTTAAGGGGGGTAGAATATAACACCCCGAGATTTTATGAGATATATTATTTTTAATTTATTGGATGTCTTCTATTATACACTACACTAATACTACCTTGAAATATATGCAATACTGTATTAGCTTGCAGTATACGCAACTCTATTCTTGGATCATGCTACACACAATTTCAAGTTCATTTGATAGTAGTTATTCTACGCAACATTGAGTATATATATATATATATTTATAAATGAAATATGGTTGGATTCTGTTATACTAAACAATGAAGGAGTCTTGCACAACATGAAACCCTGACTTGGCTTGCATTACACGCAATCGCAACCTTCCTTGATAGCGTGTGTTGTACACAATACCAGGTTTTACTAAACAAAGACGTATGGTTATAATATTATTATGGACTAGATGATATGAATATTATTAATTACATTTTTAATTTCATGACATTATTATTCATCTTACACATTTTATAGAACATGGTATGAGAACAAAATAAAAGTTTCGGGTAAAATAAGTATTTTTCAAAAAAGGCAATTTTGCCTCCTATTGATGGTGCACCCACATTAAATCTAGTTTTTGACATGTTTATATGTTAAATTTGACAAAATAAAATTCTTCCTTGGAATCAGGATATAAAAATTTAATTTGGATAAATTTTTCATATTATTCTAATAACTTTTATATTTTAATGAATAGTAAAAACACACTATATTTTAATTAAAAACAAATTTTTTTATCGCAATAATTTATATGGATAGATTATCTTTTTAATTGGTTTTAAAGTCTAATTAGAAAATATTTTTACCATTTTATCCAATATTGGTCATTGAAATTAATTTCACTTTGAAATTGGACATAATCAAGTGTTGATCTTTTGATACTTATTGTTTTTTAAAAACACATTATTTGTTTTGATAACGGGAATTAATTTTAAAATTAATTAATGCCAATTTTATGTTTTGAACTTTAAAAATAGACATCATTTTACAATTCGGAGTATCAAATATATCTTAGGCTGAATTTTTGGTATTTTTCTAAAAAACGTCAATTTTTTATGAATAGTGAAACCACTTAGTGGTAGTTAAAAAACTGACTCTTTCATTTAAATAAAATTTTACCACTTCTGTGAATTTAATTTTAAAAATCCGACATAAATGGTTGTTATCAAGAAGTAAAATTTGTTTCAATAGGATGAAAATACTTTTGGTGAATAGTAACTTTTGACTTTTATTTACCGTGGTTAAAGGTAAAAAGGGTAATTCAAGTTTAAAAGAATATTATAATAATTCAAAATATACGTTAACACTTGTCCTAACCTTATTTTATGAGTATTGGCCGACCATGTACATCCTTGGGTCGATTTGGGGACCCAATTAAGTCACTTTGTAGTGACAATGACAATTTAAATTAATTAATTTAATGTAAAGACAAAATTGACATTAAAAAATATATTTTAGTAATTAATTTTTATATGGGGTTATATAAATTATATTTTAGACTATAAATATTCATTGGAAAGATAAAACGATTTCCTAAATGGTGATATTTTTTTATAATTTTTATACATCAAATAAATTAAATTATTTATGACACAATAATGATGCAGTATTTACCTCATTAATAAATGATTTAAATAAATAAGATTATAATGACTAAAATATTATCCAAAACATGTCCAATTATGATTGGATGATTTTATTTCGACCGTGAGTCATCTTATATTCATATTTAATTATTTTTGGACATTTTTAAACCGAATATAAGTTTATAATAAAATAATATTTTCACACATTCCAAAAGAGCCCCTCCTCCACCCTATAAAAGGAGACCATTTCTATCCAATTTCTCACAGCTCTCAAGCCATTTGTGTCATCCAAAATCTACCCAATTAATCTACCTACATATCTATCCTCACCCTAGAAGACTTACCTTAGGCATAAGGCACGTCAAGAAGTCCTTTTGGTTCAAACCAAAGGAAGTTACCCAAATTAAAGGTAACAGTTTCTCTTAAATTGTTTTCTTTTATTCTACTTCTCCATCCCCTAAACTCTTTTTAATCCTTTATTTTGTAACAAAAACATTATCCTCATTATATTAGGATGTTTTCATGAGATTTATTCAAACTACACTTACAATCACCTCCATCTAATGGATGAAGAACATACTGCTTCTGTGGATGGAAAACTAACGCCTCACGAAACGATGATTGTTCGATTTTGTCCTACCGCCTCTCATGGTGGCCATTTTGATGTAACTGTATTTATATATGATATATATTATGTTTATGTTTTCCTTATTCTTATTTACTTCCCAAATTTATCAATACTTTATGGTTTCCATGATGGGTAAATATGATAATCTCATTTGAGGAAGTGCGGACTACCACTCCCTCAAAGTGATGTGATTCGTTAATGCCTTATGTGGGATGTATAAAGGATGGTGTTAATGATATTATATATGATATTTTACTGGAATTATAATATAACTATGTATAATTATGTTTTAATTACATTAAAATAATAAATAGAAATGAAAGTAGCGTTCATGCGTACGTACGACTTACCGTCTCCATTAATGGTGCATTTCATTTCTTACCTCCATATGTTATGTACTATTATAAATACGTGTATATACTAGATATATATGATATATATGATATATAAATCATGAATATAATTCTGGATATAATGAAAATTTGACCACATGAACAACATGTAATTATAAGAAGTCCATGTTTGACTCAAGTACCAAATATTGAAAAAACAAACGTTATTAACTAAAATGGTTACATAATGTTTATAACATGGTAATTAGTGATATGAAAGGAATAATAAACTTGAAAATGGTTCTTAAGAAATTAGAAATTAAATTTGGTTTATTATTCAGGATATTAAAGAACGATCGAGTCAATTCGGACACGTGGTAAGGGAACTTCTTAACCCAATTTCTATTCTTTGGGTTGATCTTGTCTTTCTTGTTTATGTCATTCTTTGATTATATGAGAAATGAATTTTTATATATTATCATGTATTTACACTTTCTTTATGTGACCTTATAGTGAATACACATAAGTGATCTATTTTATTTACAAAAATATATTTGTAAGGGATAACTATTCCAATCTCATTCATATCCGAGATTGTTATTCGTAAGTATTTACTGGGGTTATTGTTATCATCCATGCCCATGTTTTCTAAAAATGTTTTCATGTATTTTTAAATCCCTTTTTACCCATTTTTGAAATTTACCACATTTTATGAAAGGGATATTACTTTTTTTACCACACATGCAACTTTTTTACTTTTTTGAAAAAAGTACAAGAAGAATGTTATTTTTAACGTATACAGCATGAACGTATTTTTACGGTTTCATAACGCCTCATTTTAATGAAGATTACTCCACAAGATTTTATGAGAATTTTCAACAAAATACTTTTCTTTTAAAATTTCATTGAGTTTTGTGAGAAGAAATTGATTTTGAAGATGAAATGATATTTTCCTCAAGAATTCATTTCAAGAGTTTTTTTAAAACCATTTTCCATATAAGATGACATTATTTCATATGTGTATGTTTCAAGTATAATGTCTCTATGATTTACATGGTTTCAATTTTCTTATGATGAAATATCCATTTGTTTTATATAGATTATGTGATTATGAGATGATGTTTATGAAACACATTTTATTCTTTGGGTTATGATGAATGTTTTAAGTTTATTTTGTGGCACAAGTAAGAATGATTTCATTATGATATCAGTGGGACCTATATCTCTCTCCAATGAATTGGGTAATGATTTATATCTCATAAGATAGACATGGCTGGAACGGTAAGTTAATCTGGTTCAGTGTTACAGGACTGAAACGAGGAGTGAACTCAATTCAGAAAGGGACTTTGTCCACAAAGATGGACTTTGAAGCAATGCCTTGGCTACTATGGAAATCATAAAATGTGATTAATGGTTGAAACAGTTACATGTTTTATTATAATGTTATTTTATCAGGATTAATGTTTCTTTATTATCTATACCTTATGTAATGCCATGTTTTATGTCATTTTTCAAGATCTTGATGTCTAAACATTATGTTCGTGTATTTAAGTTCAAATGTATATGATTTGTTTTATTTTCTCCATGGTTACCCTTCATGAGAATTTGAGCTCACCCTTTTATATGTTTTCTTTTCCCCAGGATTTAAAGAAAGGTTTTAGGTAAGAAAACAAAAAGGGGAAGATCTTTATTGGAAATGTTGAAGATCTTTCTCTCCGATTAGAAGATTGTGTTCCGAGTTTCCAAAGACACAAACTATTACGGTCCTTAGCATTGGTTCTTGTTATGTATTATGTATTCCTCAAAAGTAATGTAATTTCCATGTACATAAAGCTTTGGGTATCTACATAAAAAACTCAAAAAAACACTAAAATCTAAAATAACCATAAAAACTCTAAAAACATAAAATCCCTAAAACACCTAAAAAATGAAAAAATATTTTAAAATACCTAAAAACACAAAAACCCCTAAAAACCTATGAAAACTCTTAAAAAACATTATAACATAAAAACCCTAAACACCTAAAAACACTAAAAAACCAAAAAACCATTAAAACCCCCTAAAAACATAAAAATTGTGACAACCCAAAAACCCACAAAAAACTAATAACCATTTAACCCATAAAAATGTGAAAAACTCTAAAAAATTAAAACCCCTAAAAAAGAAAAAAATTAAACCTAAAAACCCAAAAAACAATAAAAACCCTAAAACCCTAAAAATCCCTAAAACCCCATAAAAATTCGTCAATATCCCTTAAAAGGTAAAAAAAATCCTACAACATCAAAAAAAACCCTAAAAATCCTAAAAACCATAAAAATCCCTAAAAACCTTAAAAATACTAAAATACTAAAATTCCTTAAAATTCCCTAAAATGTAAGAAAACCAAAAACCCTATGAAATCATAGAAACATAAAAACCTAAAATTTCTAAAACCCCTAAAACTACCATAAATCCCGTAAAAACAAAAAAAATCACACAAATCCTAAAAAGAACATAAAATTTCTAAAAATGTAAAAACTACTAAAAACATCAAAACCTTATATGAAAACCTTAAACATTGAAGTACCTATGTGAAAAATAAATTAACATTATTTTTTTATTTATTTATAATGAACTTTTTTTTATAATAGTATTTTTGTTATATAGGGAGAATGAAGTTTTTGAGAAAGAAGTTTATGAAGAAAAAAGTTGTTGAATGAAGACTTCGTTTTGTTTTTGAAGTGTTTTGATAGATGGTGTTGTTGAGGAGTCAAAAGTTAGAAGTTATAATGTTTTTCAAACTTTTTAAACAAAATCAGATGATTCTTTTTGATCAATAAGTTCTCCAGAATCATGAAAACATCCATGATATCATATTTTGGAGAAATGGTGGATTGGTTTGAAGAAATTGGATTCAATTTTTGTAGCATGTTTCTAAAAAAAATCTGAACTTATTTTCTGAGAAAATTAGAACCTGAATTATACACAAATTAGAACCTATTTAATGAAGAAATCATAATCACATTTATGATAATTTTTTGGGAAAATTAGAAACCTAATTTCTAAGAAATTCAGGCTATTATTTATGAAAAATTATTAACCATATTTTTAAACAATTCAGAACATGGTTTTCTAATAAATTTTGAACCTTATTTTTGAACAATTCAGAACCTAATTTCTGAGAAACTCGAATCCTAATTTATAAAAAATTTAGAACCTGATTTCTGAGAAATTAAAAAACTAATTTCTGATCAATTCAAAACCAAATTTCTGAAAAATTCAAAACCATATTTCTGAGAAATTCAGAACCTCATTTATGAACAATTAGAGACCTTATTGATGAAGAATTTTGAATCTGATTTCTGAAAAATTCAAAACCCAATTGCTGAAAAATTCTGAACCTGATTTCTAAGAAATTCGATACTTGATTTTTGAACAATTCAGAACCTAATTTCAAATGAAATGAGAACAACTTTTATGAGTTTTTTTTTTGAAGAAATCAGAACCACTTTTCTGAGCATTATTCATAATAAATAAAAACCACATTTCAGAGATTTTTTTTGAGAAAACAAGAACAACATTTATGAGTATGTTTTTGAGTAAACTGAAACAAAGATCTAGCATTATCATACTGATAAGGATATAAAGTGTTTAATAAGTAATTTCTGTATTTCAATTTTTCATAAATCTCATAGAAATTTAAGGAGGTTAAAAGAATTCAAATATTGAACATTAAATTTGAGATATTTTCTGTGTTTTTTTAGATTTAAGGAAGTGGGAAAGATTTTAAGATTACTATTTTTGATTTTCGAGTTTCCAATAAATATTTTCTTAGATCATTTTTTCTTTGTAACTTTGACACATGCATAAAATTCGAAGATCTGGAGAATTCAAAGTGAAAATTTCCAACCATATTGAAGAAGATTTCTTTGAGTGTTTGAGTAGGGAAAAATTGTAATCATCCCCACCATACTTAAAAGATCAGACATATCCAAATTAGACTAAGGATTCATAATGAGAATTTGTGGAGTAGATTCAGCAAAGTTTTTATTCTTTTTTTGTCTCATTTGTTCTGTAATAAAACATTGATAACTGATGGGAGTTAGTATAATCTTTTCTATCAAGAGATAGAATGTGTCTAACAGGATTTGGCACAAGTTGTATTCACTTCTTCATTATTGTGGATTTTCATAGAACCATGAGAGTGCATATGGCAAGGACATAGGTTCTCACATCGAGGCCAAACATTATAAATTATTTGTCCCTTAATTTAATTACTATTATTTGACACATAAGTATTTTAAAATGTTTGATAATGAAATAAATATTAATAGGTTGCAGGGGTTAATTTTTTTAATGTTTTGAAACATAAAAAAAGTGAACAACTAATTCAACCCCCTCCCCCACCCTCTCAATTGTTATTCAATCCTTGGAACTTCAATTGGTATCAGAGGAAGGATCCCTTGTTTAATCCTTATCATATATAATATCAATTCTATCAATATAATAGGAATTTCTATATTTGAAGGAAAAAATTATTGTGGATTGTAAAATTGGATGATTCTTTATCTCCTATTTCTTATCCTAGAAGTTTTAGATGTTGCTTCTATTGGTTTTCCACCTATTGATAAATATGATCCTATGAAATTTGTTGATAATATAAATATAAAATTTTATGGAAATCCATGAAATTAAATTATTATGTCCTTATCAAAAAATTATTTTCAAAAGATGATGGGTCTCAAAACATAAAAATCTATGTGGAATAAGATGGAATGTGTTTTTGAAGGGAATATGAAAGTATAGAAAGAAAAGATACAAATCTGGTGTAATAAGTATGAATAAATAAGAATGTGGGATGAAGAAACAATTGATGAATACTTCACCAAAGTAAATTAAATTGTTCAAAATATCAAAGGATTCAGAGATATCCTGGAAGATTCTCCAATTGTGAAGAATCTTATGAGAAACTTTCTATAACGGTTTGATTCTATAATTTATTTTTTATAATATAAGGACTGTTTGCCTCTTGATGAATTGCATTACATTCTAGTTTCTTATGAAATTGGTAAATCCCTAATGATTAAAAATATTATGAAAGAAGAAATGGATTTTAAAGTTATGAGAAAGATGAAAATCCAAGACAGTTAATAATCAGGTCCTCGTGAGTATGAAAATAAAGAGGATGATGAGATGAATAAAAAATAATTTATCTTACATCCAAAAATTATTTAAGAGGAAGAGGAATGTATGGAGGTAAACTTCCTCATAAATTATTTGAGTGTAGGGGAATAAAAAACTTTTCTATGAATTTTCTTAAGAAGAAATCTGGAGAATATCCAGATGATTTTGATAAAAATCATTGATGGAAAATGTGGAACAAAAGTGATAAAGGGGAAAGTATTCTAATAGATAAAATAAAGAAGTTTACCAGAAATTAAAAAATATTATTGAGTAAGAATGTTGAATTGGACTCAACTGACAATAATTCATCTGAATATGAATGTTCAAAAAATTCATAACCTTTATTGAAAAAATAGAGAATACAATGGATTCCTTAGATTTTGAAGATGGTGGTGAATAATCTTATAGATAGTTTTAGCTCAGAACCGAACTCATTTCATTTCTTGAGAAAAAACTCTCACGAAATAATTTAGAGTAATGAAGTAATATTTTGAAGAATTTTTGGATGGAATAAAAGATGTCATCAACCAGGAGGATTAATATATTCAATATATTATAGGTTACAAACTTTGAATTGTTGAAAAATAAAAGATGATTGAAGATCTTAGAAAGAATTTAGAAGCAAACTAAGTAGAGGTTAATAAGTTATAATAAAAACTTCTTGAGTCTGAAATTACCTTGAGGAAGATGAATGAAAACATCAAAAAATATTTGCAGGTAAAATATGAGACTTCTAAAGTTGCTGAGAAAGCTCAATACGAGAATAATTTGAAATCTTCTCTTACCAAAAATTTTGTTTCATTTGATTCCTTTAACATTTCATGTTTTTTAAAAGGTATTGGGAAATAATGGGTGGAGAGAGGAATTGAGAAGCATTTAAATTATAAAATATTAGAAAACACAATCAAAAGAGTGGTCTATGTCCTGAGCATGTTAGAGAAGAAAGAAGTCACCAAATTTAACAATATTTTTATAGAGAATGATATTTCTTGAATAGAAAATCTATATTTTATGGTTATTACTAGGGTTGTCGAATCTATGGGCATAGATATTATAATTTTATTCACAACTTATCATTACCCAAAAAAAGGTTTGAGAAAAATGGAAGAAATAATGAATGAAGGATGAGTAACTTTCTTAACTCATAGGAAGTTCAAAATGTGAATTCGAAAGATGTTAGAAACATTCCAACAAAGAATAAATTTGAATATCTAGAATAATTTTGTGGAATATGTGATCTATCTAGTCATCATGCAAAAATTATTATGACACTCCTTCCAGAACAAATTTCTTAAGATAGAAAAGAAAAGAAATCTGAAAATAATAAGGTTAAGAAAAGAGAATTTGTTGTTGAGAAATATTTAAATGCAAGTAATATGAAAAAACCATGGATACATGATAGTGTTTTTTCTTTACATGTGATAGGTGATATAAATTTTTTTAAATGTGTTTAATTTAATGATAGATGGGAATTTTGGTTTAGTGATTATAATTCCTTAAAAATTAGAGGAATCAGAAGTATAGAGATTCAAGTAAAAAAATTGAAATCTAAGGATTTTTTACTTGTGGATGTGATAAAACATAAATTACATAGTGTAAGTCAACTTTGTGATGATTTAAAATAATTAATATTCTTAAATAATTCCCATATCATGAAAATTATGAAATATGGAAAATTCATTACAAAATGATAAAAACCCAGTGGAAATCCCATTCAAATAGGATGATTCAATAAATAATGTTACATGAGTTCTGAAGATGAAAAAAGGTTGTGGTAATGAAGACTTGGCCAACATCGGTATAAAAACATGAATTCAGTTTATAAAGTGGTTTATATTTGGAATTTTTCAAAATTGAAAAGAAGAGATGAAGATGTTTGTGTTACTTGTTTGAATAGAAAAATGACTAACAAAATTCAAAAAAGATTTATGATTCAATCTACTAGACCACTTGAGCTTATTCATTCTGATTTATGTGGACCGATATGACATCAATCAACAAAATTATACTTATACTTTATCAATTTTAGTTATGATTCCACTTGTATTAAAGCATCATGTTCATGAAGAACGAGTCAGAGGCTATTGGAATGTTCAAATTTTTCAGAAAAGATTTTGAGAACGAATTAGGGGTTTCTATAAAAAATTTGAGGACAGAATATGGTACAAAATTTAAAAATAATTATTTTGAAGGTTATCTGAGGAAACATGGTATTAGACATCAATATAGTTCTCCCTATACTCCACAAAAAAAAAAGAATTAGTAGAAAGAAATAATATAAGATTGGTTTAAATGGGAAGATCTATCTTATCAGAATATAATCTTTAAAAATTATTTTGGAGAGAATCTATTAGTAATGTTGTACATGTTCAAAATAGATTCTTTTTGAGACCGAAAACCAACATGACTCCTTATGGAATTTGGAATAAAAAAAATCTTTATTGATATACTTCAAGGTTTTTGGAATTCCACGTTTTCTCAATGTCAAAAATCCTGATATGGAAAATTTTGATTAGAATGTTGAGGAAAAAAAATTTCATATAGTATTCAATAAATGGGGGAAGTTACAAATGTTCAAATAAATGTTTACAAAAGTTGGTAGAATCATATGATATGAAGGTAATTGAAAATCAAATTTACCTAATAAATATTGTTCAGATTTATGAGGAAGATAAATTGAATATTTCTAAAAATTGTGAAATTAATTCAAATCATTCTTGTGAGGATTCAGAAGAATCATGTGATGAGGAAATTTCAGCTGATAAACAAAATTTGAAATTTCCAACCTTATGAAAACATGTAGAATTTAAAAACATTATTGGGAATCATAAGGCTCTAGTTCAGACCAAAATTATTTTGAGACTAAATATTTAGACTTCACTTATCTCAAAAGTTGAACTAGAATCAGTTTTAGAGGTTATTAAGCATAACAAATGGGTGGATGTTATGAATAAAGAGTTGGATCAAATTGAGAAGAATGAAACATGGGAACTAGTTCCAAGTCCAAAAAATAAAAATGTTATCGGAGCCAAGTGGGTTTATAAAATAAAATTCAAAGATAATTGAGAAGTTTCAAGAAACCAAGAAATATTTGTTTGTAAAGGATATGCATAGGTGGAAGGTGTATATTTTGATGATACTTTTTCCACTATTTTAAGGAAAGAAACTATTAAAATATTTCTTGTAGTGATTTATCTTCATAATTAAAATGTTTATCAGATGGATGTAAAGTCATATTTCATAAATGGTGATATTGAGGAAGAATTTAACAAACCATGTGGGTTTCTACTTAATGGAGATGAAAACAATGTTTGTAAATTAAAGAAATATTTGTATGGACTGAAACAAGAGCCATGTTCTTGGCATTCGAATCTTGGATTTTTTTTGATAATGATAAAATTTTCTAAAGAAAAATTTGATAGCAACATGTAGGTGAAAGATGATGACTTCGGAACATTAATTGTAATTGTTTATATGGATGATACAATTTTTTCTTTGGATGAAGAAAATGTTTGTGATGAGTTTGATGAAGAAATAAAGAAGAATTTTTAAATTTTAATATTGAGTGAATTAACATTATTTCTTGGCTTAAATGTTAAAAAAAATAAAAATATATCTTCTTATATCACGAAATGTATTCTAGGAAATTTTGAAAGAATTTAGGGATGTATGAATCCAAAGATGTTTCTACTCCTATTTTATTGTGTGAAAATTAGAGTAAAGATGAATTTGAAATAAGTGTAAATCTGAACAACCTAGAGAAGTTAATATGAAGTCTTATTTTCCTTACAACTTCAAAGCCTAATATTGTTTATGTTGTAACGTTATGTTCCAAGTATCAAAGTAATTTGAAAGAATCACATATGTTGGTTGAAAAGATGATTTTGAGACATGTTAAAGGAAAAAATTATCATGGGTTGTTATAAAAAATAAATGGTGTGATCATGTTTCTTGGTTTTATTGATGCTAATTGGGATGGAGATTGTAATGATAGAAATTCTACCTCAGTGTGAACTTTTTTTCTGGGTGAATGTTGTGCGAGTTTCACAGTAAGAAAAAAAGTTTAGTAACTATGAGAATAGTTGAATCCAAATATATTGCAGCCACTCAAGCTCATGCTCCAATATTGTGGATGAATTTTTAGTTGGAAGATTTGAAATTAAATGTTTCTAAACTGTTGAAGATAATTTGTGATAATTAGAGTGAAATTTATCTTCCTAAGATTCTTATCCAACATTCAAGATCCAAACAAATTTATATAAAGCTTCACTTTATAAAAGAGAAATTTGTTTGTGAAGATGTTTTTCTAGAAAACATTTCAACAAACTATTATATTTAGGATATATTTACAAAATAAATTTCAAAGGAAAGGTTTGTTGAATTGAGGATGCAACATCGTGTTCAGCATTATCCCATGTCTTCCTAAACCTCTTCCGGAATGACCCCAACCATGATTTAAATTATGTTAATGAAGGCGGAGAGAAAGTAACAAATTTCTACTTTGTAAAAAGTTTTATATATATTCATTTTTTTAATTTGAAGTTGTGGTTATCATATAATGTGAGAGAGAAAAAGAAAAATGAGAAAAGTAAAGATCAGATTGAGAGAAGAAGAAAAGAGAGGAGGATTTATCTATATATGTAAACAAAATTTTATTACCACTGAGGGATGAAATTATTTAAAACACCATACATTATCTAGTGGTGTGGTGTTATTACACTATATTTTGAGAAAGTATATGTTTTGATAAAAGTAAAAAAAATTAGTTTCTTAAAAAATATGAGTTGTGAAAATTTGTGATAAATTTTTTAACAATGTTTTTTTATTTTTTGAAAACAAACTTTTTTTATAAGAATATTTTTGTTATCTATGAAGAATGAAGTTGCTGAGAAATAAATTTCCCAAGAAATCAGTGGCGGAATATAGATGCTTTTTTGTCATTGAAATGTTTTGAAAGAGGATGTTGTTGAATACTGGAAAGTTAGAAGTTCGAATGTTTCTCAAACATTCTAAACAAAATCAGATGATTCTTTGCTGATCAATAAGTTCTCAAAAATAATTAAAACTTTCATGATAAAATATTATGAATAAATGATAGAGAGGTTTGAGGAAATCATAAAAACTTTTCTGTACATGATTATAGGATAAATCAGAACAGGTTTTCTAAGAAAATTGGAACCTAAATTCTACACAAATCAGAACCTATTTTCTGATGAAATCAGAATAACTTTTCTGATCAGGTTTCTGGGAAAAATCAAAACATAATTTTTATGAAATTTAGAACGTCATTTATTAAAAATTCATAACCTATTTACTAAAAAATTTCGAACCTAATTTCTGAGAAATTCGAAAACTGATTTCTGAAAAATTTAGATGCCGATTTCAAAGAAATTCAGAATCTCATTTTTGAACAATTCTGGCCCAGATTTCTATGAAATTCAGAACTAGATTTTTGATAAATTCATGACATGATGTCTAAATAATTCAGAACAATATTTTTGAGAATTTCAAAACTGCATTTCTGAACAATTTGGAACCCGATTTCTAAGAAATTTGAAATCTGATTATTTAGAAATTCAGAACCTCATTTCTGAACAATTTGAATCCTGATTTCTGAGTAATTCGGAACTTGATTTCAAAAAAAATTGGAACCTAATTTCTGAAGAAATCAGAACTGTTTTTAGCATGTTTTTGATGAAATAGAAACTACTTTTCTTTGTATGTTTTCTGAAGAAATAAAAACAACATTTCTTAGAATAATTCTGAGAAAATCTGAACAATATTTCTGAGCATGTTTCTGAGAAAAATAGAACCAAGATCCAGTATTAACGTACTGATAAAGATATTAAGAGTTCAAGAAGTAAATACTGAATTTCAATTTTGTGTAAATCATGTAGAAATATAAAATGATTTGAAGAAGTAAAAAATTGAACATTAAATGTGATATATTTTCAGAGTTTTTGAGATTTAAGGAAGTGAGAATGAATTCAAGTTTCCTAATTTTTTTATTTTGAGTTGCCTAATTTTTTTTATCAGGTCATTTGTTCATTCATAACATTGAAACATGTGTAAAAGGATGAGCTTGGGAGAATTCAAAGTGATAATTTCCAACCATATTGAAGAAGGTTTCTTTGAGTGTTTGAGTAGGGAAAATCGGAATTATCCTTACCATACTGAGAAGATTGGACTTATCCAAATCAGACTGAGGATTTGAACTGAGCATTTATGGAACAGATTCAATAAAGTTTTTATTCTTTTGTTTGGATCAATTGTTCTATAATGAAATATTGTAAACTGATGGGATTCAGTATAATTTTTCATATTAGGAGATAGAAGGTGTCTAATGGGAGTTGGAACAATTTTTATTCACTTCTTTTTTATAGTTGATTTCCATAGACCCATAGGAGTGGCTATGGAAAGGATGTAAGTTCTCAAATTGAGGATGAACATTGTAAATTGTGTGTGCCTTAATTTCAATACTATTCTTTCATGGGTAAGTATTTTCTAAAGTTTGATAAAGAAATAAATCTTAACACATTACAGGGGTTAAGTTTCTTAATATTTTGATTTTTATAAAAAGTAAAAAACTAATTCATCCCCCCCACTCTTAGTTGTTATTAGAACCTTGGAACTCCAAAAACATAAAAATAATTACATCCCCTAAAAACATAAAAATGCAACCCCCCCCAAACAAAAAAACCCTAAAACCCTAAAACCCCTCAAAATCCCAAAAAACACTAAAGACCATAAAAATTGTAATAAGACTTTAAAATCCCTAAAAATGTAAAAAAAACCTGAAAAACATTGAAAACCCCTAATAAAACCCTAAAAAACAAAAAACACTTCAAACCCTTAAACCCCAAAAAAAACTAAAAAACATTAAAACTGCTAAAAATAATTGAAAATAGTAAAAACCCCTAGAATACATATAAAACCCCCAAAACCATAAGAAAATCCTAAAAACCCATAAAACCCTAAACCCACTAAAACTATAAAATCCCTTTAAACTCATAATAACATTTAAAAATCTAAAAAACATTAAAACACTAAAAGATAAAAAAACCCTAAAACCCATAAAAACCTGAAAACACCAAAAAACCCTAAAACCACTCAAAATCCTTAAAAACACTAAAAACCATAAATGTCAAAATAAATCCCTAAAATCCCTATAAAAATTTAAAAAACCTAAAACCATTTAAAACCCCTAAGAAAACCATAAAATACTATAAATATTTAAAATCCCTAAAAATGGTAAAACCCCTCAAAATTCCTAAAAACCAAAAAAACCATAAAGAACCCCTAAAGAACCCTAAAAACATCAAACCCCTCAAAACCATGAAAACCACTAAGAAAACATTAAAACCAAATAACACTTAAGACCCCTATAAACCTAAAAAATTCTAAAAACCCTAGAAAACAAAAAATGACAATAAAACCCTTAAATAGCCTGGAAACATAAAACACCCTAAGTCCATAAAACCCCCCCAAAATATAAAAACCCTAAAAACCAATAAAAACTCTAAAAAACCCTTTGGACACCATAAATCATTAAAAAACTCTAAAAACCATAAATTCATAGAAAACTAAAAAAATACCTACAAAAACATAAAACCCTAAAAAATCCTAAAAACCTAAAAACTCTAAAAACCCCCAAAATCAATAAAAACCATAAAAATACATAAAAATCTAAAAAATTCCTAAAATCACTTAAAACATAAAAACCCCTAAAAATGCTAAAAACCCTCTAGAAAATATTAAAGCCCAAAAAATCTAAAAAACCTAAAAATGTTAAAACCCTAAAAACCCCTAAAAACACTAAAACACCTCAAAATCCCAAAAATACAAAAAAAAAATCAAAATCCAAAAAATACCTAAAAATCACAAAAAAACATAGAAACCCGTAAAACCCTGAAAACCACCAAGGAAATCATAAAAAACTAAAAACACATAAATCTCCTAAAAACAAAAAAAAATCATTAAACCCTAAAAATACTTATAAATACCTTAAAAACACTAAAACCCTTCTAAAAACATAAAGACCCACAAAACCCTTTAAAAAGGCTAAAATCCCATAAAATACATAAAAAGAACTAAAAACTCTAAAAACCCATTAAATATCTTAATCATAAAAAACTCTAAAAACCTTAAAAATAATAAAAAAAATCCCAAAAAAATACCTAAAACCGTAAAAACACTAAAACCTCTCAAAATCCCTAAAATCCTTAAAAACCATATAAATCCAAAAAAAATCCATATAAACCCCAAAACCCATAAAAATCTCATAATCAATAAAAACCCAAAAAACCATAAAAAATCCAGAAAAATCATAAAATTCCCTCTAAATGTAAGAAAACCTAAAAACAGTGAAAAAATATAACAATACATTAAAACCCTAGAAACACTAAAAATATAAAAAAACCATAAAACTATTAAAAATGATAAAAACCACAAAAAATCATAAACACCAAAAAATCACTTTAGACCCCTAAAAACCCTAAAAACACCATTAAATCTTTAAAACCAATCAAAATCATAAAGAACCCCAAAAACATAAAAATCATAAAAAATCCATAAAAATAACCCAAATCCAATAAAAACCCTAAAAACCTTGAACACCCCTAAGAAATCCATAAGAAACAAAAAACACTTACATCCTATAAAAACCTAAAAACATTAAAACCCCTAAAACCCCAGAAAACCTAAAAAATCCTAAGACCCCTCTAAATCCTTAAAAACCCAAAAACCGATAAAAATCCATGACAACATAAAGAATCATAAAACCAAAGAGAGAACATCAAAAAACTAGACACATAAGACCCAGAAACCCTAAAAATTCTAAAACCCCTAAAAAATAAAAAAAAAGTCCTAAAAACCCCAAAAAAACCATAAGAACACCAAAAAATCTTAAAAACCCTAAAACGCATAAAAACACTAAAATAACTACGAACTCTAATAACCCTTTAAGTCCTTAAAATTTTAAAAAACACTAAAACCCTAAAAACCTGAAAATCCGTCAAAATCCCTAAAAACACTGAAACCCTAGAAAATTCTTAAAAAATCCCTTCAGTTAATAAAAATGTAAAAAAAACTAAATACTATAATAAAAACTTAAAACCCAAAATGAAATAAAAATCTATAAAAAACTAAAAATGTTACAAACCCTAAAAAACCCTACAACCCATAAAACCCCTCAAAATGAAAAACAAACCCCTAAAACCCATAAAAATCCTAAAAATCCATAAATTTTTTTGAAAACAGAAAAAATCCATAAAAACCCTGAAAAATCCGTAAGAAAGTTTTAAAAATAGTTAAAATTGTTAAAACCTAAAAAACATGAAATCCATAAAACCCCTAAAAAGACTTTAAAACCCACGAAACCATAAAACATATAAAAATCAAAAAACCAAAAAACCCATAAAGAGAACTAAAAACTTGAAAAACCATTTAAACCACTGTAAATGTTAAAAATATTAAAAAACATTAAAACCCTAAAAAAATAAAAACCCACAAAAATAAAAAACACTCAAGACACTCAAAATACCCAAGAACACTAAATACCATAATTATCCAAAAAATTCACCAAAAAATCCTTAAAATCATAAAAACCCTAAAAAATGAAAATCCCTAAGAAATCCTTAAAACATAAAAACATTTAAAACCCCTAAAAAACCTAAAAACCACTAAAACTTTAAAACCCATAAAAACTATAGAACACTTTAAAAACATTAAAAAATCCTTGAAACCAATAATAACCAAAAAACCCACTAAAACTCTAAATTCCTTTAAACCACTAAAAATGATAAAAAAACTCTAAAAACCATTCAAAACCCTAAAAAACTACAAAAATATTAAAAACAAACAAAACTATAAACACCCTAAAAAACATAAAATTCCTAAAAACCATAAAATTCCTAAAAGCCCTATGAATCGCTAAAAATGAAAAAAATCGTAAAACCCTGAAACACACCAACAAAACACTAAAAACCTAAAAACCCATAAAACCCCTAAATCATAAAAATGATAAAAACCATAAATACTGTAAATGTCCACAAAACCCCTAAAACCATTAGAAAAAATAAAAAATCCTACAATCCTTAAAAACTCTAAAAACACCAAAAAACAAAAAAAACAATAAAAATTATAAAAACCCATTTAAAACCCAAAAAATTTCAAAAAAAACTCAAAAAATATATATTTAAAAATCTAAAACTATAAAAAAAATTAAAACCCAAAAAAAATCACAAAACCCCAAAAATCCAGAAACCCCTTAAAACCATGAAAATACTAAAAAACCCCAACCATCCTATAAAACGCAAAAAACCTAAAACCATGAAAAACTTCAAAAAACAAAAAAAAATAAAAAAATTAAAACTTATTAAAATGGAAAAAACCCGAAAAGTTGTAATACCCCTAAAGACTCTAAAACCCCACAAAATTCATGAAATCCATAAAAATCAATAAAAATCCAAAAAAAAAATATCTAAAATATTAAAATCCTTAAAAATCCTGAAAACACCTAAAAAAGAAAAATATAAAAACAAATAAAATACTAAAAACCTAAAAATTCTAAAACCCCTAAAAACCTAAAAAAAATAAAACACTAAAAACCCCAAAAAACCAAAAAACACCTAAAAACATAGAAACACTAAAACCCCTAAAATAATTGAAAATCACTAAAAATATCAATACTCTTTAAAACCCTACAGACATTAAATACTCTAAAGACCCAAAAAACCCTAGAAAACTCAAAAAAACACTAAAATTAAATAGAACCATAAAACCCAAAAACCCAAAAACCCCTCAAAATCACAAAAAAAAAACCCAAAAACCCCAAAAAATCATAAAAAGGACTACATTTTTAAAAAGACATAATAATAAAAAATAACCCTAAAACCCATAAGAAAACCTTATAATTGAAAACCACCTAAATTTCTTAAAATATCAAAAAATTATAAAAATCCAAAAAAACACAATGAAACCAAAACCCGACAAAATCCCTAAAAACTGTAAAAAAATTTCTAAAAAACAATAAAAATCCATAAAGTGATAAAAATGCCTGAAAACTCCCAATAAAAGCTTAAAAACCTAAAACCGCTTAAAACATAGAAAACTCTTTATAACTCTTAACACCATAAAACTCAAAAAATACCCTAAAATCGTTGAATCCATTAAAATCCCTAAACCCTTGGAAACACTAAAACCCCATAAAAACAAAAAAAACACAAAAAACTCTAAAAACACATCAAACCCCTAAAATTATTAAAAAATCTATAAACCCATTAAACCCATAAAAAACTAAAATAAACTAAAAAACCAAAAAAAAACTAATAAAACTCTAAACCCCCTAAAAATATATATACCCTCAAAATACCTAAAACCCCTAAAATTTAAAATTCCTAAAAAAATTTCTCAAAATGCCTAGAATCATAAAAACCCTAGAAACCCTAAAAGCCTTAAGAAAACCTAAAAACCCTAAAAACCCTAGAAACAATTAGAACCCATAAAACCTAAAAACAATAAAAACCCCTAAAACACTTAGACACTAAATTCCCTAAAACCAAATAATCATAGAAACCCCAAAAAAATCCCCTAAATATTAAAAACACCTAGATACTCAAAATGCCCCTAAGAAAAACTTAAGGACCTAAAAACACATAAAATCTATAAAAACCCCAAAAATACTAAAAACCCCCCAAACCCAAAAAAACCCCTAAAAATCCCAGAAAAAATGATATATTCCATAAAATCCAAAAACAGATCCCTAAAAATACATAAAACATTAATAATTCTAAAAATGATAAAACCCTTAAAAAATCCATCAAATCCTAAAAACACTTAAAACCCATAAAATTCTAAAAACGTTCAAAAATCTAAAAATTCCTAAAAAAACCTAAAACAGCTAAAATCATCTAATTCAAAAAAAAAATTAGTCCAATTTAAAGTTGAACAGTCACCAAAAAACATATGCGGGATTTTAAAGATACAATAACCAGTTACTTAATTTGAAATTCAAAATAGAAACTCAAAACCCAATGTCTTGATGCCTCGATCCTTGAGTCATGCATGTCAACTAGGATCACATCACCTTCCAGAAACCATAATCAATATTAGTAATCGACTGTCGTCATCGCCACCTAAAACAGATCGCCAATGAAGAAGCCACTAGAATCCATCATCATTGTCATTGAGCACTATCATCGTCATCAAAAAACCCACAAACTATAGTGAATCACTATGAACCCAACCTTTCCACTTATGTGATGTCACCAAGAACTAAACTAACCCATAGAAACCACCAGTAAACAAGAATAAAACCTTTGTTAAGGAGGAATAACCACCACCCTGGAGACGTGTTTCCATCTAACATTGAAGGGGAAATCACCTAGAGAACCCAAGGAGAAAACCCCACTCTAGAGCACCTCTTGGAATGCCATCAGCCACCCGAAAAAAACCTCCTAAAGAATTGTTTGAAACAAATGAAAAGGCCGACTCAGATGAAGCATTGGAACATGAATCCAGGGTGGATTTGAGCGGACAAAGGACACAACAACGAGATGCACATTTCCAGAAGAGAAAACCAAAAAGAAAATCCATCCAAAAATGATCATAACCATAAATACCCATTAAATCTCTAAAATGTTAACCAAATCAAAAAAAACCTTCAAACCCTAAAACATAAAAAAACCTATAAATAAAAAAACCATAAAACCCCTAAAAACCCTAAATACCCTCAAAATCAAAAAAACACTAAAACCATAAAAATCCTGAAAAGGCATAAAAATATCTAGAAATTTAAAAAACACTAAACCCTATGAAAAACACTAAGAAAACATTAAAAACATAAAAACACATAAAATCCCTAAAAACCTAAAGAATGTTAAAACCCCTAAAATTCTTTAAAAAGACTTAAATGCCTTAAATTTTCTAGAAATCCTAAAAAGAAAAAAAATAATAAAAATCCTTAAAAAATTAAAAATCCTTAAAAAATTAAAAATCCTTAAAAACATAAAGAACCTAAAAACCTCAAAAATCCATTTGAAACCCATTAAAATATAAAAACAATTAAAAATATAAAAACACATAAAATTTCCAAAAACTATAAAATCCCTAAATACCCAAAAAACCAAAAATCACGTAAAAAACATAAAATCCCTAAAACACCTAAACCCTAAAACCCACTAAAATATATAAAACCCCACCAACCCAATAAAATAATTTAAAACCCTAAAAATCCTTTAAACCCATACAATATCTTAAAAAACATAAAGAACCATAAATGGCCTAAAAATCTATATAAACCCTAAAAAGCAATAAAAATCTTAAAATCCCTAAAAATTGAAAAAAACATAAAACCACCTAAAAACCCTAAAAACCCATAAAAAACCTTAAAAAACTAAAAACACCTAAGATTAATAAAAAAATAAAATATTATAAAAATCATAAAAACTCAAAAACCATAGAAAACCTTAAAGACACTCAAAATCCCTAAAAATATAAAAACACATAAAAATACTAAATATTCCTTAAAATCCCTAAAATAAAAAAAACCCTAAAAATAGTAAGAAAACCACAATAACATAAAACTACTTTAAATGAGTAAAAACCTAAAAATGCTAAAAACCCATAAAACCCAAAAAAACCCAAAAAACCCAGAAAAACCCTCAATATCCCTAAAACCCCTAAAATCATAAAAATCATAATAACCCGAAAAAATCCCTCAAAATATGAAAAACCCTAAAAATCATAGAAAACACTAAGAAAACATTAAATTCTTAAACACACTTAAAACCCCTAAAAACCTAAAAACATTTACAAAAAACCTAGACAGACCGAAAAAACACTGAAAACCCTTAAAAACATAAATATTCATTAAATCCGATAAAAATTCTATAACCACTAAAAAATATAAAAACCCTTCAAACCCATAAATTTTTTTAAAAACTAAAATACTAAAAACTCTTAAAAACTCAAAAAGACACTAAAACCCCAAAAAACAATAAAAACCATAAAACCCTCAAAATCCCAAAAACCCTTATAAACCCTAAAAAATACTAAAAAACACAAAAACACCATAACGACAAAAAATATTATAAAACTCTAAAGTAAACATTAAAAACCAAAAAAAAATATAATACCCCAAAAAACCCAAAAAATGCTAAAAATGAAAAAACACCCTAAAAACCCTAAAACACCATTAAAATGCACAAAACCATGAAAACGCATAATGCACATAAAAATACTAAGGAATAACTAAAAAGACTTAAAACCTATAAAACCCTAAAAACCCATAAGAAAACATAAAACCATTTAAACCCGTAAAAATCCTAAAAACATTAAAATACCTAAAACCCCCAAAAAAGAACCTGAAACTCCTAAAAACCCATAAAAACCTTGAATAATATACATCGCCTTAAACCATGAAATACCCACAAAACCACAAAAAACCCTAAAAACCCACTGAAAATTTTAAAAACCCTTTTATCCACTAAAAATGTTAAAATATCTAAAAAAAATTAAACCCCTAAAAAACTCAAATCACAAAAAAAACCCCTAAAATCCATAAAACCCCTAAAACCCCTAAAACCCCTAAAACCCCAAAATTTCTAAATACCATAAAAGCCATAAAAATAATAAAAAAAACTAAAAATCTCAAAAAAAATTAAAATCCCCCGAAACCATCAAAAACCCTAATAAAACCTTAAAAACCTAATAACATATAAAACCCATAAAAACCTAAAAACGCAAAAACCCTTGAAAACTCTAAAACCCTAAATACCCTAAAATCCATCAAAATCCCTAAAAACATTAAAAACCCAAAAACCATAACAACATAAAAACCCTTAAAATCCCTAATAAATCCTTAAAAACCTAAAAACACTTAACATATACAAAAAACAAAAAGAATAGAAAAAACCCTAAAAAGACCCTTAAAACCCCTAAACACCCTAAACACCGTTAAAACTTTTAAAAAACCTATAACCATGTAAACACTCTAAAAACCCTTTAAACAACTAAAAATTTAAAAAAAACACTTAAAAACTTTCAAACCCCTAAAGATCTAAAAAACCCTAAAAACCCATAAAAACCCTAAAACAGCTAAAAACTCTCAAAATTCCTAAAAACCATATATTTTTTTTAAAAAAACAAAAAAATGCTAAAAATGAAAAAACACCCTAAAAACCCTAAAACTCCATTAAAATTCACAAAACCATGAAAACGCATAATGCACATAAAAATACTAATGAATCACTAAAAATACATAAAACCTATAAAACCCTAAAAACCCCTAAGAAAACCTAAAACCATTTAAACCCGTAAAAATCCTAAAAACATTAAAATGCCTAAAAACCCCAAAAAAGAGCCAGAAACGCCTAAAAACCCATAAAACCCCGAATAATATACATCCCCTTAAACCATGAAATACCCACAAAACCATAAAAAACTCTAAAAACCCACTGAAAATTTTAAAAACCCTTTTATCTACTAAAAATGATAAAATTTCTAAAAAAATTTAAAAGATCCTAAAAGACATAATAATAAAAAATAACCCTAAAACCCATAAGAAAAAATTATATTTGAAAACCACCTAAATTTCTTAAAAGTTCAAAAAATTATAAAAATCCTAAAAAACACAATGAACCCAAAACCCCACAAAATCCCTAAAAACTGTGAAATTTTTTTCAAAAAAACAATAAAAATCCATAAAGAGATAAAAATGCCTGAAAACTCCCAATAAAGGCTTAAAATCCTAAAACAGCTTAAAACATAGAAAACTCTTTATAACTATTAACACCATAAAACTCAAAAAATACCCTAAAATCGTTGAATCCATTAAAATCCCTAAACCCTTAAAAACACTAAAACCCCATAAAAACAAAAAAAAACACAAAAAACTATAAAAACACTTCAAACCCCTAAAAATATAAAAAACTCTATAAACCCATTAAACCCATAAAAAACTCAAATGAACTAAAAAACCAAAAAAAACTAATAAAACTCTAAACCCCATAAAAAAATATATATACCCTAAAAATCCCTAAAACCCCTAAAATTTAAAAATCCTAAAAAAATATCTCAAAATGCCTAGAATCATAAAAACCCTGGAAACCCTAAAAGCCTTAAGAAAACCTAAAAACCCTTAAAACCCTAGAAAAAATTAGAACCCATAAAACCTGAAAACAATAAAAACCCCTAAAACACTTAGTCACTAAAACCCCTAAAACCAAATAATCATAGAAACCCCAAAAAATCACTAAAATATTAAAAACCCCTAGAAACTCAAAATGCCCCTAAGAAAACCATAAGGACCTAAAAACACATAAAATCTATAAAAACCCCAAAAATAATAAAAACCCCCAAACCCCAAAAAACCCCTAAAAATCCCAGAAAAAATGATATATTCAATAAAATCCAAAAACAGATCCCTAAAAATACCTAAAACATTAAAAATTCTAAAAATGATAAAACCCTTAAGAAATCCATCAATTCCTAAAAACACTTAAAACCCATAAAATTTTATAAACGCTCAAAAATATAAAAATTCTTAAAAAGAACCTAAAACAGCTAAAATCATATAATTCAAAAAAAAATTTAAACCAATTTAAATTTGAGCAGTCACCACAAAACATATGCGGGAGTTTAAAGATACAATAACCTGTTACATAATTTCAAATTCAAAATAGAAACTCAAAACCCAATGCCTTGATGCCTCGATCCTTGAGTCACGCATGTCAACTAGGGTCACATCACCTTCCAGAAACCATCATCAATATTAGTAATCGACTGACGTCATCACCACCTATAACAGATCGCCAATGAGGAAGCCACTAGAATCCATCATCGTTGTCATTGAGCACTATCGTCGTCATCAGAAAACACAGAAACTATAGTGAATCACTAGGAACCCAACCTTTCCACTCATGTGATGTCACCAAGAACTAAACTAACCTATAGAAACCACCAGTAAATCAGAATAAAACCTTTGTTAAGGGGGAATAACCACCACCCTGGAGACGCATTTCCCTCTAACATTGAAGGGGAAATCACCTAGAGAACCCAAGGAGAAAACCCCACTCGAGATCACCTCTTGGAATGCCATCAGCCACCCGAACAAAACCTCCTAAATAATTGTTTAGAACCAATGAAAATACCAACTCAGATGAAGCATTGGAACATGAATCTAGGGTAGATTTGAGCAGACGAAGGACACCACAGTGAGATGCACTTTTCCAGAAGAGAAAACCAAAAAGAAAATCCATCCAAAAATGATCATAACCATAAATACCCATTAAATCTCTAAAATGTTAACCAAATCAAAAAAAACCTTCAAAACCTAAGACCTAAAAAATCCTATAAATAAAAAATCCATAAAAACCCTAAAAACCCTAAATACCCTCAAAATCAAATAAACACTAAAACCATAAAAATCCTGAAAAGGCATAAAAATATCTAAGAATTTAAAATACCCTAAACACCATGAAAAACACTAAGAAAACATTAGAAACATAAAAACACATAAAATCCCTAAAAACCTAAATAATGTTAAAATCCCTAAAATCCTTAAAAAGACTTAAATGCCTTAAATTTTCTAGAAATCCTAAAAAGAAAAAAAATCATAAAAATCCTTAAAAAATTAAAAATACTTAAAAAATTAAAAATCCTTAAAAACATAAAGAATCTAAAACCCTTAAAAATCCATATGAAAACCATTGAAATATAAAAACATTAAAAATATAAAAAAACTTAAAAATTCCAAAAACTATAAAATCCCTAAAAACCCAAAAAACCAAAAATCCCGTAAAAAACATAAAATACCTAAAACATTTAAACCCTAAAACCCACTAAAATATATAAAACCCCATCAACCCCATAAAATCATTTAAAACCCTAAAAATCCTTAAAACCCCTACAAAATCTTAAAAAACATAAAGAACCATAAATGGCCTAAAAATCTATATAAACCCTAAAAAGCAATAAAAATCCTAAAATCCCTACAAATTGAAAATAAACATAGAACCCCCTAAAAAACCTAAAAACCCATATAAAACCTTAAAAAACTAAAAACACATAAGATTCATAAAAAACTAAAATATTATAAAAATCCTAAAAACTCAAAAATCATAGAAAACCTTAAAGACACTCAAAATCCCTAAAAATATAAAAACCCATAAAAATACTAAAAATTCCTTAAAATCCCAAAAATAAAAAAACCCTAAAAACATTAAGAAAACCACAATAACATAAAACTACTTTAAATGACTAAAAACCTAAAAATGATAAAAACCCATAAAACCCAAAAAAAACCCAAAAACCCATAAATACCCTCAATATCCCTAAAACCCCTAAAATCATAAAAATCATAATAAACCCAAAAAATCCCTCAACATATGAAAAACCCTAAAAATCCTAGAAAACACTAAGAAAACATTAACTTCTTAAACACACTGAAAACCCCTAAAAACCTAAAAACATTAACAAAAAACCTAAACAGACCGAAAAAACACTAAGAACCCTTAAAAACATAAATATTCATAAAATCCAATAAAAATTATATAACCGCTAAAAATTATAAAAAACCTTCAAACCCATAAATTTTTTTAAAAACTAAAAAACTAAAAAACTCTTAAAAACTCCAAAAGACACTAAAACCCCAAAAAAACAATAAAAACCATAAAACCTTCAAAATCCCAAAAACCCTTATAAACCCTAAAAAATACTAAGAAACACAAAAACACCATAAAGACATAAAATATTGTAAAACTCTAAAGTAAACATTAAAAACCAAAAAAAATATAATACCCCAAAAAACCCAAAAAATGCTAAAAATGAAAAAACACCCTAAAAACCCTAAAACACCATTAAAATGCACAAAACCATGAAAACGCATAATGCACATAAAAATACTAAGGAATCACTAAAAATAATTAAAACCAATAAAACCATAAAAACCCCTAAGAAAACCTAAAACCATTTAAACCCGTAAAAATCCTAAAAACATTAAAATGTCGAAAAACCCCAAAAAAGAACCTGAAACACATAAAAACCCATAAAAACCCCGAATAATATACATCCCCTTAAACCATGAAATACCCACAAAACCACAAAAAACCCTAAAAACCCACTGAAAATTTTAAAAACCCTTTTATCCACTAAAAATGATAAAATATCTAAAAAAATTTAAACCCCTAAAAAACTCAAAACACAAAAAAAACCCAAAAATCCATAAAACCCATAAAAACCCTAAAACCCCAAAATTTCTAAAAACCATAAAAGCCATAAAAAATCTAAGAAAACCTTAAAAACCCTACATCTTTTGAAAACCCCCTAAAACCCATGAAAAAATCCAAGAAAACCTTAAAAACCTAAAAACACTTAAAACTCCTAAAAACCAAAAAACTCTAAAAACCCTATAGACCCTAAAAATCAATAAGTACACTAAAGCCCAAAAAATCCATAAAAACGCTAAATTTCCCCAAAAAACATAAAAACCCTTTTGAAGCTCCTTTCGTCACAGAATCTAAAGATCGGAAATGGGAATATCTGAGCTCAAAGTGATTCAGCCTTTGAAGAAAACATCAAAAATCAACAAATTAAGGAAGAAAGGATCAACAGCAACCTCACCGTGCAAGGTATCTAACTGGCGCGCAAGTGTAATTGCGCGGCCACCTTGGTCGCGCAGGTGACTTGCGCGACCTAATTGGTAACCGCCCGGTAACCGCCCGGGGTCTTCTTTTTCCTATAAATAGACCCTGTGGGCCCCCCATTCAGGGGGGATCTTTTTCCAGAAACTCGGATTGAAGCTCCCGGCGCCCAAGTCTCTTCTCAAAGCTTCCGGAACACTTCTAAGGTAATTTCTTACTTAGAACGGAAGATCTAAAGAGAAGAAGGAAGGCCTAAGTGTTGAAACTTATCAAACACTTGCGCGCCGACTTATTTCCTTCAATATAACTTGCGCGTACCTTTTCTGGAAGAACCTCGAGAACATTCTAAAGGGTTTAAAAAAGATTCGCTCAAGTATTTCATTACTGGTTGAAAATCGCGCAAGTACACTATGTGTCGCGCAGGTATACCTGCGCGACCAATACTTGCGCGCCCACGGAAGACTTGCGCGCCTTGCAAGACTTGTGCGCCCCTATCTTTCTGGGTGCCCATCTTGCCCATTTTACCCCTCTTAAGCCATTTCACCTTTCCTTTTCAAGATTCAGTCTTCAAGACACTCTTCAAAGCCATTTATGGCATGATTTCTTGATTTGACTTTCTTATCTGAAAGGAATTATGTGGAATCTCTCTCAAAGTCTAGTGATTTAAATATCTTTATGTCACTAAAATACGTAGAGTTCATTCATTCAACCTCATCCTTTAAGATGAGAGAATCTTAACCTGGGTCTCCTTTTCAGGAATAATCCCCAGTTATAAAACCTTTAATCTGGGCATCTTCCTTAGGAGTAAGCCCCAAATTCTTAAAGTTCCCAATCTTGGGCATCTTCCTCAGGAGTAAGCCCCAATCAAGTCCTTTAATCTTGGGAATCCTCCTCAGGAGTAAGCCCCAATCAAGTCCTTTAATCTTGGGAATCTTTCTTAAGAATAAGCCCCAACCTCAAATATGGGCATCCTCCTCAGGAGTAAGCCCCAAACCTTAATCCTTAACCTGGGTCTCCTTTTCAGGAATAAGACTCAGTCATAACCTTGGGCTTCCTTTTTCAGGAGTAAGCCCCAAGTCCCTTAACCTGGGTCTCCTTTTCAGGAATAAGACTCAGTCATAACCTTGGGTCTCCTTTTTAGGAATAAGCCCCAAGTCCCCTTAAATTTCTCTTAACCAGTCATAATTTACCTTTGATTTGGGTTTCCTTTTCAGGAGTAAAACCCAATCATAAGTCCCCTCCTAACTTGGGTATCCTCCTTAAGAGTAAGCCCCAAGATTAGAGTATTCAAATCTCCATGAAGCACATATAACTTTATGGACCCTGTTCATGGATTTTTTCCCTAAAAGTAAATCCTAAACCATCATCTATCTGGGCAGTCATCCATACATAAGCCCCAAACAAATTCTTATGATTGCATCTTTCATGGCACAATTGTCTAAATTTTTACCAATACCTCTTGTTTCTCACACCGAGCATGACTCACGTGAGCTTAGAGTGTAAAAGTAATTATGACATTCATCTTTGAGCCATCAATCATAAACATCATACTCCATAATTCGAACTACGTGGGTTCTGATTCCTTTTTTCCAAAAGAAAGGATACGTAGGTAGCCCATTTATGGGTTCGATCCCAACTTTGAAATAATCTTTGTCCTTCTGAATGACGATAAACTTCAAGTGCCCCACTGAGTGGCTTTAAAACCAGCCTGGTCATCATAATGTCCAAGAGACTTTTATATAAATGTTTTGAGGGATACCATTGACCAAAGATTCTCTAAATTTCTTGCATATTTAATCATTGATTGTTAAAACTAAAGGAAAGCACATTTTTTACTTGGTAATGTAATAAGGATTCACGAACATAACTTAAATCTATAAAGAGAGTCCCGGAGTAGACAATAATTCCCCTCAAAAAGGTGTGATGAGTCCGAACTCCCATCCTCTCGACCAATGCAAATTCCTAAGCCTCATTAGTCCACAGGCTAATGAGCGCCTGCCTTTGGAAAGTAGGTCCAAACGGATGTGGAATCATTGGATGTTTCTGGTTCTACGAACAATCCAGTTAGAAACCGATCGGAACGTTTGAATCTCCCGTCCAGGAGGTCATCCCCGGATTCCGCGCGAAAAAAAATGGTGAACCCGATGTGAATCCTTAACCAAGTGAAAGTGATGTTCTTCTTATTTGTTAGGCCCCTTGGGCCAACAAGGCAATCATTGACATATGCTCATCCAAAAGATGCAGTGGTTGGATTCATCTTGATTATGTATGTTACATGGAACATGCACTCTTTTCTCAAGATCTTCTGCAAAAATGGCTTTCCTTAAATTCACCCCTGTGAATACTGCTGCTGTAAACACCTCTACTGTGAGGTCTGCTGCTATGAAAACCAATGCTGCTACTCCTGCTGGAACGTCATCTGCTCTGAGGATGACATCACTAACTCAGCGTCTTCAACGCTGTGTTTCTAATGCACTGGTTAAGGAGTACCGTCGCAACGGTACTATCCCAACTCTGGAGGCCGCTCGTCAAGCCCTCCAAGTTAACAACTCTACCTAGTCATCCGGACAACGGCGGCCAACAATCAAGAAGCAGGCGGTGCTGACTACCGTCTCCAACCGTTTCGGGTTGTTATCCCCGGAACGCAATTTCCATTCACTCCCTTACTTTGAGGAAGTGAATGAGCAGGTCCCGCAGGACCTTAATTCAAAAAGACAGGAGTCCATCTCAAGGGATCCCATCAACAATCGCCGCCAGACTCGTGCGGTAGTGCGCCCTCAAAATGATGAGGGTACCGACTCCAGGCATTCAGCTCAGGTTCCTCGAACCCGAGAAGGCAAGATGAACCGCCAGAGACGGAATCCGGTTAACAATAGGCAGGTTGTCATCCCTGCCATCTCCGGAGAAGTCCACCAACCTAACTTGGTGGCAAACGAGCAGGAATACACACCTGTCCGTTTTAATTCAGATGTCCAGCAGACTCGTCTGGCAGCATCAAGCCGATCCCGCCAGGCAATTCTGGCGGAGTACCATAGGCAGGAACATACACCTGCTTATACATCACCAGTTAGTCAGCAGGCTCGTCTGACTACATATGGTGGATCTCGTCAACCGCGTTTGGCGAAGTGTAATCAGCAGGCACATACACCTTCTCATACTAATCAGGACTACCAACAGTCTCGCTTGGTAGCGTCCTGAGAAGTCAGTCGGAAAGTCCCGATGACAAACAGGAGGCAGACTCAACTCTCTGTCTCCACACATGAGTACTGTCAGGATTCACTGACAGGAAAAGGAGGACAGGAGCAGGCACATACACCTACTCCAAGCCCGGAATGGACGTATATCCCTGTTCTGGCGGCTGAGATCACCAAACATATTTTGTCAATGGTGAAAGAGAAGAAGCAAATTCCTGCTCATATTCTGTATGCTTGCCAGGATATCATAACAACTTCAGCATCATCTCAGGGACAGACACATAAATCTATCCCTAGCAATGGAGTGACACATCAACGATTCACTCCGGAACAGACACACACATCTGTTCCAGTCCAAGAGGGTTATGGGGCATACTCCCCCATATCATACGGACAACCAAGTCAGGCACATACACCTGATTTGAGTGGAGATCGTCAGCCTAACCTGACCATATTTCCTGATCAGGCACATACACCTGCTCAGAGCAATCACTTTCGTCATCAAGTGGTTTCTAAAGCGAGTAAGAAGGCATCTAAGAAAAAGATCCGCCCAGCACAGTCAGGAGATCAAAGGCCAATCTGCAACAAGGCCTTGCTCGATGCTGGAGTTCTTGAAGCCCTCAGACATTTATCTGTCGGAATTCAAGATTCTACTCCCTCAGTTCCCAATAACGGGAACATTAATTCTGAAGGTCTTCAACAGACACATCCTCATGAAGACTTGCTTCATGAAAATTCGGTCAATCTTGAAGTTTCTTCTTCAGATGAGAGCCAATGGAACCCTCTGTGTGGTCAGAAGGCCAAGGAGCAAGAGATTTTATCTTTTGCTGTAACCCATCATGACGGTCCTCCTCATGGTGATGAACTTCACTGCGAAAGTCCTCTCCGCAGTAGTGATTCATGTTGTCTCAAAAATTCTTCAGAAGGAAATGTAGTGACGAGAAAGCCCTCCTATCTCGAGGCACTTGCAAACGTAAAACAAGTCATGACTGATGCTTTACTATCGGCAGGTGAAACTCTTTCTCCATCAGAAGATATCCTAGGGTTCAGGTTATTCTCTGAACCATCCCTGGGTCATTCATATTCCAGCATGAATAGTGATTTCTCTACCAATCTTGTTGAATCCGATGAAGCATCAAGGAAACACCAACTCTGGTCCAAACAGGTAGAAGAATCTTCATTTAATGATAAAGAGGAAATGCTGAACATGTGGAAAAAACTGGAAAAAGGTGAAGTACCAGTCATGTTTTGGCCTTTGGCTGATTCCCAGTACGACATTCCAAAGATGTTGACGGATGATGGAATCCATGATATTCGTCTCAACATATGGAAAACTCTTTGTCAATTAAAGAAGAAGGTATTATCTTACGATGAATATGAAAATCATCTTAAGATAATAGAAGGGTTACAACGCCAGATTGATTTGGCATCTCTATCAGTCTCTCAGTATCCGAAGGCTGAAAAGCAACAGAGAACCCTTCAACGTTCATGCCTTGGCGCACTAAGAAGATTGTGTTAGTTAATTGTCAATGCTCCATCTAATGTTCCTATCAGAGGATGGGTTGTTCACGGAGCACTACATTTCACAGTGCTTTCCGGTCAGCAAAGCCCGCCGAAAATGGTCTCATGCAATGTTATTGCCCATGGTCGGCCACAGTCAATGGGCTTTGTTCATAATCAAAAGCTTGCTCAAGAACAAGCTTCAACTAGTTCTTCTCAAAATCAAATATATAGAGAACATGATGTTGAAATGATCCTACATCAAGCAGGCGAGAATATTGCACAAGCCTCTCGTCTGGAGCAAACACGTCATCAAATGACAGAAGTTTCGGAAATCATCCAACGTTCTGTTGAACCAGGTGATAAAAGTGGATACAGGTTAATGCATCCAGCTAATTTCCGAACTAAGATTCGCAATATCAAGAGAGATTTTAAGAAGATCTCAGACATAGCATGTCAAGAGACACCCCAGCTTGCCAGACTGGGGACTTATCTAACCCAACCCTCAGAGTCAACGAATGGGATTCGAGGAGTTGAGCGGAAGCAGCAGGAACATCCCCAGTCCACCGGACTGGGGACTTTTTCAAATCTTCAATCCTTCCCTCAGAGAAAGTCAGTATTCTCTCGATTAGGGAATAAGTCTCAAGAGGAACGAAGAGCCAAGCTGTCAGGAGATTGTCTCCAAGTGACGGTTCTCCAAGAAATTCCTGAGGGATCAAGTCAACGGAATGCCATGTCTCATCATGGACATATAAGGAGACAATATCACAGAAATGCTGATAGAAAGGATTCCATGCAATATGCATCCATTAATGTCATCAATGCCGTTGCTGCTGATTCACCAGATGAGGCTCAATCAGAGGGAGCAGACGAAGAGGTTCCTGCTCAAGAAGTCACGCACACAGACCTAAATGAAGAAGGTGTGCGCACACGTAATCAAAGGCTTACCCAAAATATGGTTATTCCTTCAAGTAACCCACTTCCCCCTCTCCGAAAAGGATAAAATAAGGGGAAAGGAAAGAATCAGGTTACTCCTCACCCTTCCTCTGAAGGAGGTCAATCGCTCTCATTAGAGCAAAGGTTTTCACAACAGGAGGAACAAATGAAAGAATTAAGAAGGTTGAATGCAGAACTACTTCAGAATAGTATTCTTCTTAAGAATGCTGAAGTCTGACAGCCGAAGGAATTTGTTGTAACTACTGAGATGGATCAAGAATATCCTCCTTTATCAGTACACCCACAGAGGTCTAATCCTACGGGTCAAACGCAACAATGGTTGGCAGCACTACCATCAGTTGCAGCACCAACCACCACGTCTGTCCAAGCTCCATTCATTGCACCTACCCAAAACCAAGTTCAACCTGACGTTTCTGAAAAGTTAATAACTACTATTGAGTCATTAACAGCTCGGTTAGAAACTATGGAAGGGAAACGAGCGCAAGTTCAACCTGAAAAGAATGTTTACCATGAATGGGTAGATTCAATTTCTCTTCCATCCAGTTTTGGAAACCCTATTTTCCCTACTTTCAATGGATCAGGCGACCCTGAACAACATTTGACGCATTACGTGTCTTGTTGTGATCCTATGATGGGAACTCCAGAGCAGAAAGAAGCAGTGAAACTCAGATTCTTCGTGCGAACCTTGCAAGGACCAGCTTTTGTCTGGTATACAAGCTTGAAATCCCGGTCAGTCATCGGATGGGAGGATCTTCGTCAAAAATTCCTTCTCAAGTTTAGCTCAACTTTGCCAAAAATAACAGTTTTTGATCTTACAAACTGCAAGCAAAGGGAGAATGAAAGAGTCTCTGATTTCATTGCTCGTTGGAAGGGATTAACGTATTCCTTGAGTTTATCACTCCCTCAGGAGGAATTGTTGCCAATCTGTGTGGAAAATTTGCGTGACGAATTACGCACGTCATTGATCCCTGTGAAATACACAGGAGGGTTTCGAGACCTTACTTCAATCCCTCAACAGATTGAAGATTCCCTTATACAGACTAAGGTTAAATCTCGTGTAATTCCATCAGCTCCAGGAAGAAGAATGGGTAAAGCAGAAACTGCTACAGTTATGCTTAAATAGGCACCTGTATCTATTTCTACTTCAAAACCTTCATCTCCTTGAAGGGCTCCACCTCCTGAACGCCAACAACAAAGGCTGTTTCGTCCAAATGATCAAAAAGATCAACGACGAAAACAATTTGAGGTTATGAAGAGTAAAACATACTCTTTCCGAAGTGATAAAGTTCCTGGTTACTTCATTTCAGCTCTGGAAAATAATTTGGTTCAATTACCAGTGCCGATGAGGCCAAACAAGGAAGGAGATGAAGACCGTACCAATTATTGTCCCTTTCATCAAATGTTGGGGCATCCCATCCAGGAGTGTTTTGTCTTTAAAGACCTCCTGGAAAAGATGGTCGACTTGGGACAAGTCAAATTGAAGGGTTCTTCAGCTCATGTAGCGTGTATTACCGCTACAGATCCAGAGGAAAGAGGCGAGTGGCAGGAAGTCAAAAGCAAAACTGCGAAAAAATATGATGATTGGATGGTCAGAAAGACAATCAATTGGACCCATTCCATTTTTCGAACACAATTGAAGAAGCCAATTGTGTCTCCTACAAAAGCTGCAGTAAAGCCGCCATCAAAAGACAAATCCTCAAAAGGGAATCTCAATTCAAAGAAGAAAGAGGAATCAGGAGAAGATGAGTATGTATCAAAGCCTAAATTGTCTTTGACTCTGGAAGATTTCATGCCATCTACTTCAAAGCCATGAGCACCATCCCACCAAACGGCACAGCCTAAACAGGCTAATCAGGCAGAGTCTTTATCAGACGAAGGGTTAATCTTTGGTTCTGTTTATATGATTCAATTAACAGATTCATATTCCAGTCTTGATGAGCCTGAATTCCCTGTATCAAATAAGGGAACCCGAAGAAGTTCTAGAGGTTCAGGATATAGGGGAAGACGTGGATCTTTCCGAAGCCACTACTCTAATTCTACCCCTGCTAGCACTGTATATGCAGCAGAAACTCGTGGTAGAGCCCTTCAGCGAGCTCAAAAAGAACAAGCAAGTTCTTCTGCCAATGGCCAACTCAATTTCGGCACAGTTATTTTGGAAGACCGATTAAAAGTTCCATATTCTTTATCTCAGCAAGTAAATGGATCTAATCAGTCTAATTTTCCAAAACCAAGGATGTTGCCAACTTCAATACAAGATGCATCAGCTTCCAAAGCATCTGCTTCCAAAGTACCTGCTAAACCGCATATTCCTATTGGGAAACGTAGACCTCTAGATCAAAAGTATGATATATTGAAACACTTGGCCCAAGTACCAGCCATGTTATCAATTTTGGATGCTTTGAATCTGTCAAGAGATCTTCGGGAAGCACTCATCGAAGCTTTGTCAAGTCCTCAGGAGTTTGAAACTGAAATTGCTGCAGCTGAAATCTATCACATAGAGAATAATCCCGCGGAATGCCATGCAGTGATATCTTTTACTGATAAAGATGAAGATTATGTTGTGCATGGGCACATAAAACCTTTGTACTTATCTGGAAAAGTCAATGGTATAGATGTTCGAAGAGCTTTCATTGACAATGGTTCAGGAGTCAACCTCATGCCCATTCGCACACTTCGTCGATTGGGCCTCACGGAATCTGATTTATCTCCTTCTACCATGATGTTGCAAGGATATGATAAAAATGAACAAGAACCACTGGGAGAAGTTTCGCTCAGAACTCAGTTTGGAGATCTTGTTTCCAATTCGGATTTCATGATTGTTGATCAAGACTCAGCTGTCAATATCTTTCTTGGAAGACCCTGGCTACATCAGCATGCAGCTATTCCGTCATCATACCATCAATGTCTCAAATACTGTTTTGATGGTCAAGTTGGAACATTGTATCGTGATAAGGCCCCGTTCAAGACGGGTGAGTCTCAATACATTGAGGCGGAATTTTATCACATGAAGGGAAGAGAAAAATCTACAATGAAGGAAATTACCAAAGTTAATGCTCCGTATGGTTTGGAAAAAATTCCAATAAATCCATTTTCACATGTGATTACAGATTATGTGTTACCTATCAGTCAAATTGACAAAATAGGCCCAAATCAAAATAATCTTATGGAAAGATCCATAATGTCAATTACGGCAATCGAGCCAGACCACATGGGAGAAATTGGTAACTTACCAAGTAGTGATGAAAGCATAAGTGGTGATGTTTTCATTTCGTCTGCTGAAATCCAACAAGTATATACTTCGCTAATCAGGCCAGAAGAAGTTATAGCAACACCAGAGGTGAATATTGATGTCGATTCTCAATCCATCATCTCCTCTTTATTTCCCAAAGAAGACCCTTTATCGTCAATAGGGTCGGAAATGGAAGCTTCTTCTTCAAAATGTGAAAATTTTGACATATCTTATGATGATGAGACTTTCGTTTTTTCATCTACTTTGCAAGTAGAAATGGAAGAAATAACACATGATGAAGAGGAAGAGGAAGATCTTAGAGATGCTCCTCCAGCATTTGAAGAGGGTATCTCTACCACTGTGGATGAACTCAGAGAAGTAAATCTGGGTACAGAGAAAGATCCACGCCCCACTTTAATTAGTGCGGCCATGACCCTTGAAGAGAAAGATATGTATATTTCTTTTTTAAAGCAAAATAAAGATATTTTTGCTTGGAATTATACAGAGATGCCTGGCCTTGATCCTGATGTTGCCACCCATCATTTGGGTTTGCCAAAAGAACATCGAGGATTCAAGCAAGCCGTGAGAAGAACACACCCAACCTATGCTGCCAAAATCGAGGCTGAAGTGGATAAGCTTATCAAAGCTAACTTCGTCAGAGAAGTTCAATATCCCAAGTGGTTGGCTAATATTGTCCCTGTAAAGAAGAAGAACCGAAAAATTAGGGTTTGCATCGATTTCAGAGATCTTAATCGGTATTGTCCTAAAGATGATTTCCCAGTTCCGATTACAGAACTCTTAATTGATGCGACGGCTGGCTATGAAGTACTTTCTTTCATGGATGGATATTCTGGATATAATCAGATCCGAATGGCCCCAGAAGATGAGGAATATACAGCCTTCAAATCTCCTCAAGGTGTGTTTTGTTACCGGGTGATGCCCTTTGGTTTAAAGAATGCAGGTGCAACATATCAACGCGCCATGCATCGTATCTTCAAACCACTTTTAGGGAAATTTGTTGAATGTTATGTAGATGATTTGGTGGTAAAATCCAAACAACGTTTTGATCACTTGGATGATTTGGAAGTCATATTCCACAAGCATCGACAACATAATTTGAAGATGAACCCCTTAAAGTGTGCTTTTGGGGTAACCTCAGGAAAATTTCTCGGCTTTGTTGTACGCCATCGTGGTATTGAAGTCGATCCTGAGAAGACCAAATCAATCCTTGGTATTTCACCTCCTCAAAATTTGAAAGAATTAAGAGGAGTTCAAGGACACTTAGCCTACATTCGGCGTTTCATCACCAATTTGGCAGGAAAAAGTTTACCTTTTACCAAATTATTGAAGAAAGGAGTCACTTACCAGTGGACTGAAGAATGTCAAGAAGCATTTGATGTTCTCAAGAAATACCTCTTGAGTCCACCAGTATTCATGCCACCTGTTGAGGGTAGGCCTCTTATCCTCTATGTGATAGCTTTAGAGAGATCATTGGGTGCCTTTCTAGCTCAAAAGAATGATGCTGGGAATGAAAATAGTCTCTACTATCTCAGTAGAACTATGATTGAAGCAGAAACCCGGTATTCGAGTATTGAAAAGTGCTGCCTAGCATTAATCTTTGCAGTTCAGAAATTGAGACACTACCTGCAACATCACGAGGTCCAATTGGTATCTCGCAATAATCCGCTCAAATTCATCCTTAGTCGTCCAATGCTTACAGGACGCCTGGAAAGATGGGCGGTTATTCTACAGCAGTTCGACATCCAGTATGTGTCTCAAAAGGCAATTAAGGGCCAAGCTCTGGCTGATTTCCTGGCTGAACATCCTTCAGTGGAAGACACGTATTCAGATATCGAACTCCCTGATGAGGAAGTTTTCTCTATTCAAGAGAGTCCTCAAACATGGGAAATGTATTTTGATGGTGCTTTTAGAAGTCCAACAGGGAAGAAAATGGAAAATCCTAAATTCAACAAAGTTGGTTTAGGAATTGTGCTCATTTCTCCAGATAAGGCAGTGTTACCTTATTCCTTTTTGTTGTGGGAAGGTGGTACCAATAATGAAGCTGAATACCAAGCTCTCATTACAGGCTTGGAGTTAGCACTTCAAGCACAAGTGAATCACTTAAAGGTGAAAGGTGATTCAGACCTGGTAATCAAACAAGTCAATGGGGATTATGCCATCAGAAAAGAAGAATTAATCCCTTTGTATGATTACGTCAGAGAGTTAATGTCGGAATTCCCTTCAGAACCGACATTTTCTTATTTCCCAAGATCACAAAATGCTCAAGCTGATGCACTGGCTAATATAGCCACAGCTTTAGCAGATCCAAATCGGGACGAGACAACCATCTGTATTGCCCACCGTCGTGCAATTTCACCTTATGTTCAAGTCAGAACAGAGGAAATTAATGAAATTAGTCCCATTCCTGAACCGTATGGTCATACTACAGGATGGATGTCACCTATCAAGGAATACCTTCAATATGGAACACTTCCACCTGATAGAGCCGAGAAAGAACAAATTCGGTGACATGTGGTCAATTTTACTCTTTATGATGGTCCAACCCACCTCGAGAAAATTCTCTACAAACGTGGTTTTGATGGAGTTATCTTCAGATGTATTGATGGTGAAGAGACAATGGCTGTCATAAAAGAAGTGCATGCAGGAGTCTGTGGTGCCCACCAGTTTGGACATAGACTGTCTGATCAAATTCGAAGGCTTGGATACTTTTGGCCTTCAATGATACAAGATTGTGTTAATTTCACAAAGAAATGTCATTCATGCCAAGTATATGCCAACTTCATTCATAAACCTCCAGAGTTTCTTCATACAGCTAAATACTCATGGCCATTTTCCACATGGGGAATGGATGTGGTGGGACCTTACCCTTCAGCTACGGCCAAGCAGTTTAAGTACATTCTTACTGCTACTGATTTCTTTTCCAAATGGGAAGAGGCAGTACCTCTCAAAGAAGTCAGTTCTAAATGCATTGTTAGCTTCATCAAGTCTAACATCATTACTAGATTTGGTGTCCCTCATACCATATTGACGGACAACGGCACCAACTTCTGTTCTTCTGAGGTAAAGAAATTGTATCAAGAATACAACATTAAGTCCAACCATTCATCTCGATATCATGCAGCAGCTAATGGCCAGATAGAGGCCTTCAACAAGACTCTTTCAAATATACTGCAAAAGATGGTGGATAAAGATAAGAGGTCATGGCCTGATAAACTCTTTCATGCTTTATGGGCTTATCGGACTACCACTCGCAATGCAACACGGTCTACTCCATATTCATTGGTATATGGAACAGAAGAAGTCTTGCCAATTGAAGTTCAATTTCCCTCACTCAGAATAGCAATTTGTGATCAGTTGTCAACAGATGAGCGATCCCAAAAGCGGTTGAATGAATTGGAACAGTTATATGAGAAAATATTGTGCACTTTGCACCACTTGGAAATCTATCAGAATCGGATTGCACGAGCTTTTAACAAAAAAGTTCGTCTTCGTTCATTCATTCAGGGAGAATTGGCATTGGTTCTCAGAGCACCAATGATACCAGGAAAGAAGCCTCCCAAGCTTGAACCAAAATGGGAAGGACCATATTCAATACATAAAGTCTACTCCAATGGAGCGTATTCTCTGATCTCAATGGATGGAGAACACATCACGACTCCAAATAATGCCAGATTTCTGAAGAAGTATTTTGTATAAACACAAAATATTGTTCCCAGAACCAAGACTCTTACAATTGGTTCATACAGCAATGGTCCAGTATGACCTTAAACTGCAACTTCGTCCAACATGACGTTAAACTGTGTCACCTTCAATGTCCGAGATGACATTAAACTATATTTTGTCTGAGATGACATTAAACTATAAATTGTCCGAGATAACATTAAACTATATTGTGTCCTAACAACATGACATTAAACTGTGTGGCACTTTCATCGTCCAGCATGACGTTAAACTGTAAAAAGTCCCTAGAACTGATATCCTCATATTGGTTCACTTTAGTCCTAGCTACAAGACTTTAAACTGTACAGCACCAGTTCGTCCTTGCTATATGACGTTAAACTATACAGCAATGGTCCAGTATGACCTTAAACTGCAACTTCGTCCCACACGACATTAAACTGTGAAAAAGTTCCCTAAACCATCCAGCATGCCCTTAAATTGCATCATCCCCGGTCCATGTATATGACCATAAACTATTTGCAAATCCCTTATGTCCAGCAAGATGTTAAACTGTGACGTCCTAAATTACATGACGCTAAACTGTATAAAAGTCCCTCACGTCCGGAAAGACGTTAAACTATATAATCTCAAAAGTCCAGTATGACATTAAACTGGACCATTCACGGTCCATGCATATGACCTTAAACTATTCGCACCTTCGTCCGACATGACGTTATAGTGGTACACTCTTTTGTCCTTACTGCATGACATTAAACTGCACATTCCCCCTTTCGTCCAATATGACGATAAACTATTTTATCCCCATCGTCCTAACTACATGACGCTAAACTATACAGAAAATCCTTGATATGTCCTACATGACATTAAACTATATTTTGTCCCTGCTACATGACACTAAACTGTGCAGCACCGATAGTCCTAACTGAAAGACTTTAAACTGCATAGTCCCCTTTTTTTTGTCCTACATGACATTAAACTGTACATCGTTAATGTTTTTATTACCTCTTGTTTCTCACACTGAGTATGACTCACGTGAGCTTAGAGCGAACATCAACCATAACACTCCCTTTGGGCCACTAACCATGTGTAAGTCCCAACAATAATTTTTATTAGATCATTGTCCACAAGAACAACTTGATCATTGATTCATTCTTTAATTGAACTACACGGACTTTGATCCTTTCCCTCCAGGCTGGGTATGTAGGCAACCTCCAAGGGTTCAAGCCCAAAAACAATCTCTTCACATCGGTTCACCACAACCTCATATGATGTTGATTTGTGAAACCGCCCCTGGAATCAATATCTTTACATTGATTCACTTTCGTCCTTGTTATATGACGTTAAACTATACAACACTTTTGTCCGGTACGACAATAAACTACAAATATTCTTTGATTTCCTCATTTTAGAAGGAACCATTATTGACATTGATTTTTTCAATCATTGTTTTCATTTTCAAAAGACTACGTGCATACATGGTAATGCCTGAACTTTTTATCTCAGGTTAAACCATCATTGCACTAAAGTCCCCTTTCACCCTTCACATGTACGAACCAAATTTGTACAAAGGGTAGTTCTAGAACTACGTGGACTTGATTCCAATCCTTATGGGATACGTAGGAACATTCGAGTGTCCCTCAAATCCAGTCCCAAGTCTTTTGGGCCTAACCCCAAATTTCACTTTCAGTCCCTTGGCTGAAAAGTCCTCATGAAAACATACACTGTGTATTCATTATTATGGTCCGAATTCTATAACCCTAAACTAAGATCACTCATACTTTCGTCCTGCACGACGTTAAACTTCATTTCAAGAACTACGTATGGCTTGATTCTCATTCTTATGAGATACGTAGTGAAGTCCAAGATTCAATTCAGGACCTAGCCACAACATGATTATGGTTTTCATTGACCTATGTATCTCTATATACATTGGACAATACCCATATTTATGTGTTATAATCCAAACCTTAAATATTTTCAGATCTTCATAACCCTTTTCATGACTTCTAGTCACAAAAATGTCAAACTTCTGAGAATTCTTTTGCCTGACTATACAGCACGTGCCCATAGGTGGCCTTGCATAAACAGTCCACATAACAGACTTGTCAGCCAAAAGATGCTATTTTATTTGACCATGCAGCCAATGCCCATAGTTGGCCCTGCATATTTTAACCCCCTAACGGGTTTTGTTAAATAATAGTAACTTCATTCTTGGGAAGAATGCCTCTTTTGTCCTTATTTGTCTTAAACGACAATATGTAGGGATCCGCAAAAAATATCCATCCTTAACATATTTGTCCCATATCCTTTTTCATGATCTGAAAGTATTCAAGTCCATGGTTTATTCTTCTTCCCAACGTTTGGGTCAGACCTTCGTAGGAGTGATATTCTTCCAGTTCTTCAATATTCTTGTTTGGAAATATCTTCTCCATATTCAAGTACCTCTTTCCATACAACAAACTCTATGCTTTAGAAAATTTGAATCTCCATAAACTTTCACTGGCTTTTAGCACTAGGAAAGTAAATTTCTGGGAGTTCTTTTGCCTGACTATGCAGCACGTGCCCATAGGTGGCCTTGCATAAACAGTCCACATAACAGACTTGTCAGCCAAAAGATGCTATTTTATTTGACTATGCAGCCAATGCCCATAGGTGGTCGTGCATATTTCAACCCCCTAACGGGTTTTGTTAAATAATAGTAACTTCATTCTTGGAAACTACTTCTTCTAATTCCTTTTAGCTCTTTTTTCATATCATTCCTCAGATTCAAATATTCTTAAGCCATAGTTTACATTTTTTCCCTCATACTTGAGTATGGTAATATGTTTTCAGATAAATTGTCAAGGAATTGAATCCATTTTAATCCATTTCAGTCAAAGCTATTTCGACCTTAAACATTAGCCCCTTTATGTCCGGCGCGCATGACATTAAACTGCCCACACAAAAGACAAAAGAACTCTGAATAAAAGTAAAGTTCCAGCTCACTAAATATACATTTTTTGTATGATTTAAGTAATATTGAGCAGTTAAAAGATTCAATGTTTGTAGGGTTATTTGTAATAATCCTAGTAAAAATCAAACTATGATTACTAAGCCCATTGGCTTATGTAAATTTGAAGCAGGTAATGGAAGAATGCAGGTACAAATGATTGAAGACGAAAGTGTTTTTTTTGATACACAAGAGTTAGAAGGACATCCACAGACTGGAGTCTCTTCTCTCTTTCAAGAAATTACAGAAGAATGTCAACATAAGTCTTCATTTGATGTATAGCATCCTGAGCCTTATCAGCAGTTACTTGAAGCTCGCGCACATGACCAGCTTCACTCTTTTCAGCTTGCTGAAGTGCCTTCTTAGCATCTGCGATGGATTTCATGCCATTCATATGAGTTTCATCCAATGATTTATTAAGCTGATCAAGTTCCCCAGTAACAGCATCTAACTGTTGCTAGAGTTGCACCTGTTGGACGACCTTTTCTTTGATTTTTTGCTTCAGATCCTTCATCTTGACAGCATAATCAGCTTCAGCCTGGGATATCGCAGCCTCAAATTCGCCTATGTTGACTGACAATTTCACTCTGGTCAAATCTTCGCGACTTGTATGCACTTGCTCCCTCCTGAAAATGATCTGTTTCACCGCAGCATGGATCTTTTCATACCCAAAACCACCAAGTCCCATTATAACAAATTGGGATGACAATCGGGAAATTTTTGATGGTAGCTCTTCTAAAGGCACCCCCGATATGATGTTCCATATGTTATTCCATGCCTTACGTCGTGAAAATCTGAATGCTTTAAGAATATCTGGATCTGATTCAATATCATCATCAGAAGGGGTATGTAATCTGGAATTAGCGCGCTTAGGGAGGTGCCTTGTCCTGCTCTTTCCCCCCTGACTTGTGCTTCTTCACTTTCAATTCCCGTTGGGGCAGAGGCTGAGGCCTCATCTTCGGATCTAGTCATTGCAGTTGATGGTCCTGCATGATTAATTGAAAGGTTTATTCAGCTTCAAAGGATAACAAAAGAATGTATTGTCTTGCGAATAAAGTACAATCACAAATATTGTTATCCATTACCCAATGGTGGTTCAGCAACCTGAGAAGACTTCTCCCTATCTTTCCCAGTTTCAAAAGGATTTTCAAGATGGGTCTCAGGAGAGTTTATTGGATTTAGCTCTACTTGAGCTAATGTTTCTGCAATGATAGGGTTGACATCAGTGTCCACACCCTCTTCGGGCATTGGCATTTCAGTGGCTTCTAGGGAAGAAACTGCATATTATTTTCCATCATGGTTAGAAGTATATTTTTTTAAAACAAATTTGGGCGAAGGGTAGCACTCACACCCAAGGTCTTCTAAATCACATGACAACTTAGCATGATCATAAAATTCTTCAAAAGTCATTCCTTGATTCATCATTTCATCCAATGATACTTTAGAATCTTGGTTAGTCTCACCAGTGGGAACATTTGCTAGGTCTTCTTGCCGACATATGTCCTGCAACCCCTGACCCTGGACAGCATCTTCAGTAATAAGAGGGATACTGGGAATGGATGGTAGCTCTTCTCCAGGAGCAACCAAGTCAGCCTGGGTCTGTGATTGTTCTACAGCACCTTCCACGACCTTTGAAGAAGGATCAGTCCCTTCCCTCAAGGGGGAAATTGAAGAAGCCCCTGCAATCCTCAGAAATATGAGTAACCATATGATTATGGGTATAAACTCATGATTGTTCGAAGGAATTACCACTACTAATGAAACGTTTAGCTATGGATTTCCTCCTTCGTTGCCTTGGCTTATTTTGTTTTTTCGGAGTATCAGTAGTCTCCCTTATTGGCACTTGGATTGGCGAATGAAAGGCTATGTCCAGTGCCTCATTCATGGCCTGCTGGCCTGGAGATATCACGCCTGGTTCGCGAGGAGAATCAGCAGCAGCCCCGATAGCAGTACCACCAGGGCTATATTGTGGCGAAGGAACCCCAGTTCCTTTCTTTGCAAGCTGCAAGATGAAGAAAATAACTTCCTTAAGTAACAAAGCTTCAACTAAAATCAAGTTGCTAAGAAAATAAGGAAAGAAAACTTTCATCTTCAGGAGCCACGTACTCTTGCCATTCCTCATCTCCAGAACCACCAGCCCCCTCAGTGGTGCCACGATCAATCATTTCCTTCACCCGCCTGGTGATAGGAACCGAATTATCAGTGGCATATATGAGCATTTCAAGCTCCCTGATGTAAGCTCGCACTTCATTGGGGTTGTCTCCGTATTGAAGGTCTTTAGAAGCTAGAAGATATCCTATCCCAGGAAGTTGTAGGCCCTCACAAAAATCCAGCCAGGCGGTCTCAGTATCACAGTATAAGCTCTGCCATAGCTGAACAGCCTCTGGTTTTAGATATAAAGGCTGTGAGGAAGGTCCTACAATTTTTGATTTTAATTTCTTCCCGACTCCTGCAACTACAGATAGAGAATAAGAAAGTAAGACTTATTACTCTATAAAGTAGCAGTGATTGAAGTTATTACAATCAAATAACTCACCAGGAGCTGATGGAGTGGGTCTTTTAACTCTGGCCGGAGGATTATATCGGGCACGAAACCACTTTGCTGCCGGTTGTGCCTCATCATCCCCATCGTGATAATCCGATGAATCAGTTCTAGAAGAGGAGTCTGTTGAACCTATTTCAGGTGGAGAAGCGTCACCTTCATGATTCTCTACAGTCCTCTTCCTCTTTCCCACCTGATATACTGGGTGATTCAATATCCCTTTAGGGTATGATGCTATCCAGTGTTCGGCATAAAATGTAGTCAGATAATGTGCCGCTTTTTCAACTGGTAGATCAAATACTGCCCCAGTCTTCTCTCTTAATGTCAGCAACCATAGTTGTCGAGCAACCATCGGATGTTGCTCTAACCTGACATGTACTGGAGGGGATACAACAATCTATTTCAAACATTTGAATTGGCATGCAAATCTATATGGACCATAGGCCTCGCATATGATTTCTCCATCAATCCTGGCTACTAACACGCCATCCCTGCAAGCTAGCATGTATGCCCTCAAATCCAAATGGGCTTTCCCATCATCAACAAACCGACCGGATGGCGGACTTCCATAAGGAAAGAAGTTGAATTCCTTATACATGATTAGTCTTACTTTCATGTCATAACCAATAACATCTAATGGATCAATTCAATAGAATGCTTGCACTGACGGTCTGAAAGAGCTTCCAGGAATTTGTAATCCATTCTGTACATTGTAAGTCCTGAAGTGAGTGGCGATCCATCCCCACAAAACCTGGAATGGTCCCACTATTCTTATAGAAGATTTACCCTGGAAGACGTGAAGTAAACTCCTTTGAATCTTTGCTAAAATGGGGGTAGCTAACCCAACCATTTTTCCCTCAGCCAACTTGGCCGCAATGACGAAGGTCCCTGGCCTAACGCCTCCCTTCGAATCCCTGACCGGCAAGAGATAAACACTGAGCCACATTGCCAAGAAACCCGCCAGACGAGTTTTCTTTGGAATTCTTTGATTCACTTCATATCCCCATTTTTCAAACTCTCCTGCTTCTAGAGTTGGCCAGAATGTGCCAGGAGCTCCTCTCTTCTCAGGTTTTGGACAAGTGGTAGAACGTCTGGGCCGGGTATCCTTGGATTTATTTTTCTTGGATCCTTTTTCTTTTGGCTCTATCCTTTTCTTCTCAGTAAGAAACACATTCATCCATTCTTCCGGATGAATATCTTTTCTAAAATGAGTTAATGAGGTCTCTGAACTCTTGAGCCTGTGAAAGATTTTAAATAATTCTCGAGCCAAAGCATGAGTCTTCTCTGGATCATTCCAAGTCACCTTAGGAGGAATGAATTCATCATACATATCGCCCAAGATTGGAGCTTCTGATATCTTGTGGACATCCCACAAACTGATACTTACTTCTCCATGAGTCAAATGGAAAGAATTAGTCGCTGGGCTCCAGTGGCTGAGTATCTCTGGCACGAAGTTATCATGTCTGTAAATATATGTTTGCCCAACCCAAACAGCCTCATATATTGCAGCTCTCTTTAGATCCTCAATAAACTCTGCGCAAGTCTGTCGCACCCAGTATACCCACATCCAAGTTGGCTTCACACCTCCCCCAGGATGGAAATCCCAAATTTTCTTCCAGCCTTTGGATTGATCCATCTGAGCATTTTGGAAGATTGAAGGATGACAATGTGGTTGAAGCTCAGGTGTATGTTTTTTCAGATCTGGTGTGCAAGGGCAATGATGCATCACATAAGCCTTCTCCACTGTTCCAGCAGTTTGAAATACTCCTCCGCCTGAGATATTTTCTGAAGCAAAATTGGTATAATTCTGAAACCACGAAAATGGAAGATAATTCTTTACTTCTGGAATAGTGAATTCTTGCAGATGACCATGACCATACAAAGGTAGATAAGTGCAGTGAGGAAAGTCGCGATGATATTTCTTCAGATACTTAGCCAAATCTGGAAGAGTACTGTCTTTGACAGTATAGTAATCAGGGCCAATGATATCCATCATATCATCTATCCGCTTGCTATCCAGTTCATCAATTAATCCAGGTCTAAGAGCCATTGAATCTGCACTGGAGTTGAATAAATTTAACTCTTAAATGAGTTTATTTGTTTCATAAAATTTGTGAAAGAATTCGAAAAAATGGCTAAGGCATTAAGGCGCGCAAGTATGGAGATGTCGCGCATGTAATACATGTGCCGCTCAGGTTTTTGTCGCGCAAGTATTACCGCGCAAGCCCTATTACCTTGAGAGTAGCGCGGCAGCGAGGAAACAGTGAAAACAAGAGACTTGCACGGCGAGGAAGACTTGTGCGACGAGAGCTCGAGAAATCCGTAAATCCAGATGCATGTAACGGAGGTGAGGCCATGTATTTATAGGCCAGGAAGCCTACCTGCGCGCCACACCCAGAACGCTTAAGGCCTGCGCGACGCAGACTTGCGCGCTGCCCTCTGCGCACTGAAAGACTTGCGCGCCCTCCCTTTTCCTTTGAATGGATTCGATTTCCTCATAGTCAAATCCTCATTTCTCTCCAGATCCATCTCTGAGGGGGGACTTTTTTTGACGCTCCTTTCGTCACAGAATCTAAAGATCGGAAAAGGGAATATCTGAGCTTAAAGTGATTCAGCCTTTGAAGAAAACATCAAAAATCAACAAAGGAAGGAAGAAAGGATCAACAGCAACCTCACCGCGCAAGGTATCTAACTGGCGCGCAAGTGTACTTGCACGGCCACCTTGGTCGCGCAGGTGACTTGCGCGACCTAATTGGTAACCGCCCGGTAACCGCCCGGGGTCTTCTTTTGCCTATAAATAGACCCTGTGGGCCCCCCATTCAGGGGGGATCTTTTTCCAGAAACTCGGATTGAAGCTCCCGACGCCCAAGTCTCTTCTCAAAGCTTCCAGAACACTTCTAAGGTAATTTCTTACTTAGAACGGAAGATCTAAAGAGAAGAAGGAAGGCCTAAGTGTTGAAACTTATCAAACACTTGCGCGCCGACTTATTTACTTCAATATAACTTGCGCTTCCCTTTTCTAGAAGAACCTCGAGAACATTCTAAAGGGTTTAAAAAAGAGTCGCTCAAGTATTTCATTACTGGTTGAAAATCACGCAAGTACACTATGTGTCGCGCAGGTATACCTGCGCGACCAATACTTGCGCGCCCACAGAAGACTTGCGCGCCTTGCAAGACTTGCGCGCCCCTATCTTTTTGGGTGCCCATCTTGCCCATTTTACCCATCATAAGCCATTTCACCTTTCCTTTTCAAGATTCGGTCTTCAAGACACTCTTCAAAGACATTTATGGCATGATTTCTTGATTTGACTTTCTTATCTGAAAGGAATTCTGTGGAATCTCTCTCAAAGTCTATTGATTTAAATATCTTTATGTCACTAAAATATGGAGAGTTCATTCATTCAACCTCATCCTTTAAGATGAGAGAATTTTAACCTGGGTCTCCTTTTCAGGAATAATCCCCAGTTATAAAACCTTTAATCTGGGCATCTTCCTCAGGAGTAAGCCCCAAATTCTTAAAGTTCCCAATCTTGGGCATCCTCCTCAGGAGTAATACCCAATCAAGTCCTTTAATCTTGGGCATCTTTCTTAAGAATAAGCCCCAACCTCAAATCTGGGCATCCTCCTCAGGAGTAAGCCCCAAACCTTAATCCTTAACCTGGGTCTCCTTTTCAGGAATAAGACTCAGTCATAACCTTGGGATTCCTTTTCAGGAGTAAGCCCCAAGTCCCTTAACCTGGGTCTCCTTTTCAGGAATAAGACTCAGTCATAACCTTGGGTCTCCTTATTAGGAATAAGCCCCAAGTCCCCTTAAATTTCTCTTAACCAGTCATAATTTACCTTTTATTTGGGTTTCCTCTTCAGGAGTAAAACCCAATCATAAGTCCCCTCCTAACTTGGGTATCCTCCTTAGGAGTAAGCCCCAAGATTAGAGTATTCAAATCTCCATGAAGCACATATAACTTTATGGACCCTGTTCATGGATTTTTTCCATAAAAGTAAATCCTAAACCTTCATCTATCTGGGCAGTCATCCATACATAAGCCCCAAACAAATTCTTATGATTGCATCTTTCATGGTACAATTGTCTACATTTTTACCAATACCTCTTGTTTCTCACACCGAGCATGACTCACGTGAGCTTAGAGTGTAAAAGTAATTATGACATTCATCTTTGAGCCATCAATCATAAACATCATACTCCATAATTCGAACTACGTGGGTTCTGATTCCTTTTTTCCAAAAGAAAGGATACGTAGGTAGCCCATTTATGGGTTCGATCCCAACTTTGAAATAATCTCTGTCCTTCTGAATGATGATAAACTTCAAGTGCCCCACTGAGTGGCTTTAAAACCAGCCTGGTCATCATAATGACCAAGAGACTTTTATATAAATGTTTTGAGGGATACCATTGACCAAAGAATCTCTAAAACAGATATAGATGATTCTGTATTGATGAAGAACCTCGAATACATATAAAAGATTCTCTAAATTTCTTGCATATTTAATCATTGATTGTTAAAACTAAAGGAAAGCACATTTTTTACTTGGTAATGTAATAAGGATTCACGAACATAACTTAAATCTATAAAGAGAGTCCCGGAGTAGACAATAATTCCCCTCAAAAAGGTGTGATGAGTCCGACCTCCCATCCTCTCGACCAATGAAAATTCCTAAACCTCATTAGTCCACAGGCTAATGAGCGCCTGCCTTTGGAAAGTAGGTCCAAACGGATGTGGAATCATTGGATGTTTCCGGTTCTACGAACAACCCGTTAGAAACCGATCGGAACGTTTGAATCTCCCGTCCAGGAGGTCATCCCCGTATTCCGCGTGAAACAAACCCCTAAAAACAAGAACAACCGCTCTGAAAAATATAAGAACCTAAATATAGATAAAACATCTAAAAACCTAAAAGTACTAAAAACCCTAAAAATACCCTAAAATCCCTAAAATTCCCTGAAAACTATAAACACCAAAAAACATAAAAAATACTAAAAACCATTGAGAAAATTAAAGATATACTAAAAAATCTAAAAAATAATTAAACCCCTAAAAAATTAAAACAATAAAAGCCCTTTAAAATCCTATAATCTCAAAAAAACCTAAAATTCTGAAAAATTCATAAAAACCCAAAATCCCTCAAAATCCCTAAAAACCCTAAATTTAATAAAAATAAAAAAATCCATAAAAATCCCTAAAAACCTAAAACCCCTTAAAATCAATGAAAAAAACTGAGAAAACCCTAAAAACATAAAAAACACAAAAACACTAAATACCTAAAAATTCTAAAAAACCTAAAAATCCCATTAAATTGTAAAAAAACTCTTAAACACTAAAATTCCCTAAAAACTTGAAGACCATAAAATTCATATAAAAGTAAAAAAAGACCCTAAAACATAAAAACACTAAATCCCTGAAAACCCTAAGAAAATATTAATGGTTTAAAAATGATTAAAACCCCAAAAACCTAACAAAAATATTAAAGAGTGTCTAAAACCATTTATCTTCCTAAAAACTATAAAACCACAAAAACTATAAAAACCGAAGATCCCATAAAAATATAAAAAACCACTAAAATCCATTTAACCCCTTAAAAAAGTTAAAAAAATCTAAAACCCCTAAAAATCATAAAAACTCAATAATCCTTAAAACCCCCAAAAAAACCCATAAAATCCCTAAAAACTCTAAAACCCAAAAAAATTATAAGGAATACCTAAAATTATAAAACTTATAAAAATAGTAAAAATTCCCTAAATATCCCCAAAATCATAGGAAGTCATGAAAACCCACAAGAAAACTTAAAAAACACTTAAAACCATAAAGACAAGAAAATATTAAGACCCCTAAAACTCTTTAAACCACACAAAACCCAAAATCCCCACAAAATCCATAAAACCATAAAATTTATAAAAAATATTAAATTCCCTGCAAACGTTAAAACACATAAAACCCCAAAAATCCTAAGAAAACCATAAAACCCCTAAAAACCTAAAAAATGCTAAAAACCTGAAAAGACCCTAAAACTCTAAAATCCACTAATACCCATAATACCCCTAAAAATATTAAAAAACCCTAAAACAACAATAAAAACCATTAAATTCACTATACACTCTAATACCAATTAAAAAAATAAAAATACTAAAAACTCTAAAAACTTGTAAAAACCCTAAAAACTAAAAAAACCAAAAAGTCACAAAAAACCATAAAATACCAAAAAACCCCTAATACCCCTCAAAATCCTTAAAGACTCTGAATAAAAAAAATACAAGAAAACCATAAAAATACATAAAACATAAAAAATTAAAAAATATGAAAATTCCTAATTAAATATTATAAATCTAAAAACACTTTAAAAAAATAATAAACCAATAAAGCATTAAAATCCTACAAAAACAAAAAAACCCTAAATTCAAAAAAAACTCTAAAAACCATCAAAATTTAATAAAATCCCATAAAATTCCTAAATACATAAAAACCCCAAAAATATGGAAAAATTTAAGAAAACATTAAGAAACTAAAAACATATAAAACCTCTAAAAACCAAAACATAAACGATAAAACGCTTAAAATATTAAAAACCCCTATAAACCCTAAAAACCACAAAACCCCCCACAACATTAAAAAACACTAAAAAACAAAAAAACCCATTAAAAACGCTAAAAACCCTCTAAACCCCGAAAAAATTTAAAAACACTAAGAAAACCTTAAAACCCATAAAAAACTCCACAAATGCTAAAAACACTAGAAAACCTAAAACCCTAAAATACAAAAAATCACAAAAAAATATACATAAAATGTAAGAAACTCAAAAAAACTTAAAACCCCCGAATAAAACCGTAAAAAACTAAAAACACATAAAGAGGTCTGGTTTTATGTGGTGAATTTGGAAGAACTATATTCCCACTAATAACCAGCTTAAGAGGTCTGGTTTTATGTTTTCATCAGCAAGTTACTTATGTATGCAAGCTGAAGAAGATGTCCAACACCTGTTTGTGGAGTGTGCATATTTTAGGCAGCTGTGGGATTATGTTGGAACTCTGTTCAGGCTGCAAGTGAACTGGTTCCCGATTATGGATCTACTTGCAAGGATGTCCAGTTTTTGCTGCAGAAAATAGGTGCAGTACTTTCTCCTGGTGGCTGTTGCGGTTGTGATTGCAGCCATCTGGGCTGCATGAATTGTTGTAGCCTTTTAGGACATGAAGGTTCCCATCTGGGTTGGAATGATGTCGATTTATCAAGAGGTTTATGCTGCCTCGAAGGTCTAATCAGGGGCGATGTATAATAGTGTATCAGACTTGTAGATTATGCGGTTACTTGGTGTTTCTCGGAAGCCTTGGATGCCGAAGATGACCAGGTACATTCTCTTGATTCCCCCGAATAGTCCATGTCTCAATGTCAATGTGAATGGAGCTGATTCTGGTGCACCAGGCCCATCGGGGTGCGGTGGTGTTTTTTATACGTACCGTGGCTTTGTGAAAGGATCATTTTATCAATTCACTGGCATTGGTGTCGGTTTTAAAGCTGAGCTATGGGTGATTGTTCACACAATCAGGTATGTTGTTTTGTATAATTGGAACATGCTATGGATTGAATCAGATTCTCAACTTGCGGCCCAAGCCTTACAAACAAGAATGAAGAATGTGGCTTGGAGGGTACTTTTAATGTGGGTTGAATTTCTCAACCAGGTTAGTCACCTAAACATGATTGTCTCACACTCTTTCAGAGAGGTCAATCAGGTGGCAGATGTTTTGTCCAAGAATGAAATCATGGCGATGGATATGGAATTGTCATTTACGGTCCCTGAATATTTCTCTTCATTGGTGGAGGCAGATATGCGTGGTGTTTTGTACTCTAAATCTGGTAATACTCCATTTGTTGCCTGTCTCTCTTTTTCTTTTTCTTAATAAATTTTTTCTTCGAACAGGTTTTGACTGCATCCTGGACTTTCTCAGCCTAAAGACCCATAAAAATACAAAATCCAAAAAATCCAAATCACCCTAAAAACCCCTTCAAATAATCAAAATCACTAAAACCTTAAAAAACCATAAAATTCCATAAAATTTCTAGAAACGTAAAAAACCCTAAAAACCACAAAACCCCTAATAAACCCTAAATTCCTAAAAATAATTAAAACCCCTAAAGACCTATAAAATATTGAATACATTAAAATCTGAAAAACCCTAAAATCCCTAAACCACATCAAAATCCCTAAATACCCAAAAAAAAGAAATATCCAAAAAAAAAATACATCAAAACCTATAAAACTGTAAAAATCCTGAAAAATACCGATTAAACCATAAAAACCCTAAAAAATACCAAGTGAACAGTAAAAACATAAAATCACATAAAACCCCAAAAAACCCAAAAATACCCTAAAAATACCATAAAAACCATAAAAACCTTAAAAACCATAAAGTCCATAGAAAATCATTAAAAACTCTAAAAACCCTTTAAGCACCAAAAAATGTTATATAATTTAAAAACCATAAAACCATAAAAACCAAAAAAGAACCATAAAAAAACCAAAAAAACCATAAAAGAACCCAAAACCCCTAGAAATCCATAAAAACCAAAAAACCCTAAGAATATTAAAAGGACCCAAAAGACCTTAAAAATGTAAAAACCACAAAAATTCTAAAACCCCCACGAAAATATTTAAAAACATGTAACATTAAAAACCCCTAAAACACTAAAAAACCTAAAAACTCTAAAAATCCTAAATAACGTCAAAAACATTGAATCCCCTAAGACTCCATAAAAATCATAAAATCTATAAAAATTCATAAAACGTAAAAAATCCTAAAATCCCTAAAAACCTAATGAAAACCTTACAACCTAAAAATACTTATAACCCCAAAAAACATAAAAATATTAAAAACCTAAAAAGATCCAAAATAAGACCTAAAACCCCTAATAACCCAAAAAAATCATAAAAACCTAAAAATATTTAGAAACCATAAAAACCATAAAAACACTAAAAACCATGTAAAACTATCAAGTTCATTTAAACCCTTACCAATGTTAAATAATTATTAAAACAATTAAACCCCTAAAAAATTATGAAAAAAATAAATACACAAAAGAAAACTATAAAACACATAAAAAATATAAAAACACATAAATCCCCTCAAAATCCAAAAATCCGTATTCCCAAAAAAATTGTAAAAACCCATTAAAATCCCTTGAAACATATAAAACTCTAAAAACCTCGAAACCCGATAAGAAAAACTTAAGATCCCAACAACATATAAACCCCTATAAAACACCTAAAAACATAAAAACACTAAAAACCCTAAAAACCCTAAAATACCTAAAAACAATAAACCCCCTTAAAACATGAAAACCCCTAAATCCCATAAAACTCTAAAAACCCAATAAAAACTCTAAAAATACTTTAAACCCATAAAAATGTCAAAAAAACTCTAAAAAACCTTAAAACCCTTAAAATCAATCGAACCCATTAAAAAATACCCTGAAACCCCTTAAAACCATAAAACCCTCAAAATCATTAAAAATACAAAACCACTTAAAAATTTATAAAAAATACCTGAAAATCCCTAAAAATTTTAAAAACCCTAAAAACCCTTAAAAAATATAGGTAGCAATTAAAACACATAAAACTAATAAAAACCTAAATACTCTAAGAACCCTAAAACCATAAAATTTCCTAAAACCCATAAAACCCCCTTAAAATAAAAAACCTAAAAAACCATTAAAACACAAAACCCTTTTAACCCCTAAAACACACAAAAAATCTAAAAATCCGATAAACCCATAAAGATCTAAAAACTATAAAAATCCTTAAAACCCTTAAAATTAAAAAACCATCAGAACTCATAAAACCATAAAAAGCCTTAAAAACTATAAAAACTCTCAGAATCCCAAAAAACCCTAAAACCCCATAAAATCCTAAAAATCCCTAAAATATTAAAAAGCATAAAAAACCATAAAAACAATAAAAACAATAAGAATACCTTAAAAAGATAAAGTAATTTAAAACCCCAAAAAACATAAAAACACTAAAGTCCCTAAAAACCCAATAAACCCTAAAAACCGATAAAAATCCCTAAGACACAAAAAACCAGAACAATATTTAAAAAACCCAAAAACATTAAATATATAAAATACCAAAAAAACTTGAAAAAAACAAATAAAAACATAAAAACAGAAAAACAGAAAAACATAAAATAATAAAAACACATAAAACCCTTAAAAACCAAAAAATGTTAAAACCCCTAAAAACCCTAAAAGACCTTAAAACCCCTAAACCCCTAGAAACATAAAAATCAAAAAAATATTTAAAAATCCTAAAAATCACATAAAACCATAAAAACCCCTTTAAACCCATAAAAATATTAAAAACTATAATGAAAATTAAACTTTAAAACACTAAAAAATAGTAAAAACCAGAATACTCATAAAACACCAAAAAACACAAAAATAACCCTTAAACCCCCCAAAATCCCTAAAACCATATAAAAATAACAAAAATAAATAAAAATCCCTAAAAACATAAAAAACCTTTAAACCCTTAAAGCCTCTAATAAAACCATAATAACAAAAAATAATTCAAACCCCTAAAAATATAAAAAATCTTAAAACCCTTAATACCCTAAAACCCTAAAATCCATCAAAATCACTAAAACCATAAAACCCCTAAACATCCAAAAAAGACTTAAGACCCCAAAAACCTAAAAAACCTAGAATACCTAGAATACCCAATGAAAACCTATAAACCAAAAAAAATCACAAAACCCTAAAAATATACAAAATTAAAAAAAATCTCTAAAACCTCTAAATGACACTAATAATCCCTATATCCCAAAAATCCCAAAAAAACTTATATAATAAACACCAAAACACCTAAAAAATAAATATATAAAAAACACTTTAATCCCCAAAAACGTTAAAAATCTGTGAAAACCATAACAGCCGTAAAAAACATAAAAACCCTAAAACATGAAAAACCATAGAAACCCTAAAAACCCTAAAAACCCTCATAACCCCAAATAAACCCAAAAATCACAAAAGGAATACCAAAACATAAAAATTAGAAAATCCTAATACCCTGAAAACCCCTAAGAAAGTATTAAAAACCAAAAAGAAAATTAAAACCCCAAAAAACTGGAAAAAAAAACTAAAAAACATAAAAAACCATAAACCTTGAAAACCCCTCAAAATGTTTAAAAGAATATTAAAAACAAAAAAATCATAAAAATCCAAAGAAACATAAAAACCCAGAAAACCCATAAAAACACTAAGAAAGCCATAAAAATATAAAAACACTTAAAACCCTTAAAAAAATAAAAACCAAAACACGCAAAAAACCATAAAAACCCTAAAAATACCATAAAACCCTAAAACCCATAACAAACCCTAAAACCAAAATAACATAAAAACCTCACTAGAAACACTAAAAACCCTTTAATCCCCTAAAATTGTTAAAAAAACTATACAAAGACTTAAAACTCCAAAAAACCCATAAGAACCCATACAAAATACAAAATATAAAAACCCTTTAAATCCATAAAAATGTCAAAAACCATAAACAATTTAAAACCTCTAAAACACTAAAATCCAAGAAAATGTAAAACCCATTAAAATCCCCCAAAATCCTAAAAACCATAAAAATTAAAAAAAAATCATAAAAATCCCTCAAATGAAAAAAATCCGAAAAAAACTAAAAAAACATAAGAAAATCATAAAACCTAAAAACACTTAAAATCCCTAAAAACCTAAAAAATACTAAAAACCCCAAAACCCCTAAAACCCCTAAAACCCCTAAAAAGCCTCCAAAGCCATTGAAATTCAAAAAATTTAAAAAAACCAAAATTCATAAGAACAAAAAACCATTTAAAAACCCTAAAAATATTATGAAAACATTTAAAAAACATAGAACACTTAAAACCCATAAAAACCTAAAAATACTAAAAACATTGAAAACCCCAAAAAATCCTAAAATAGTAAAAATTCCTAAAAAATCAAAAAAACATCTAAAACCACTAAAAACACTAAAAACGCATCTAGAAATGATAAAGAACTATGGAAACTTCAAAACCTTAAAAACTCAAAAAAATCATAAAAACCCAAAAAACCATAAAACCCCTAAAAGACTAAAAAACATCAAAATCAAAATGAATCCTAAAAATATTAAAAACATAAAAATTCCCTAACAATTTCAAGAAACAGAAAAACCCTAATAACCCTGAAAACTATAGGAAATCCTTAAAAAACTAAAAACACTTTAAACCCCAAAAAATCATAAAGAATGAAAAAACCTAATAAACCTTAAAAACACTAAAAACTATCAAAATGATTAAAACCCTAAAACCCATGAAAATTTAAAATATCCTTAAAAATACCTAGAATTTTAAAAACTCCTAAAACCCCTAAAAACCAACAGATAACTCTAAAATCCTAAAAACACTTAAAATCCCAAAAAACACTAAAAACTCTTAAAATGCTAAAAATAACCTGAAATTCCTAAAAACATATTAAATGATAAAAACCCCTAAAAGCCTTAAAAACCTGAAATACCTATAAAAACCCAATAAAGAATATAAAGCCCTATGAATCCTTTAAAAAATTAAAAAACTCTGAAAACCATACAACCCCTAAAAGCACAGAAAAACTCAAACACCCAAAATAAACATAAAAACATTTAAAATCCTAAAAATTCCTAAAAACATAAAAAATGTAAAAAAATATAAAGAAATTACTAAAACATAAAAAACACTAAAAACCTTGAAAACCCCTAATAGAATCTAAAAAACATAAATATAATTAAAATTCCTAAAACCATAAAAACGCTAAAAACTTTAAATACAATAAAAACCATAAAATATATAAAACCCAGAAAAACCAGAAAACCCACAAAACCAAATAAAACCCTTAAAATCGAATAAAAACACAAAAAAAATTAAATACTAAAAATATTACAAAACTCTGAAAAAATTAAAAACACTAAAAAATTAAAAAAACCCCTTAAAAGGATTATAAAAATTAAAAACCTTGAAAGCCTAAACCCCACTAAAAACACAAAAAATCCCTAAAAACCATAAGGAACCATAAAAACACTAAAAATCCCCAAAAATACACAAAAATAAAAAATATATAATTATCCTAAAAATACCTAAGAAAACCTTAAAAATATAAAACCACTAAAAACCACTAAAAACACTAAATTCTCTAAAATCCCTAAAACACCACAAAATCCCTAAAAACCCCTATAATCACAAACAAGCCCAAAATTCACTAAAAACCCACTAAAAACCCCAAAAAACCCTAATAGAACATTAAAAACTAAATACCGTAAAACCCCTAAAAACATTAAAAAAAGCTAAAACCCCTAAAAACCCTAAAATGAACCTAAAAACCTAAAAACCCCTAAAATTCATAAAAACCACTATAAAACTTAAAAACCCATAAAACTCTAAAAACACACTAAAACTAGAAAACCCCTTAAATACCCTAAAAACATTAAATACTATAAAAAAAATTAAATCCAAATAAAGATAAAAAACAATAAAAACTAAAACCCAAAAAAGAACCCTAAGACAAAAAACCCCCTAAACGCCTCAAAATACCAACAAATCCTAAAAACCATAAATATTATAAAATACCAAAAAAATCCCTAAAAATATAAAAACCCCTAAAACCCTAATAAACACTAAGAAAACCTAAAAGAACCTAAAAACATAAAACCCCTAAAAACATAAAAAACTAAAACACCCTAAAACCCTAAAAGACCTTCAAGACCCTCAAAATATGTAAAAATCCTAAATACCATAAAATCACTAAAAAACCCAAAAATTACCTAAATTTTTAAAATAAATAAAAACCCATAGAAAACCAGAAAATCCACAAAACACTTAAACCATTAAAAACCTAAAAAAAACTTAATACCCCCCCAAATACCCTAAAACCTACAAACACCCTAAAACACATCAATATCCCTAAAATCCCTAAAATTAAAAAAATCCCAAAACCCCCCTAAAAATTTCAAAAAATGTAAACACCCCTAAAAAAATTGAAACCCATTAATAAACCCTTAAAAACATAAAAACAATTAAAACCCATAAAAACCTAAAAATGATAAAACCCTAAAAACCCTGAAAACTATAAAAAACTCTAAAAGCCTCAAAATCAATAAAAACCCTAAAGACCGTAAAAATCCTAAAAAGTACATGAAAACTAAAAATGTATAAACCCCTATAAAAACCAAAGAAAACCTTAAAAATATAAATTATTAAACACCCTAAAAACATAAAAAGGAAGAAACACTAAAAGACACTAAAACCCCTAAAATCATAAAAACCCATAAAATCCATTAAAATCCTATAACCCCATAAACACCCTAAAAACCACTAAAAATTATAAATCCACTTTAAAACCCTAAACATATGAAGATTTTAAAAAACCTTGAAACCCTTGAAAACTCACAAATCCCTAAAAACCCATAAAACCCAAAAAATCCATAAAACTCCTAAAAAACATAAAAATCCTAAAAACTCAATAAAATTACCCTAAAAAAACCTTGAAAACCCCTAAGAAAACATTAAAAGCCTAAAAACACTTACGGCCCCTAAAAACCTAAAAAATTGAAAACAAAAAAAAATCATAAACGGACCCTTAAACCCCTAAAAACCTACAAACCCCTAAAAACCATAAAACCCCCCAAACCCCCATAAAATCTTAAAAATAACTAAAACTCAAAGAACAACTTTAAACTAAATAATATTTTAAAAACTCTAAAATACTTAAACACCACTAAAATACTCAATACCCTAAAAAACCATTAATACCCTAGAAATACTAAAAACACTAAAACCATCAAAATTCAAAAAATACATAAATACCCTATATATCCAAAAAAAATCATTAAAAATATATACAAAAAACCTCTAAAAACTAAAAAAAATCACTAATAACACCTTTAAAATTAGAAAAACACAAAACCCCTAAAACCCTAAAACTCTTAAAACCCAAAAAAACCTAAAAACTCTCAAAATCCCTAAAAATCCTAAAACCTATAAAAATCCCAAAAAAAAAATAAAAATTCCTAAAACATAAAAATCCCTAACAATAAGAAGAAACCCCACCAAAACCTCAAAAAACATACAAATACATAAATCCTTTAAAACCCATAAATTTACCAAAACCCTAAAGAGACTCTAAAAACCATAAAACTGATAAAAATCACTAAAAGCATTAAAAGATCTATGTTGAAACCATGAATGTTGTTCCATTCACGTATACATAAAATTGAAGATATGAACCTCACTTAGACACCAAATGTTGAGTTAGAAATACGTCTTTACACTAGAAGAAGGAGAATATTGGATTTCCCTGCTACATTATAGAAAATTCTATCAATGAGGCTAAAAATTTTGGAGGTGCATGTCTATAATTTAAATGGGGGGAACTCACGGTAGAGAAGGAATTCTCTAGAAGTCCTAGGGCAACGGTCTGATAGTAATCTCAAGCTGGGGTGTGGGGGTGCATCCACCACTGTATGGAGCAGCTTGTTCACATAAGTCCCAAAAACACTGGTGTTCAAGGTACCTAATGACACTCCATTTCATCTCATATATGAAAAAGTGACCAATGGAAATGCCTTATAAAAAGATGGAGAAAAGATATGTACAATTTCAATATTTGAAAAGGCTCAAATTGGAGTTCGGCCAAGGTTATGCGAATCCCCAGTGGTGTCCAAGAACTTGTGTGACCCCTCATCACTTGTGTTCCAACTCACCATCACTCAAGGTACCATATTTTCTTATAAATAGATCCTTGGGATCTTCATTTTTATGTAAAAATTTACATGAAGTATGATTGCTTCCCGGGTGTCCCTAGTGATTCACCCAAGTCCTTTAAAACCTCTAATGTAGTTTCTTAACACCTAAACTAGGGAATTAAAGTGGGATTTTGATACTTCGGTTCATAAACTGTAAAAATTAACATCACATTAATGATTCAATTACTCACCCCCCGGACTATAGAATACCAATGTTACCACAATTCCGTAAACAAGAACATGAGCGACCCACTTTCGAGATTACCATTGAAGACTATTGAGGGCTAGAGGAAAGTATCTCCCATGTTTATTAATCTAGGTTTTTTGTCAATTAAGGTTACATCAGTTCTCCCAAGTCTAGTTGATTACCTGAGACCTATGATTCACTTATATGAGCACCCCATACATATGTGCCACTTATTTGAGCTCCCTTCCTTTATGTTCACCCTACCTTTTATCCGGCTCGAGCCATCTAATATGCATCTCTCAAAGCCACTCATGGCAATGACTTTTCTTATATGGATCTCTTATCTGAACGAGACCATGTTGAAACCTCCACCAACACATACTAATTTTCCAAATCATTGGGAAATGCACACCAGCGTGTCTCCCATTTGGATTTCTATTTATACTATGAGAGGCTTCCCATGCATTTCTAACCAAAGGGTCATGATCCTCAAGAAGTCTGTAGATTTTTATATCTAGGGTCACATGGACCCTTACCATAGGGGAAATGTTGAGTAGTTATCAGTATTGGATTATGGGGATAGGAATCCATCCTTTAGATCTCATCCCTAAGACCCAGAACCTATGGTCCCCTGTAGGAAGGGTAAAGATCACACTTCCTTTTCCTTTTGAAAAAAGGAAAAGTCTCCCTCCCCACTAAAGGACCCAATTTAGGGCATCCATCCTGGTGTAATCCCCTAGGCTTTCATGTAGGAGGTTGTAGTCTCTCTTCTCTATACACACTTCACCTTAACCCCTTTATTACATTAGACCCTCGTCCAATGTAAATAGAACAGAGGGAAGCATCATAGCTCCGACCTCTTCTATTATTGACCTTGCCTCTTCCATCAGTGAATGAAGGAAAGTGTGTGATTTTTTGAATCTTTCACATCCCATTGTTCCTCACAACAAGAATGAATCTACTAGGATTTGAGGTTTGTAATGATCACAACAAACACACAATCCACCTGAAGGAATGGACTACGAGAACTCCGATTACCACCATAACTGGGATACATAGGAATCCTTCTCAAGGCCTGAGGTCTTTGTTATCTCATCCATGAAATTAAAAACCATTCAACCCTCAATGGGCCTCCTCCTAGGAGTAAGATAAAAATTCAACGAACTATGATAAATCTAATTCCTACTATAATTGGGATATTTAGGAAGCCTTAAACTAGGTCTTGAGATCACTGTACATCCTTCTTATGAGTCCAATCCTAATTCTCTTAATCCAGGAATCCTTCTTCGGATTAATCCCTGAATTAAGATCCCCTAAATCTCCATGAGTTAGGAAATCTCTCATGGACCATGTTATAAGGGAATCTTGTTTAAGAGTAAGCCCCAACCTATATATCTCTAAGGTCTATACTATCCTATGAGACTTAATGAATTATGTGGGAATTGATTCCCTTAAAAACAAGATATATACAAAGCCTCCCTAAGGTTAAAACCCAAAACCACCAAATCAACCCTATTATCTCTAGGATACTTTTCCAGAAAGGTCCAATTCCATATGGAATCTCATATCCCTTCCAAGTTACTTGGACCTTTTCAATTTAAGTCCCACACAAATCTTTGACTAGGAACCTTCTTCCTTGATGTCTTTGCCACATGATGTTAAACTGTATGGTTGGGTCCTTCTCATATGACCTTAAAAGGTGTGATGTGTCCCATTAAGGGGCACCAAACTATGTGGGTTCTGATTCCATTTATGAGGATACGTAGGTATCCCATCTATGGGTTCTATCACAACATCAAAACAACATCCAACTCCATGGATGACAATAAACTCTAGAGTAAACATTCATCTCCCTGGATGATGATAAATTCCAGTGTGACATTCATCTACTTACATGACCATTACCTCCAGAGTTCCCATTAAGTGTCTTAAAAACCAACATCCTCATGATAATAACTGAAGAACGTCTAAGTAGTGTATAAGAGGATACCATCAATGGAGAACCTTAGATATACATACATATCTCCATTGATGAATATACTCAAATACATATAGATGATTCTGAATTCCACACATGATAGTCATTGATTTCTAAATTACAAGGTAAAAACATGTCATACATAGTGAATTAATTAAGTATTCATGTACATATCTTAAATTTATAAGAGAGTCCTGAAGTAGGCAATAATTCTTCCCAAAAGGGTGTGATGGGCCTGACCTCCCATCCTCTCGACCAATGAGGGTTCTCAAAAATCATTGGTCAAACTACCTAACGAATGCCTACCTTTAGAAATAAGGACCCTATGGATATAGAACCATTGGGGTTTTTTGGTTCTATAAATAAATCAGATGGAAACCGTTGGGATATAAGGATTTTGAAATAGCATTCATTTCTTAGGGAAACATACTAAAACCCCAAAAAACAAACTAAAAGCTCTAAAAACCCTTTCAAAATATAAAAACATTAAAAACATCTATGCAGCCTTAAAACCCATAAAAAACTATAAAAAACCTAAAGCCCATAAAAACCCTAAAACCCCCAGAATCCCTAAAAATACTATAAACCATAAAAACCCAAAAAATCCAGAAAAAATCACTAAAAATGTAAAAACCCATAAAAACCTTGAAAACAACTAATTAATCATTAAAAACTAAAAAAACTTAAAACCCATAAAAAACTAAAAAAAAATATAAAAACCCTTAAAACCCTAAAACCCCTAAAAACCTCTAAAACCCTTAAAGCCATAAAAAACATAAAGTATCCCTAAAACTCTCTACAATTGTAAAAAACCCTAAAAAACTATGAAAAAAAAACTAATAAAACAAAATAACATAAAAAACATAAATTCATAAGACTCTAAAAACACTAAAGACCCTAAAACGCCTAAGAAGACCTTAAAAACCCCTAAAACCATAAAAACAACTAAAAAGCATAACCCCCCCCCCCAAAACACTAAAAACCCCACTAAAAACTAACAAACCTTTGAACCCCTGAAAACATCAAAATAATTGAAATCCCCTTAAACCCAAAAGACAAAAAAATCCCTAAAACCACAAAAACCCATAAAACCCCTAAAATAGAAAAAACGCAAAAAAATCCTTAAAACCCCTAAAAACCATACAAAACCGAAAACACATAAAATACATAAAACCCAAAAACAATAAAAATACTCAAAATTCATAAAATCACTAAAAATGTAAAAATTTGTAAATACCATGAAAAAACCCTGACAAAAACATAAAAACAAAAACCACAAAAAACCACTGAAATCCTAAAAATGATAAAAACTCAAAAACCCCTAAAACCCTCAAATCATAAAAATCCCTAAAAACCACAAAATACCAAAAAATACCAAAAATTTTTGAGAAACATAAAACCCCTAGAACCCTAAGAAAATCATTAAAAAAACAACTAAAACCCCTAAAAACATAAAAACGCTAAAAACCCAAAAAAACTATAAAAATACCAAAAACCATAAACCCCGAAAAATAATAAAGGTCCAAAAAACTAATAAAAACTCTAACAACCTTTTAACCACTAAAAACATTATTAAAATTTCAAAAAAATAAATCAATAAAAAACTCAAAAAAAAACTTAAAAAACCCTAAAACCCTTAAAATCTCTAAAAACCATCAAGATACCTATAAACCCTAAAAAACATAAAAATCATTAAAAATATCTAAAAATTCATAAAAAACATTAAAAACTACTAAACCCACTGAAAACCCCCCAAAAACCTTAAAACCCAAAAAACATAAAACCCAAAAAACCAAAAAACATAAAAAAAATTAACATAATACCATAAAACACATTAAAACAAAAAAAATAACAAAAAATATATAAACCATTAAAATATTAAAACAACCTACAGTCACTTAAAAACATAAAAAACTCTAAATAACTTAAAAACCCTTAAGAAAACCATAAAATCCTAAAAATACTTAAACCCCTAAAAATATATAAATTCTACAACCCCTTGAAACCCCTAAATTGATCCTAAAAACCATAAACCCCCAAAATCCCAAAAAAACACCCCTAAGAACATAAAAAAACCCTAAAAACAATAAAAACATAAAAAATCACTAAAAACTATAAAGCCCCATCAAAACCCTAAAACATTAAAAACTCTAAAAACCCTAATTTAAAAAAAATCATCATAACCCATAGAAACCATAAAAAAACTAAAAACCCTAAAAACCCCTCAAAATCCTAAAAACACCTAAAACACATACAAATCCTAAAAAACCCTAAAAATGTATAAAAACATAAAACATTGAAAACCCCAAAGATAAGATTAAAAACCTAAAAAAAACATAAAACAATTAAAAATTAAAAAATATAAAAAACCAAAAATAATTAAAACCCCCAAGAATCCATAAAACCCTAAAACCCCATAAAAATTGTAAAAAAAGACCTACAAATCACTAAAAATAAAGGAACTCTAAAACCCTAAAAACACCAATGAAAATCATAAAACCTAAACCACTTAAACCCCCTAAAAACAAAAAATAATAATAACTAAAAATCCCTTAAAACCTCTAAAACCAAAAAATTCATAAAAACCCTAAAACACATAAATATGATAAAAAACAGTAAAAATCTAAAAGACCTTTGAACCCCTAAAAATATTAAAAAATTCTAAAAACCCTTAAAACCCATAAAAATCAATGAAATACCCTAAAACCCTTTAAAATATAAAAATTTTAAAATCATCAAAATACCTAAAACCCTAAAAACCATAAAAACATAAAAATCCCAAAAAATCCATAAAAAACCCGAAAAACCCCTATGAGAATTTAAAACCCCTAAAAAATTAAAACCACTTAAAACCTGAAAATATTAAAACCATAAAAATCCTAAAAACCATTAAAATACCTAAAACCCGAAATACACCATAAAAACCCAATACCCCTATAAAAATCCATAAATATAAAAAAAATAAAAACAATGAATACCCCAAGAATAACTATAAAAACCAGAAAACAAATAAAACACCTAAAAATCTAAAAATTAAAAAACCCATAAAACCATAAAACCCTCAAAACCCCTAAAAACAAAAAACAAATCCTAAACTAGCACTAATAATATCTAAATAGATAAAACCACCTATAAAAGCCTGAAAACCCTATGAAATAATAAAAAAAACTAAAAACACTTAATACCCTAAAAACCCATAAAACATTAAAACTTTTAAAACCCAAAAAAGACCCTCAAACTCGAAAAATTTCTAAAGACAATAAAAACCCATGAAAATCTTAAAAAATCCCAAACACCCCATAAAACCTTAAAAATTCACTTAAAACACAAAAACCCCTTGAATCCCAAAAACATTAAAAACTCTAAGTAAACAATAAAAATACTAAAAAACTCAAAAAAAATAAAACCCAAAAAACCCCGTAAAACCCAGAGAACACAAAACACCCCTAAAACACAAAAAATCCCTGAAAATCATAAAAATCGTAAAAAATTCTAAAAATCCCTAAAACCAATAAAAACAAAAAACACCCTAAAAACCTAGATAACCCCTAAGAAAACTATAAAACCATAAAAACACTTGAAACCCCTTAAAACATAACACTAAAAATGCTAAAAACCTAAAAAAGACCCCAATGCGCCAAAAACCACTAAAAACCATAAATCTCACTAAAAACATAAAAATCCATAAAAATCAATAAAATGAAAAACCTAATAAAAACTCTACAACACCTTTAAAACCCTAAAACCCCACTAAAAAATCCAAAAATCTTTTAAACATCTAAAAATTACAATAAACTCGAAAACCCCCTAAAATCCTAAAAACTCTAAAAAACCCTAAAAATTAGAAAAACCATAAAACCCATAAATTTTTCTAAAAACACTAAAATCCTTCATTATCCTGAAAAAAAACAAACCATAATAATTCTGAAATTCCCTAAATATCACTAAAAAATTAAATCATCCTAAAAATAATAAAAACCCAAATAAAACATTCAAAACCTTAAAAAACAAAAATCCCATAAAAATTTTAAAAAAATAAAAAATAAAAAAAACAATAAAAACACAAAAAAACCCTAAAAGCCTTAAAATCCCCCCAAAAATTAAAAACCATAAAAAGAATAAAATCCCTAAAATCTTTAGAAACATAAAAACCCTAAAAACCCTCATTAAAACCTTAAAACCTTAAAAAACATACAGCCCCTAAAAACATAAAAAAAATAAAACCTCTAAAAGACCATAAAATCCCTAAAAATATTAAAACACTATAAAAACATAAAAATCATTACACCTCATAAAAACACTAAAACCACTAAAAACTCTTAAAACACTTTAAAACCATATTACTGTTAAAAAATCTAAAACAAATAAAAACCTTAAAAACTCAAAAAAAAACCCTAAAAAGAAAAAAACCCATAAAATCCTCAAAACCCTCAAAAACCTCATATGCCGTAAAAACAATGAAACCCATGACAACCATAAAAATCCCAAAAATCCCAATTTTTTTTTTAAAATAAACGAAAAACCCTAAAAACCCATAAGAAAACTTTAAAAACCTAAAAAATCCCAACCCCCCTAGAAACATACAAAAACTAGAAAACCAAAAAACCTTAATTAACACTAAAACCCTCAAAATCCCAAAAAAAAACTCTAAAACTATCAAATTTATAAAAAATCCATAAAAATCCCAAAAAACGTAAAGAACCCTAAAAACCATGAAAATCCTAAGAAAATTGTAAGAACACTTAAAACACCTAAAAACCTAAGAACTGATAAAAACCCACATTGGAATTTATTTGGTGGTAACTGGTATTGATATGAATGAGATAAAACCCCTAAAATACAATAAAACTGAAAACCCCTAAAAACCATAAAGCCCACTAAACCATAAAAATCATAAAACCCATAACATCCCTATGACCCCACTAAAAACTGTAAATCCCCTTTAACACAAAAAATGTTAAAGACTCCAAAACCCCTTAAAAATAAAAATACCCAAAAACCTCTAACCCCCCCCCCCCAAATAACATAAAACCCTATAAACTCTAAAAAACCCTAAACCCCTCAAAATCCCTAAAAACCATAAAAATCCATGAAAATCATAAAAATCACTAAAACACCTAAAAATGTAATGAACCCAAAAAACCATGGAAACCCCTTAGAAAACATAGAACCCTAAAAAACATAAAACCCCTGAAAAGAAAAAACACTAAAAACTCTAAAAACCCTAAGACACTAAAACCATTAAAAACTTTTAAACCCCCTAAAAATCACCAAAAACACTAATAAGGCATAAAAATAATAAAAACACAAGAAAATCCATAAAATTTAAAATCACTAAAAACCCTTAAGAAAAACATAAAAATATATAAAATATGTTAAAATACTAAAACACATAAAAACCCCTAAAGAGGCCCTAAAACCCCTAAAACCCCCTACAAACCATAAAACCCATAAAACTATAAAAACACTAGGAACACATTAAAACATTAAAAAACACTGAAAACCCATTAAACCATGAAAAAACTCTAAAAATAATTTATACACCTAAAAACATCAAAATCTCTAAAAAACCATAAAACCCCTAAAAACTAAAAACTCTAAATCCCCAAAAAACCATAAAAATGGTAAAAGCACTAAAAACCCTAAAATCCCATAGAAATATCAAAATATCTGAAAAAATAACTAAACACAAAAAACCCCATAAAAACCCATCAAATCCTAATGAAAAACATAAAGATATAAAAACACATAAAACCTTAAAAAACAAAAAATATGATAAAACCCCTAAAAACCATAAAAAACCTAAAAATACTAAAAATATTTAAAACCCTATAAAGCATAAAAAAACATAAAAATGCACAAAAAAACTAGGAAAATATAAAAACCCCTGAAAACATTAAAAACCATAAGAAACCCTCAAAAACCTAAAAACACATAAACCCAAAGACCCCTAAAAACCCTAAAATACCCTAAAAACTTAAAAAACCCTAAAAACCAACCCCACAACTTAAAACCACATAAAAACTATAAAACCCCACTAAAAACTAAAAAAACCCTTTAAAACCCTATTTTTTTTTAAAAAGTCTAAAAAACTTCAAAATCCTAAAAAACTCAAAAAAAAAACCCTAAATACCCTCAAAATACCTAAAAACCCAAAAAACCCATAAAATTACTAAAAATAACTAAAAATATAAACAACCCTATACACTGAAAACCCTAAGAGAATCTTAAAACCCAAAATGAATATAAAATCACTAAAAATCTAAAAACACTAAAAACACCTAAAATACCCTAAAACCGCATAAAAACTATAAAACCCTATAAAAACCATATAATTTATAAAACCCACTGAAAACTCTAAAAACCTTTTAAACCACTAAAAAAACTAGAAACTCTAAAAATCATAAAACCCCTGAAAACCCAAAAATCTTTAAAAACTCTAAAAACCCTCAAAATCCATCTAACACATAAAAAACCATAAAAATTGGAAAGAATCCCTAGAAGTTCCTATAAAAGTAAAAAAAACCTAAAACCCCTAAGAAAACCTTAAAAACCTAAAATCACTTAATACAAAAAAAACCTAAAATGCAAAAATATGTTGAAATTCCAACAAACCCTTAAAACTCCTAAAACCCTTAAAAACTATAAAACACTTTAAAACCCCTTAAACCCCACTAAAATCTAAAAAAATTAAAACCCCTAAAATGCTAAAAACTCTAAACCATAAAACACCAAAAAACTCAAAAAACAAAAAAAACACTAACATCCCCAAAACCATCAAAATATGAAAGAAAACTCCATAAAAATTAATAAAAATATAAAAAACCCCCTATAAACCCCTAAGAAAATATAAAAAACCTAAAAACACTTAAAACCCTTAAAATCCCAAAAAATTATAAAAATCTTAATAATCATAAAAACCCATAAAAATCATAAAACAGTCAAAACTGAAAAAAAACCATAACAAAAACTAAAAACACTAAAAATCTATTAAACCCATAAAACCATTAAAAAACTTTAAAATTTTGAAAAACCCTAATAAAACCAAAAAACCATAAGTAACCATAAAGAACTAAAACCCCTAAAACCCTCTAAATTTATAAAAACCATAAAAATCCAAAAAGATCAATAAAAACCGCAAAACCAAAAAATACTTAAAAACCTAAAAATCATAAGAAAACCTTAAAACCATAAAAATATTTAAAACTTTGAAACACCTAAAAACACTCAAACCTCTAAAAACACTAAAAACCAAAAAAACCATAAAACCATAATAATCCGTAAAAAACCCTTAAACCCATAAAATCACTATTAATTTATAAAAACATTTTAAACCTCTAAAAAAGATAAAAATCTCTGAAAAAAAATTATAACGCATGAAAACTCAAAAAAAACATGTAAAACCAAAAAAAACATAAAAACACTAAAGCCTTAAAAACCCTTCTAATCCCTTAAATCCTAAAAATGATAAATAACCTAAAAAGTCCTAACAATCCCAAAAAATGTAGAAAACCCAAAAAATATTTAACACCCGTAATAAAACCATAAAACCCTAAAAACAATAAACACCTAAAATCCTAAAAACGTCAATACCCTAAGAAACCCAATAAATCAAAAAACACTAAAAACCATAAAACCACTAGAAACCATAAAAACCTTAAAATCGCAAAAAAAAACATTAAAAACCCATTAAAACTCAACCCCCTCCCCCATAAAACCCCAAAAATGTTAAAAAAATACTCAAAAACCCTAAAATCCCTTCAAAAATAAAAAACCTTATAAAAATAAAAAATAAATAAAACCCTAAAAAACAGAAAATACCTCTCAAAATCCAAATAAACCATAAAAACCAGTAAAAACCAATAAAAACCCGAAAATTCCAAAAATTAATATAATCATTAAAAACCCCTATAAACCCTGATAATCCATAACAAACCTTAAAACATAAAAACATTTAAAACTCCTAAAAACCAAAAACCCGCTAAAAGCACTAAAAAATCCCAAAAAACCCCAAAAAACCAAAAAAACCCTAAAAACCATTAAAACCCTAAAAAAACTCTAGAAAAACTAAGCCCCTTTAAACCACTAGAAAAATTAACAAATTTTAAGAAATTTTAAAAATCCTAAAATATAAAAAAAACCCTAAAAACCTAAAAAACCATTAAAACCCAAAAAAACGCGTAAAATCCCTAAAAACCCAAAAAATCAAAAAAAACCCCTAAACATCCATAAAATTCCCTATAAATGTAAAAAAAATGAAATCCCTTAAGAAAACATTTAAAAACTAAAAAAACCCATATAATCTCTAAAAAACTCAAAAAACCCAAAAAACCTAAAGGACCCATTAAAACCCTAAACACCCTAAAAAACCACAAAATCCCTAAAACCCTAAATAACACTATATATGTAGAAAACCATAGAAACACTGGAATCCCATAAGAAAGTCTTAAAAACCTATGAACACTTAAAACCTCTAAAAAACTAAAAAATGTTAAAAACGTCAAAGACCAAAAAAACACCCTAAAACCCATAAAAACCCCTAAAAATAATAATAATAATTCCTATAAAACACATAAAACCCACTAAGAAATCCAAAAACCCTTTAAACACTTAAAAATTCATAAAATCACTAAATACTTTATAAACCCCAAAAAAATAAAAATAAAAATCAGAAAAACCTAAAAACCTATAAAAACCGTAAATACCTAAAAAAGCCTCAAAATTTGTAAAAACCCTAAAACACTATAAAATTTGTAAAAAATACCTAAAATTCCCTAAAACATAAAAAAATCTAAAACCCCTATGAAAACCTTAAAAACCTAACAACACATAAAACCTTTAATACCCTAAAAACACTAAAATCCTAAAAACCAAATATAAACCCTAAATACATTTAAACCCCCCAAAACCAATAAAAATCTAAAAATCCAATAAAAACTCTAAAAATACCTTACACTCAAAAATCATTAAAAATAATCTAAAAAATCTTAAAAATCGTAAAACCCTAAAAAGCCCCAAAACCCTCAAAATACCTAAAAATGATAAAAACAAAAAAAACTAAAAATTCCTAAAAATCCTTAAAATTTAAAAACACTAAAATGCGGAAAAAACCCATAGAAAAACCTTAAAAACTAGAAATGCATAATAACCATAAATACACTAAAACACTAAAAAACCAGAAAACCCTAAAAACCTTAAAACACCTAAATACCCCATAAAAACCCATAAAAACTCAAAATACCCTTTAAACCCTAAAAATATTAAAAAATTAAAAACCTATTAAACCCATAAAAATTAAAAAAAAACATGTAAAATCTAAAAATCGATAAAATCCCAAAAACCCTGAAATCCCTCAAAATACAAAATACCACTAAAACCCATTAAAATTATAAAAACCCCAAAAAATCTAAAACACAATAAGAAACCCTAAAAACAGAAGAAAACGTTACTATCCTAAAAACACATAAAACACCAAAAAACCTAAAAATACCAAAAAACCATAAAACCATAAAAACCTCCCAAAACCTTGAAAAACCTTAAATACACTAAAAACCCTATAACACACTAAAAATCTAAAAACCCTTAAAGTCCCAAAAAACATTAAAAAATATATAAAAAACCATTAAACCCCATGAAACCAAACAAAACCCTAAAGTCCGAAAAAAACCCATAAAAACCATAAAAACGCTAAACCCATAAAATGAACCCTAAAACCCAGAAAATGTCTCAAAACCATAAAATCCATAAAAATGTAAAAAATTCCTAAAAATTCCTAAAAACAAGAAAAACCCTAAAAACCCTGAAAACCCCTAAAAAAACCATAAAAAAATAAAAAAATTATTCGAATCACTAAAAACCTAAAATATCATAAAATCCATAAAAACCTAAAAATACCATAAAACGAAATAAAACCACATAAAACCCATAAAATGTAATAAAAAAATAAAACCCCTTTAAAACCCTGAAATATTAAGAAATAATAATACCCTAAAATGCTAAAAAACTCAAAAAAAATCCCCTAAAACCAAAAAAAACCACAAATCCCTTAAAAATAATAAATACCTGAAATACCATCAAATCCCAAAAATCATAAAAATGCTAAAAATTCCTAAAATTCGTAAAATATATTAAAACATAAATAGATCCAAAAACCTTATAATCCCTAAAAACACCTTTAAAAACCTAAAAAACATAAAATCCTTAAAAACTAAAAATGATAAAAAAACATTAAAAATCCTAAAACCCACTTAAAACATAAAAACCATAAAAACAACTAAAACCCTAACACCCATAGAAACACTAAAAACCCACCGAAAACTCTAAAAACCTTTTGATCCCCTAAAAAAATAAAAAACTATAAAAACCCATAGAACTGCTAAAATATCAAAAAACCACCTAAAACCCAAAAAAAAAACAATAACAAGCCTAAAAAACCTAATAATATATAAAATCACTCAAACCACTAAAAACATAATAACCATAAAAATCCTAAAAAACCAGAAAAATAACTCAAAATGTTAAAAGAACGAAAAAACCTAAAAAGCCATAGAAACCTGTAAAAATTGTAAGACCCTAAAAACCATAAAAACCCTAAAAACTCATAAAAACCTAAAAATTAAAAAAACTATAAAATCCCATGAAAAACATAAAATAGTAAAAAACTATAAAAATATAGAAACCATAAGAACAATAAAAACATAAAAACCCCATTAGAACCCTAAAAAATTAAGTATATAAATAATCCCTAAAATCCCTAAAAACATAAAAACCCAAAAATACTAGGTATACCCTAAGAAGACCATAGAACAAAAAAACACTTAAAACCCCTAAAAACCTAAAATATGATAAAAAACTTTAAAACCCTAAAACCCTACTAAACTATAAACCCCTTTAAACACATAAAAATGTTAAAAAAACTCTAATATACTTTAAAATAACTAAAAAAATAAAATCAACACCCAAAACCCAAAATACCATAAACCCCAAAAAAACTCTCAAAATCCCAAAAACCCAAAAACCCATAAAAATCTCAAAAATCCATAAAAATCAATAAAATAATATAAAAACCATAATAACCATAAAAACCCTAAGAAACTCTTAAAAATATAAGAACACTTAAAATCCCTAAAACCACTAAAAACACATAAACCCTAAAAACCAATAAAACCCCTAAAAACCCACTAAAACTATAAAAACCATTTAAACCACTAAAAAATTAAAAAAAACCGAAAAAACTTATAAACCCTAAAACATAAAAATTACATTAAAACCCAAAAAAAATATAGGCCCTAAAAACTATCAAAATCCATAAAACCATAAAATCCTTAAAATTATCAAAAAACATAAAAACCCCTAAATACCCTAAATAAATGTAAGAAAAGCTTAAAACCTAAAATAATTAAAACCCATAAAACCTAAGAAAAGTTAAAAAAAATTAATACCGTAAAACCATAAGAACTATAAAACCCCATAAAAACCATAAAAACCCTAAAAACCAAAAAACCCTAAAAAAATGGTAAAAACACTAAAAACCCTTTAAAAAACTAAAAACGTGAAAAATATTAAGAAACTTTGAAAACACTCAAAAACTCAAAAAACTATAAAAATCAAAACAAAACCATAAAACCCTAAAAAAATTCAAGACCTCTCAAAATATATAAACAATATAAAAACCACAAAAATATTAAAAAATCTGAAAAATCCTTAAAAATGTAGAAACCCTAAAACCCCCTAAGAAAACATTAAAAAGTGTAGAACACATAAAACACATAAAGACCTAAAAAACACAAAAAAAAAACTAAAACCATAAAAAATACTAAACCCCCATAAAACACTTTAAAAGGACTAAAAACTCTAAAACCCCTTTAAACCCCTAAAATATTAAAAATTTATAACGAACATTAAAATACTAAAAACTAAAAACCCCCTAAAAATAAAAAAACTAAAAACCCCTCAAAATCCTCAAAAACCATAAAAACCATAAAAATCCTAAAACCCTAAAAAAAATTAATCCCCTAAAAACACTAAAAACCATAAGAAAACCTTTAAAACCTAAAAACACTTAAAACCCAGAAAACCCCTAAAAATTTTTAAAACCCCCAAAAAACACTGAAAAACAGAAAAAACATAAAACCCCTAAAAAGCTTAAAAACCTAAAATCCCCTAAAACCCTTAATACACTAAAAAAAATTTAAACCCATAAAACATTAAAAAAATCTAAAATTCCATAAAACCACTAGAAACTCAAAAAACCCTAAAAACCCAAAACAACATTAAGACCCCTAAAATCCTCAAAATACCTAAAAACACCAAAACCCATTAAAAATACATAAATATCCCTAAAATAACTTAAAATATAAAAACCCCTAAAACCCTAAAAACTCATAAGAAAAACTTAAAAACCTTATACCACATAAAACTCCAAAAAAAACTAAAATCCTAAAATCCCTAAGTCCTTTAAAACCCCTAAAAACCAAAAAACCCAAAAAACCATCATAGACATGAAAACCCCTTAAAATTCCTAAAACCCACGAAAAAATCAGAAAAACATTTAAAACCCAAGAAACATTTAAAACGTGGAAAACCCTTATTAATAGTAAAAAATTAAATAGCCCAAAAACCCCATTAAACCATAAAACATAAGACCCCTTAAAATATATAAAATCCATAAAACCCCTTAAATCCATAAAAATGGTAAACACTAAATATACCTAAAAATGTAAAATACACTAAAATGTCTAAGAAAACTTTTAGAAATCCTAAAAACCTAAAACACTTAAAACCCCCAAAAAAACAAAAAAAGCTAAAAACCCTCAAAAATCCACAAAAACCATAAACCATATAAACCCCTAAAACCCTTAAAACCATAAAATCCATAAAACCACTAAAACCTTTAAAAACCATTTAAACCCCTAAAAACATTAAAAACTATAGAAAATTTAAGAACCACATAAACAAAAAAACCGTAAAAACCTACAAAACCATAAAAACCCTAAAACACCTAAAAATAATCAAAATCCCCAAAAACCATAAAACCCAAAAAAATACTACAAAATACCTAAAAACCCATAAAAACATAAAATAACTAAGAACCAGAAAAAACCCTTAGAAAACCATAAAAACCTGAAAACTCTTAAAACACTAAAAACATAAAACTCAAAAAAACACAAAAAACCACTAAAACCCCATATAAATCTTAAACCCCATAAAAACCCCTAAACCCATACAATTTCTAGAACCCTAAAACCCCACTAAAAACTATAAAACCCCTTTAAACACTTAAAAAGGTTAAAAACTCTAAAAATAATTAAATATCCTAAAACTCAAAAAACTTAAATACCCAAAACTACCTAATATAGATCAGATTAAACCCAAGGAGAATAATTCTGGGTTTGAAAAAAAAATTAAGCACAATTATTATTCAAATTGGCATAGGTCAAACCTTTTCACATTTAACACCACGGTGGGTCACAACACAATTATTTGGGGACTAAAATGACTTAACCACATGGAAAAGGATGTAAAATGATAGTATCATATTAATTAAGAGAGAGATCTTAGAAAAAAGAATCATTAAGATTGAATTTTTCTACTTTAGTTAGTGGAGTCATTAAATAACATGAGGAAGTGTTTTATTATGCTTTTTATGGGCCTTTTGAATGTACCAATGTATAAGTTCTATCACATTATTCCTCTTAATCTCCATAATGTATCAAAAGAGTGAATCTTCTACTCCTCCTACTCTATGGAAAATTTCCAACACACAGATAAAATAATAAATTACATAAATCAGCTAGAAACCTTCTCAACTATTGAGAGCACAACGATGTGACTCCCCTCCACCGCAACAACATCCCAGGAATCCACCTCCATATAATAGGCTCAATATGGATCTATTTTATAAATAAAATACAAATGGAGATGATTATAGTGATTCATAGGTGGAAGTAAAAATAAGAAGATATGATAAAGATATTGAAATAGGATTGAAGATTGAAATTATAGATTTTTATGGGATAATGAATCTAGATGATTTTATAAATTAGATAAGGGAAGTAAAATAATTATTCTAGATCATGAATTTTTTATAAGAATATGTTCAAGTTAACCATTCGGAAATTTAAACATTAAAAATCTATTGAGTGGGAATATATGAAGGAACAATGAAACATGATGGGAAATACAAAATACACTCATAGGAGAAGTTGAAAATGATTTGGATTAAATGACTTCTACCCAAGAATTGTAAGATAGATCTTTAATTCTGAATGCCTAGACTTCCAAAAAATGATAAATATTTTTAAGAGTACATTCATGAGTTCAATAATTTGTTAATATAAAGTGATGTTCCAAAGTACAAAGATAAAATGATTAAATGTTGTTTGGTTTGATTAAATTAATAAATTGAAAATTATGTTGAGTTACAACTATTAATCTCACATGATGATGTTTTCAAGCTAGTTATCAAGGTGAAAAATAAAAAGGGTTCCTCAAAGAAACTGATACACAATATCTACAGCTGAGGTACATATTTTTATAAATTCATTTCTTCTAATAATTTTTTTTTTGGTGAGATGTAATTTTGAAATAAAAATATATTACATAAAGGTGAAGAGAATTTTACGAAACAACCAAGGGGAAAATATAACTCCATTAAATGTGTGAATAAAAAGTGTTTCAAATGTCATAGAAATGGTAATTTTTAGGCCAATTTCCCTGGAAATAAAATTTTTACTATAAAGGATATATAATAAATTGGAAGTAAACTAAAATTGGTTGAAAAGGGAAGTGAATAATATGAAAATGAAGATCAAGTTGTGGAATAAGATGATGTGGGGTAACATGTGTATGCTAAGAAGTGTTTTTCAAGTTCAACTTTTCCTAGAAGAAAATCAATGTGAAAAAATGTTCCAAAGTTATTGAAACATTAATTAGAAAGTATGCATGGTTATTATTGATAGCGGTATGTTTAAAAATTTTACATCAAAAATAGTAGTAGATAAATTGAAACTTCCAACTCAGAATCATCTCTCATCATACAAATTTCAATGGTTGAACAATGGCAGAGCTCTCTTAGTCAAAAATAGGTTATTGTTTCATTTTCCATTAGTAAAAACATTATTGATGAAAAAAATTTTGATTTAATTCCTATGGATTCTATTCACTTTTTTTTTGGAAGGACATAATAGTTTGATAGGGAATTGAAATATAATGGGAAGAAGAATCCATATTCTTTCCAATATGAGAAAAATAATACCACACTTTCACATTTGAATCCCTCTCAAACTCATCAAGAAAAATATCTTCTATAATCACTCAAAGAGAGCCTTTTTATCAATAAAGATCAATTGGAGAAAGAAATCACTAAGGAAAATATAGTTTTTGATTTATTTATAATGGGAAAGACATTCTATGAGGATATGATCAACCACAATCTGTTAGCTCAATTCTTAATTGAGGAATATCATGATGTTTTTTTCTAATGATCTTGTAGAAAAGTTATTACCCATTAGAGGCATAAAACACCAAGTTGATCCTTTACTAGGTTTGAAACTCCCAAATAGACTATCATATCGGTGTGGTGTTTTAGAATCAAATAAATTTAATAACAAAGTGGATGAATTGATGGATTGAGGATTTTAAGGCCAAGCATGAGCCCATGTTAAGTTCCAGTATTTTTGGGGATGATGAAATATGGTACATAGAAAATTTTTATCAAAATTAGATATATCAATAATATTTCCATAAAATACACATATCCCATTACATGACTCGGTGATATTCTTGATGAATTGAATTGGTAATAAATATTTTATATGTCTGATATTTGGAGTGAATACCACTAGATTCAAATAAAGAGGATGAGTGGAAAATAAAATTAAAACCAATGAAATATTATTTGAGTTGATGGTCTACCATTTGGCCTCTCAAATTATCCTAGTACTTTCATGTGACTCATGAATGATGTTCCAAAATAATTTATTAGTAGTTTTTTTGTTTATCTTGATTATATTTTTATTTATAATAAGGATGTAGAGAACCATATGGATCATCTTTAGTAGGTAGTTGAAGTTCTGTGGGAACAATGGATATATGGAAAGGTAAAAAAATTGATTTATTTTCAATGAAAGTTGTATTCTTTAGATATGTGGTATATAAAGAAATATTCATGGTGGATCAATCAAATGTGGAAGCAATCAAGTCATGGAGACAATTAGAATCCATCACATAAGTAAATATTTGTAATGGATTGCCTTCTTTTCATCATCTATTTGATTCTAATATCATCACTATCATGGATCCTACCACAAAATTCTTGGAGAATCAGAAATTTGAGTGGTCAAAGGTAGAAAATTTATCATTTTAAATAATTATGAAAAAGTTTTCTAAATCAATAGTTTTAGTGTCACCTAATTTTGATCATGTCTATAGGGTGGAGAGTGGTGTAAGTGGAGTTGGGATAAGTATTGTTCTCATCCAAATAAAACATCCTATTTCATATTTTGGTGATAAATTGAATGATTAGAGGTGATATTAAAAATCCTATGATAAGGAATTCTATGGGATTGTTAGATCCCTAGACCATTGGTTTCATTATTTGAGACCAAAAGAGTTTCTTCTTCACTCTGACCATTAGGCATTGAGATTCATCAATGGTCAAAACAAGCTGAGTTAGAGGCATAAAAAGTTTGTGGAATTCTTACAATCATTCTCATTTGTATCAAAATACAATAAAGTGAAAGATAACCTAGTGGAAGATGCTTTATATTGAAGGTATACATTACTTACCATTATAGATGCTTGAATTCTTGGATTTCAACTTGTGGAAGATGATTATCAACATGATATAGAGTTAAATGAAATTTTAATACAATTTAAAAAATGGATTTTTGGAGGAGTATTTTGTACATGATGGGTTTATCTTTAAGAGAAACATTTTAAGTGTTACAAAGGGTAATTATAGGGACTTTCTCATTCGGGATCCACATAAAGGGGGGATTTCTTCTCGTTTTATCATCTTCAAAACCATAGAGATACTAAAAAATAATTTATATTATATGGAGATGAAATCATATTTCTAGTAAATTATTTGGATATGTTGGACATGTCAAATAAAAATGATTAATTTCAATCCTGGTTTATATTCCTCGTTACTGCTTCCAAATAAGTTATAGTAAGATCATAACAAGTATTTCATTCTGGATTTACCAAAGAGTCAATGAGGTAAAGATTCTTTAATTGTTTTTATTGATAAAATTTCTAAGATATCTCAATTCGTACCTTTCCATAAGACATAATATGTAGTGAAAGAGGCAGAATTATTTTTCAAAGAGTTTTCTCGCCTTAATTAAATTCCCTACAGTATTGTTTCAGATATAATAACAAAATTTATCAGCCATTTTAAAGGTCATTATGGGGGAGATTTGGTACAGAGTCACATTTCAGAACATCCCATCACCCTCAAACTGATGGGAAAACTAATGTTTCCAATCATACATTGTGCACCTATTCTGAGAACATTGTTGAACAAGAATATGAGAGATTGAGATTTAAATCTTGCACAAGATGAATTTGCATACAATATATCTAACAGTGATACTACTTGGCATTCTTTATTTAAAGTGGTTTATGGAATCAATACAAAAATTCCAATAGAATTGTACACATTAACTCTGGATTTTCATATGGGCATTGATGTAGAGAAGAAGGAAAATCAGATGGATAAGATTCATGAATCTATTTCTTCACAAATAGATATGTCTAATGAAGTATATAAGATTTGAGATAACATGTGTCAAAAGAAGTCCACTTTCCAACCTCGAGAAAATGTATGAATTCTCCTTTATAAAAATATATTTCCATCCAAATGAAAAATCAAGTTAGTGCCACGAGCTGAAGGTCCATTTAAATTTCTTGAATGAGTGGGAACCAATGTCTACAAAATTGATTTTATTTATAATTTTCGCTATGTTTCTACAACATTCAACATTAGGGACTTGTATCCAAACATTTAAAAAGATGATTCTATGGATTTGTGAAAAAATCCTCTCCAATCAAGGGGGAAAGATATAGATCATATTCAACCTGAGGAGAGTAATTTTGGTCTTGAAAAAAATTTAATCCTATTTGTTATTAGAATTGGTCCAACCTGAACATTTTGACACATAACACCATGGTGGGCCACAGAACACTTATTTTGGGATGAAAATTACTTATCCTTATGTAAAGGGATGGAAATTTGTAGTATCACATGAATTGAAGAGAGATAACCTAGAAAAGATCATTATTAAGACGGAATTTCTCTAGTGAGGTCATTAAATAGCATGGGGAAGTGTCTTTTATGCCTTTTTAATGCCTTTTGAGTTCCTCATTCTTTATAATTCATTTTTTGATTTTTCCCTCTCTTTAACTTGTATTTATAATCTATTTTGACTCCTTTGTGTTATGGGGGAGCTTGAAATTGATGAATTTTGTATGTTTGTTGTGCATCCTTCTTACTTTAGCCTCTTCCCTTTTCCAAGAATTAGTGGTGCATCACCATTTCAAGAGACTTTGTCTTTATGCTTGGAGAATCCATGGTGGGCAGAATATCCATTAAACCTTAGTCATCTCAGTAATATCTCACTGCTTCATCTTCAGAAATTCATTTTTCACACCCATTGTCACATCAAAAACATAAAACCATCAAAATGACTAAACCCCAAAAAGGCCATAAAAATCATAAAAATCACAAAAAAGAACTCTAACAACCCTAAAGGAATTTAATAAAAATCTATAAACCAAAAAAAAAGTTAAAACACCTAAAACCATAAAAAATGCTCAAAACCAAAACAAATCTAAATACAAAAAAACCCATGAAAAATGCCAAAATAATTAAAACCCTATAAACCTAAAACACACAGTAAAAACTCAAAAAACCCTTTAAACACTTAAATTCATTAAAATATTTAAAAACCCATAAAAACTCAAAAAACCCTAAAATCCTAAAAACCTAAAAAACCCAGAAACCTAAATTTTCCTTAAAATCCCTAAAAACCATAAAAATAAACAAAATCCTTAAAATCTATAGAAATATAAAAATCCCTAATCCCATTAAAAATCCCTAAGAAACCCTTAAAAACCTAAAAACAATTAAACCCATTTATTAACTATTAAATCCCTAAAAACATTAAAACCCCTCAAAATAATAAAAAACCCTAAAACATTAAAAACCCTAAACCCCATAAAACCCCTAAAACCAATAAAACTCTAAAAAACCACAAAACCCTAAAATACATTAAAAAAACTATAAAAAACCTTAACAACCCTAAAAAGTATAAAACCCCAAAAAAACACTAAAACCCTAAAAAACTCACAAAAACCATAAAAACGGTACCAACCAACAAAATCCCTAAAAACCCATAAAAATATTAAAAATCGCTAAAAACACTAAAAAGGTTAAGTACCTTAAAAATTTTGAACACCCATGAAAAACATAAAAAACTATAAAAACTTAAATCCCATATAAAAAAATGTCGAAACCCTATAGTCCTAAAACCCTATAAAAACCCTAAAAACCTCGACCACCATACAAAATGTAAAAACCAAAAATAACTCTAAAAACCATTTAAAACCATAGAAATTTTAAAAAATCTAATGCAACATTAAATCCTAAAAACTCAAAAAACCCAAAAAAATACAATAGAAAAATAAAAAATGCTAAAAACCCTCAGAATCCATATTAACCCTATAAACCTAAATATACTAAAAAATCCTAAAAATCCTTAATTACATAATAAACCCTAAATATAATGAAAATTTATAAGAAATCCTTAAAAACCTAAAAACACAAAAAACACCAAAAAACCAAAAAAACCCTAAAAACCAAAAAACCACTAAAAACAATAAAAATCCAAAAACCAACGAAAAAAATATAAAATCCCATTAAACCCTTAAAATGATTAAAAACTCTGAAACCCCTTAAAACCATAAAAAATTAAAAAAACCCTAAAAAATATGAAAACAATAAAAATCCAAAAAACCTTAAAAATCCCTAAAAACACTAAAAACCACAAAAATCATAAAAACCCATAAAAAATATAAAAAATTTAAATCCTACAAAAATGAAAAAAACCCATAAAAACCATAAAATAATTAAAACCCCAAAAAAATAAAAATGCTAAGTACCATAAAACCCCTAACTCTAAAAACCATAAAACAACTATAAAACATTAATACCCTAAATACCTATAAAAACCTAAAAACCCACTAAAAACTCAAAAAAAAACCTTTAATCCCCTTAAAATGAAAAAGAATCTAAAAAACCCTAAAAACACTAAAAACCCAAAAAATAATGAAACCATTAAAATAACTAAAACCTAAAAATAATCAAAATCCCAGAAACCCCTAATAACAATAAAAATTCGAAAAGGCCCCAGATGTCCCTTAAAATGTGAAAAACCATAAAAACTCTAAAACCCCAAAGAAAACCTTATAATAATAAAAACACTTAAAACCCTAAAAACACTATAAAACTCATAAACCCCATAAAACCTCTAAAAACATAAAAACACTAAAAAACACTAAAAAATATGAAACCCCTTTAGAACCCTAAGAACTATAAAAACTCTAAAAACCTAAAAACACAAAAAAATCATTAAAATTTTAAAAAACATAAAATAATAAAAAAACCTAAATTTTCATGAAAACATAAAAAAACCTAAAACCATGAAAAACCCTAAAAACCATAAATCACTAAAAACAATTAAAACCCCTAAAAACATAAAAAACACTAAAAATAATCAAAACCCCTAAAACCATGAAAGAACACCTAAAAATCCATAATGACTATAAAAGGCCAATGAAAACTCTGAAAAACCTTTAGCTTCCTAAAAATGTTTAAAAAATCATAAAAACCTTATAACCCCTAAAAAATAAAAAAAGCCATTATGCCCCCAAAAAAATACTAAAATTCCTAAACCCCTTAATATAAAAAAACCCTAAATCCCATAAAAATTAAAACAAATCTTAAAAATTCCTAAAAACATAAGAAACCCTAAAACAAAAAAATCCCAAAGAAAACCATAATACCCTAAAACAACATAATACCCCCTAAAAAATAAAAAATGCTAAAACCCCTAAAAACACTAAAAATACCCTAAAAACCATGAATAACATAAAACCCCTAAAAATCTTAAAAACCCACAAAAACCATAAAAAAAATAAAAACTATAAAACCCCCATTTAATCCCTAAAAAAACAATATCTAAACAAATTTTAAAACTCTAGAATACTCAACAAAATCCAACAAACCGGTAAAATTATACAAGCCCTAAAAATCAGTAAAATTCCTAAAAACCGTAAAAACTGAAATAACCTAAAATCACTAAAAACATAACAAACCCCCCTAAAAATTATTAAAATACAAAAGAAACCCGTAAAAAATAAATACACCTAAAACCCTAATATCTTAAAAATATTAAGGATCATAAAAACATGAAAAACCCTTAAAAACCATAAACTGTTAAAAACATTTAAAACCCAAAAAACCCATACAAACCAAAAAAACCCCTAAAAACTCTTTAAACACTTCAAACCATAAAAACCTTATGAACTCTAGAAAGCATTAAAAACCATTAAAATACAAAAAAAATCTAAAATCCCAAAAAAAACATCCAAATCCATAAAACCTTCAGAATCTCTAAAAACCCTAAAAACCAAAATTATTATAAAAAATCCTAAAAATCCATAAAAACATAAAAACCCAAAAAAACAAGAAAACACATAACAAAACCTAAAAAAACACTTAAACCCTTAAATACCTAAAAACACTAAAATCTGCAAAACCCTAAAATAAATCTTAAAACCATAAAAACCTTAAAAACACTAAAAACCCTTAAAAATCACTAAAAATATAAAAAAACCTTTAAACCCCTAAAAATTAAATAAACTCAAAAATAGTTCAATATAAAAAAAACTCAGAAAAAGAACCTAATGCTACAAAACCATATAAATATTAAAAATTCAATAGAAATTCCTAAGAACATAAAAAATCCCCTAAAACCATGAAAATTATATGAAAAACTAAAAATGCATAAAACTCATAAAAAACTAAAAATGATAAGAACCCTAAAATCCCTAAAACCCCAAAAAACATTAAAAATATAAAAATCCCTAAAAACATTAAAAACCCTAAAACCCCCAAAAAAGCATAATAACCAATAAAAACACTAAAACCAATTTATATCCATATAAATTTTAAAAACCTATAAAACATTAAAACCCCTAAAAAGGAAAAAATCTAAAATCTCAAAAAACCCCCTAAAATCCCTAAAAACCTCAAAATAGCAAAAAAACCTAAAAACGAAAAAAATCCTAAAAACAAAAAAAATCCCTAAAAACATAAAAATCCTAATAAAACCTTAAAACCTAAAAACACTTAAGAAAAATAAAAAACTAAAAACAATAAAACTATAAAAAACAATAAAATCCCTAAAATCCCTAAAACCATAAAAACCCTTAAAAAACAATAAACCCCATAAAATCCCACAAACACCTGAAAATACATTAAAAAATTTAAACACCTAACAATTTTAAGAAAACATTAAATACCATAAAACCATAAAAAACTCAAAAAATCCTAAAGAACTAAAAAAACGATAAAAACCTCAAAATCCCAAATCCCTAAATACTATAAAAATATTTAAAACCCTTAAAAATACCTAAAATCTTAAAAAATTCAAAAACTATGAAAAAATATAAGAAAACCTTAAATACCTAAAAACAAAATAGACCCAAAAAATACAAAAAAAATATGAAACACCTATAAACCCTAAAACACTTAAAACCCCAAAAAACCCAAAAACCATTTAAAAATTAAAAACCATAAAACCCCATAAAAACAACAAAACCCACCAAAAAACTTTAAGCGTCTAAAGAATTTAAAGAAAAAATATAAAATCCATGTAAGACCCTAGCAACTTAAAACCCCCTCAAAACTCTAAAAAAACTCAAAACACAAAAAAACTCAAAACACTAAAAACCCCCAAAAAACCCAAAATACTTTAAACCCTAAAAACCCTAAAAACATAAAAATTTCACAATATCTCTAAAACATAAAAACCCATAAAAACAATGTAAAATCCCTTGAATAAATTAAAATACTAAAAAAACATAAAAACTTTACGACCCAAAAAATGATAAAAATACTTAAAACTCTAAATATCCCAAAAACACTAAAAACAAAACACCCTAGAAACGTTAAAAACCCATAAAACCTTCTGAAACCCTAAAACACACTACGACTCTAAAAACCCTATAAAACCCTAAAAATGTATATAAATTTTAAAAAACCATAAACACCCTAAAACCAAAAAAAACCCAAAAAACCCAAAAAATACCATATAATTAATAAAAAACATAAAAACCACCAATAACCCATAAAATCCCAGAAAACCCCCCAAAAATATTTCAAAAATCCCTAAAAATTTAAAAAACCATAAAACACTAAAAACACACAGAAAACCTAATAAAACAAAAAAAAACAAAAAACCCCTATAAATCCTGAAAAACACTAAAAACTCTAAAAACCATAAATCCCCTAAAAACCATAATACCCCAACAAACCATAAAACCCAAAAAACGCATAAAACCCCACTAAAAACTCTAAAAGTCATTTAAACAAATAAAAATGTTAACAAATTATAAAAATAATAAATCCATAAAAAATCCCAAAAAACCACTAAAAACCAAAAATAAATAATGTCCTAAAAACCTCAAAATCCCTAAAAACATGAAACCTAGAAAAATACTTCAAATCTTTAAAAATCTGTAGAAACATAAAAAAACCTAAAACCATGAAATCCCGAGGAAAACAATAAAAATCTAAAAACAATTAATACCCCTAAAAACGAAAATATTTTTAAAACTCTAAAAACCCAAAAACCCATAAAAACTTTTAAAACACAAAAAACCATAGGACCCTTAAAAACCCATAATACACTATAAAATACCTTTAAACCCCTAAAAACAATAAAAAGTTTAAAACCCATTATAACCCTAAAATACTATGAAAACCCCTAAAACCCCCAAAAATTTCATAAATGACCTAAAAATATTAGAAAATCCTAAAAAACATAAAAATCCCTAAAACTCCAAAAACAAATAAATGTCCAAAAACCAATAAAAACCTAAAAATGTAAAACACCCTAAAATCCTTGAAAACCTCTAAAATATTGAATACATAAAAGAACTTAAAACCCCTAAAAACCTAAAAATACAAGAAACCATACAAACAATAAAAACACTAAAACCCTAAAAACATAAATCCCCTAAAAAGCTTAAAACCACTAAAAACCCATAAAAACCCTAAAAAAACTAATACACGGTAACCCTTTTAAACCACTAAAAACATTAAGTAACTCTAAAAAAACGTAAAACCCCTTAAAACGAAAAAATAAACCCTATAATTCCATAAAAACCTAGAAGACCTAAAAACCCATTAAAACCCAAAAAATCAATAAAAACCATAAAAAACCAAAAAACCCCTAAAATTCTTAAAAATGTAAAAATCCTAAAAATCCCTAAAAACCTCTAAGAAAAACATAAAATCTCGAAATAATTAAAATTCCTTAAACCTAAAAAATGTTAAAGACCCTAAAACCCCTAAAAATCTAAAAGTAAACAACTCCTAAAACCCATAACAAATCCTTAAAACCCCATAAAAACTCAGAAAACCACTTCACATTCTAAAACCCTTTAAACATATAAGAAGATTAACAAACACGAAGAAACTTTAAAAACCCTAAAAAAATTATAAAACCCCTAAAAACTTAAAAACCATAAAACCCTCAAATCCTTAAATTTTTTTAAAAAAAACATAAAAAACCCCCAAAATATTTAAAAAACAACCCTACCAATCTGGATAACCCCAAATAAAACCTTAAAAAACTAAAACCACATAAAAACCTTAAAAAAATAAAAATGTGAAAACCCTAAAAACCCTAACAACCATTAAATTCTCTAAAAACATAGAATAAATAAAAACCCATAAAACCCATAAACCACTAAAAACTCTAACAAAACTATAAATACTTAAAAATGTTATAAAAAACATTACAAATCCTTAGAAACCCTTAAAAAACTAAAACACCAAAAATCATATAAACCATAAAAGCACAAAAAATTCCAAAATACACTTAAACCCATTAAAATTGTAAAAACACTATGAATCCCTAAAAACCTAAAAACAAAAAAAACACATAAAAACCCATAAAAACATTAAAAACACTAAAAACCCATGAAAACCCATAAAAACTATAAAAACACTAAAAACCCATAAAAACATTAAAACCCAAATAAACTACCAAAAACAAATTAAACCCCTAAAAACATTAAAAACTCTTAAAAACATTAAAACACTATAAAACTAAAAAAAACTAATACCAAAATAGAACATAAAACCCCAAAAAAACACTAAAACCCCTCAAAATCCAAAAAACACGAAAAAATCAATGAAAATCCTAAAAAATTCCTAAAATCCTTAAAAACCTAATAAACCTCTAAAAACCCTAATAAAATTAAAAACCTAAAAACATATAAAACCTAAAACCCCTAAAAATGCTAAAACCTATAAAAACCCTAAACCCTAAAAAGTATAAAAATCCTAAAAACATTTTATACCCCTAAAAACAAATAAACCCCTAAATGCCCACTAAAACCCTTAAAAACTCTTTAAACCCATAAAACATTAAAAAACTCTAAAAAAATTAAAACCCCTAAAAACTCAAAAAAAAACATAAAAACCCAAAAAACCACAAAAACCGTGAAAACCCCTCAAAATCCATAAAATACCTAAAAACACCCAAAAACATATAATATCCCTAAAAATCCCTAAAAACATAAAAAAGATAAAAAAAACCCCCGAAAACCCCTAGGAAAACCTTAACTACCTAAAACACTTTAAACACCTAAAAACTAAAAACACCAAAAACTATAAAAAACCCTAAAACCCTAAAAACCATAAAACACCTAATATCCTTAAAACCCTTAAAACCCATACAACCCCTAAAACCCACTAAAAACCCTTAATCTATTTTGCATTTTGAAAAATGTTAAAAAAATAATGAAACCCCTTAGAAACTGATGTTGGTGTTTTGGTGCTATCGTTCTTTGGAGTTTGCTGATTGTTTTCACTGGTAGTGGATCCTCCTAGGGATGACATGCTAGCTGCTGGAAATGGTGTGATTGGGTTTGTTGTTTGCTGTTTGCTGGGAGGTGAAGATGGATGCGTTTGGTTGTGGTGCTCATGCTGTGGTTTCATGCTACTGGTTGTGAGTGGTTGCGATGTCGGCTTTGGTGCTGTTGGTTGTTGGGGTTGGTTGGCTTGGACGTGTTGCTGCTGCTGTGTTGCTGTGATGATGGGATGTGGTGCTGCTGGATGCAGGAATGCCTTGGATGAGGGAAATCGTACTGCTAGATACTGGTTGCTGCGGAGCTGGGAGTTGCTGAAGCTGTGGTTTATGATCATGCTGCTACTGGATGTTGATTGGTGGTTGAGTTTGAATGTTGTTCATTGGTTAGCTGTGAGATGTTGGATGATGGTTGATGCTGGATGATGGTGGTGGATTCTTGGCTTTGTGGGATTTTACTTTTTTCTCTTTTGTTTTTCTCCCTTTTGGGGTCTTTTTTGTTTTGAGTTGTAAGGGGTTTTTGGGTGTGGGTCGATTGACCCCCCCCCCCTCCCTTGCCTGTTGTGTCTCCTTTTTCTTTCTACTAAATTTGGGGGGGCTGGGAATAACCCGACCCTCGCATCTTCTTTTCCCTATGAAACTGAAAAAAAAATAACTAAAAACTCATAAAATAATAAAATCTCTAAAAATCCAGAAAAACCATAAAATCCATAATAATACCCCCAAACCCCCTAAATCCATTAAATACTAAAAAATAACTAAAACCCTAAATACATAAAATATTCTAAAAACATGAAAACCATAAAAAAAACATTAAAATCCTAAACACACTTTAAACCCCTTAAAGTATAAAAAATGCTAAAAACCCTAAAAGTCCTAAACCCCCTGAAAACCCAAAAACCCCCTAAAAATCATAAAAACCATTAAAACACAAAAGAAACCTAAAAATATTTAAAACAGTAAAAAACCATTAAACCGCTAAAAATGTAAAAAAACTCTAAAAACCCTTAAAACCCATAAAAACTCAAAAAACCCTAAATACCCAAAAAACCTGTAAAATCCTTAAATATCATAAAAACCCTTAAAACCCTTAAAAATTACAAAAAAAACCCTAAAAACATAAAAACAATTAAATTCCCTAAAACATAAAAACTCTTAAAACCCATTAAAAATAATTAAAATGCCTTAAAAATCTAAAAACACTAAAACCCCCTAAAAACCTAAAAATTATAAAACCCTAAAATGCCTAAAAATTCCTAAAAATTCTCAAATCATAAAACCCCTAAAAACCATAAAAACACCAAAAACCCATAAAAACCCTAAAAACTATAAAAACACTTAAAACGCCCAAAAAAATTTAAACCCCTAAGAATACATAAAAACCTAAATAAACTCAAAAACAAAACTAAAAAACAAAAAAACACATAAAAACCCTAAACCCATTATACCCTTAAATACCTTTAAAACCCCAAATAATAGTAAAACCACATAAAACCTAAATTAATCCCTAAAAATCCCTAAAAATATAAAAAACCCTAAAACCGTAGAAACCCATAAGAAAACACTAAAAATAAAAAACACTTAAAGCAACTATAAACCTAAAAAACAGTAAAAACCATAAACACTCAATAAAACAATAAAAACCATACAAACCATAAAACCTTAAATCCACTAAAAAACCTAAAAACCAATAAAATTTATAAAACCCCAAAAAAACTCAAAAAATCATAAAAACGTGAAAAACCACATAAGCCATAAAACCCCTCCAAATCCATAATACCAATAAACTACAAAGAAAACCATAAAATCCCTAATAATTCCTAAAAATATAAAAACCCCTAAAAAAACCCTAATAAAACCTCAAAAACTTAAAAATAGTTAAAACCCCCTAAAACCTAAAAATAATAAAATCTATAAAAACCTAGAAAACCATAAAACCCCTAAAAACATTAAAACCTCCAAAACTCCAAAAACCACTAGAAACTCTTAAAACACTTTAAAGCCTCAAAAATGTTAAAAAGATCTAAAAACCTTAAAACCCTTAAAATTTTAGAAAACCCTAAAAACATAAAATAACCATAACAACCTAAAATTCTAAAAAAACCATAAAAACCATAAAAACCCCTAAAACCCACCAGAATACCTAAAAACCCTAAAATACCTTAAAAATCATAAAACCCCCATAAATATACCTAAAAATGTATAAAACTATAAAAACCCTAACAAAACCATAGGAACCTAAAAACACTTTAAACCATTTAAAAACCTACAAAATGATAAACCTTAATTCCTTAAACAATTAAGCACCTAAAAACCATAAAAACCATAGAATCCTTAAAAACCTTAAACCTAGTAAAAATATTAAAACCTTATAAACCCCTAAAAATATTAAAAAGCTATAAAAAACATTAAAACCAATAAAAAACTTTAAAAAACTCTAAAACCCCAAATAAACATAAAAAACCTTAAACCCTTAAAAACCATAAAAACACACAAAATCACTAAAATAACATAATTCCAAAAAATTTCCTAAATATCCATAAACCCCCTAAAAATAATAAAAACCCATAAGAAATCGTAAAGAACCAAAATACACTGAAACCACCTAACAAACTAAAAAATAGTAAAAACCAATAAACCCCTAAAAATACTAAATACCCTAAAAACCATAAAACCCCCTAAAATCCTTAAAAACCATAAAACCCAAAAAAACATTAAAAACTCTAAAAACTTATTACTACCCTAAAAAACATTAAAAAACTCAAAAAACCACAAAAACCTAAAAAATCATAAAAATCCTAAAAACCATAAAAACCCTAAAATCCATAAAAACCATAAAATCCAAAAAATACTAAACAACCCTAAAAATACCTAAAAACATAAAAAACTCCAAAACCCCTAAAACGCTTAAAACCCCTAAAAACATAATGAATTATAAAACCCATATAAATCATAAAAAAATCAAAAATAATAAAACCCCTAAAAACCTTAAAAAACACTAAAAACCATAAAATCCGTAGAAACCACTAAAACCCCTAAAACCTTATAAACCCATAATCGTTAAAAAATATAAAAAATTTTAAAAACCCTAAAAACTAAAAAAACCCTAAAATCCAAAAAAAAACTAAAAATATTTAAATACACTAAAAACCCCCACAAAATCTATTAAAATAATGAAACCCTTAAAAATTTTAAAAATACCTAAAACCCTAAAATCCTCTAAGAAAACCTAAAAAACATTAATACATTTAAAACATATAAAAACCCAAAAATGCTTTAAAAACACTTAAACCCTAAAAACACCAAAAATCATTAAAACCCCTGAAAACCTTAAAAAACTTAAAAACTGATAAAAACATAATGCCCCACTAAAAACTATAAAACCCCTTTAAACTCATAAAAACATTAAATATTATAAAATCATAAAAACCGAATGAGAACTATATCGAAGACACCATGTTGATTTCCAAGGAGGAGGAGTTGGGTTTTCAAGGCCCAAGGACGTGATGAGGATTATAGAAGTAGAATACTGAAATGGTTCCCCATATAACATTATTAAATTACCAATGGATCATTCCTTTAATGTATAGAGAAGATTTACATTTTATATAATTTATTCAATCCAACAAAATATGTTTAAAGCTTGGCCTACATGGTTTCATGAATTTTGGAAGCCATTACCACAAGGATAATTCTAGAATGGCATCTTTGGACACCAATGTCAAATACGATTGGCTGGGAACTCAAATTCAAATATAATGGGCTATAGTTGGAATGTTATGTTCTATTTCTCAAAAAATTAATTGGTTGACATTATATTTTTGATTTTAAAGGGACATAGTAGGTTTAGCCTTTATAACGTTAGGGTATTAGATCCTTGAATATTGTATCACCTCTTTGATATAAGTAGACACCCCCATGACATTTTATTCTCATTCAAGTTTAGATTAGTGAAACTATGAATGTTTATTATCTCCATTGTGAGGATCGTTACTTTGTTCCATTTCTGTAGTGTATTATTTCCTTATCAATCCCTAATTTTGATTAGTGATCCAAGATTCAAAATCTCCCAATTTTATGACTCAACCCAAGTACATTGTTGTATGGAATGGACATCACATCCCTCCCATGATTGTGCTATCTATGTAGTAGGTCATGCTTCATATAACATTGTTTGACTACTTAATTCCACTATCCCATCCCGTCATCCCCCACTTATCCCAGAACCATATCTGTCATCTTCCTCACTTTTCCATAAATATTGGGACACCATGAGCAGCATACATTAATTGGTATCAGAGCATTGATTTACACGATTTTCATCTACCACCCATTTCTATCCCATATATCCATTACGCTTCTTATTTTTCCATATTATCCACCCATTAAAAAAACAAATACAAAACATTTTTTGTTGAAACCCTCTAGAATTGGACAATGATGTTCAAGATTGAAATATTATACATTGATCCAATTATTCATCCATCTTCTTTCCAAATTTAATTCTCTATAAGTGATTTTTATGCAAAAATAAATAAAAATATATCACCACATCATTTTATGATTTCAAAAACAAAGAACATCATTACTTTGAGAAATTTAAAAAAATCCTTACTCTTTATTCATCATCTTGTGTTTTAAAACACTAATCACAAATATTTTGGGGAGATCTGACAAAGAAAATTAGATACAATTACGTCTTATTAATGCTTTGAATTATTAACACTTTCAACTTCCATACATCACATTCTCTATAATTTTACTTCATTACCATATAATATTTGGATTATAATATTATTATTTTTTATTATCTTTATGAAGTAAGAAAAACACATGTATTACACTCATCCACCATTTACCCATATTTCCTACAATTTTTTCTAGGCTCTACCATTTTTTAACTGTTTACCACCCAAAATAGTTTTTTAAACCATCCCCAAATTCAATATTTATTTGGGTAGGATTAGGGTCATGTGATCACCACAATCAAGGTATTAGACTTCATAAGAGCCTTGGATTATAATTGAGTGTTAAGAGTGTATATATGTAAGAAGAAATAATCATGAGCGTGTATCCTTGTGTGTAGGATTATGTATATCTTACTTATGTGGGTGTGTATCCTTATATGTCGGAGTGTGTATATCTTTCATGGGAATGTGTGTATCCTTGTGTGTATGAGAGTTTTTATATTACATGTGTGGGTGTGTTTCCTTATGTATGTGAGTGTGTACATATTGTTTGTGTTAGTGCGTATATCTTGTGTGTGTGCATCTTTACATGTGTGAGTGTGAGGGTATGATTGCGTATGTTTCTCACCATGTCTATGTATTTCTGTTACATATAATTGTAGAATATCATGGGAATATAATTTCTCATTCTATAAAATAAGTAAGTTAATGTATACCTCCCACACCAAATTCTAAGCCACTCCAAATGAATGATTTGGTTAGACATTTCATGAAACTTCTAGATATGAAGTTGGATTTTCTACATGATAGGATCGACAACCAATAGAATCAACCAAACCTGATGATGATCCATGATAACCCATGTTGTGTTGTGTTACCATTTCACCCCCACATCAAGGAGGATAAGATATAAAAATTTTATGATGATTTTGAGGATGTCATGGAAAGAAGGACGTTCCAACAACCTATAAGATTCCAAAGGAAAATACATGAGGATGAGATAATTGGAGGTATCAAGGTAGAGGTCCCTTTATTTCAAGGGAAAAGTGATCTGGAAGCATATAAAGAATAGGATAGGAAGTTAAATAAAGTCTTATCGCATCATACCTTTTCCAAGGAGAAAAAAAGAAAATAATAAACCCTTGAATTCATTCATTATTAATTTATATGGAGGCATATGGTTCAAATAGAGAAATCTTGATATGTAGGAATTCATATTTTTACTTGGGAATACATGATGTTTTCAATGTAGGATGTAATTTATTACATCACACTACCATAAATATCTCTACAACATGCTTCAATACCTCAAAAAAGTGATTGAGAGTGTTGAAAATTACTACAATAGATGATATTTTCCATGATTCGAATAAAAATTAAAGAGGATCCAAAGGAAACCATGGTTTGTTTCTTACATAGGACCAATCATGATATTTCTGATCAAGTAGAGACGTACCACTATTTGGAGATACAATATATAATCCACCAAGACACAAATATTGAGAAATAAATCAAAAGGAGGAGAAACATGAGGAAAAATCATACCCCTTTCACTCCATGGAAAAGTTCATGGAAGGAGATTTGAGAACCATCAATGGAAAAAAAGGCGATTGAACACAAAAGTTACTAGGTAATTATTCCACCTTAGAATCCTACAATTATGAAAAAAAATAATGAATCATAATATTTGATATTTAAAATTCTAAGGAAGGGATCACATCACAAGTGAATTACAAAACTAGAGAACCTTGACCATTAACATGTTTGGCTAATGGGATATGGTTAGAAATATATTGGGGGAGGTAGAGGACGAATCCACTAAAATTGATATTGGAGAATTTTTAGAAGATGTTGAGATTCTTGTTACTAAGAGTGTCCTACATGAACAAATTTCCATTGGAGAGAAGGCGCAGTGGGAGAAACTTTTCTGTACATAGTGAAATATCTATAGAAATTAATGTAATATTATTATTTTAGAAGAATTTATAGAAAAATAGTGAGCATCGAGTTGGTGGAGAAGTTGGGAATTCCACCTTTGAAGCATCAACATCCATATCAGCTTCAGTGGTTGAAAGATTGTGGGGAGATTAAGGTTACCAAATAGTTGAAGGTAATGTTCTCAATCCGTGAATAAAAGGATTAGTTATTGTGTGATGTTGTTCCTATGAAGGAATTCCATTTTCAGTTGGGTTGACCGTGGTAGTACGATCGACATGTTACTCATGATGGGTTACAGAATCATCACTATTTTTTACACTGATGGGAACCTATAACCCTCATCCCCATATCCTCTAGAAAATTATTGGATGATAAAAATTTGGGAGAATATAAAAAAATGAGTGATGAGGAAAAATATATAGAATATAAAAAAGGATAGAATAAGAAAAAAGAGAAAATGAGAGATGAAAAAAATAGAGGGAAAAGAAAAATATAGAGGGAAAATATTTGAGAGGATAGAAAAGTGTGATGTCGGAAAAAAAGATTAGTGTTATGGAATATTTTATTTATAAAAAAACCATTTAGCACTTATTTATAAAGATGTGATGTTTAAAACCAATGAATTAACTTCTCATTTTCCACATATTTTTCAGTCTTTGTTGTAGGAATTTAATGATGTGTTTCCTAAAGTAGTGCCAACAGATTTTCCACCCATTATAGATATGTAGAATAAAATTGACCTCATACCTGGAGAATCACTACTAAACCACCCAATATATTTTACAAACCTAGAGGATATAAAATAAATTCAAATTAAGGTTTAGGATTTGTTAGATGTGGGATATATTAGAGGGATTCTTAGCCTATCTATTATACTTTCATATATAGTTCCCAAGAAGGACAGAACAATGAGAATGTAAATTTATTAAAAATAAATATATAACATCAATGTTAGGTATTTTCATAATATCTATAGATTATATGATATGATACATTAGTTAAATGGATCTAAAGTTTTCTGAAAAATTGATTTAAGAAGAAACTACCATTATATTAGGATGAAAGAAAGTGATGAGTGGAAAACTGTATTTAAGAAAAATCAAAGACTTTATGAATGTTTATTCATGCCCTTTGGTATCACCATTGCGTTTAACACATTTACGAGGTTAATGAATCATTTCTTATGTGCATACATTGGAATTTATTTTTAGTTTCCACTAATGATATTTTTTTTGTTTAATAGGACATTGTAAGAACATATAGATCACTCAAGAAAAGTCCTAGAGGTGTAAATAAATGAGAATTTATTTGGAAATATTAAAATGTGTGGATTTTCCTTAATTAAATGGTTATCATTGGTTTTTTGGTAAGTGGTGATAGAGATCAGGTACATTCTGAGAGGATCCTGTCCATTTATAAGTGGATAAATCCCACCACCTGAAAGCAATTAAGAAGTTTACATGGTCTATCTACTTTTTATAGGAGATCTGTGATAGACTTAATAACACTAATAGTGTTGTTTAATGAGTTTAAAAATTAAAACATTCCTTTAAAATGGGTAAAAATTCAAGATAAGGATTTATAAGAACTCAAAGAGAGACTCACCAATGCACATCTGATTTCTCTCCTAGACATATTTAAGACCATTTAAATTGAATCTAATGGAAGAAGAATTTTCATAGGGGGATTATTAATGAAATAAAGTAAGACGATTTCTTTCTTTAGTGAGAAGTTAAATGGCCCAACTCTAAACTATGCTACATTTGATAAAGATTTTTATGGATTATCTATAGAAATAAAAACATTGAACCATTATATATATCCTAAATAATTTTTCATCCATTCTGATCATGAGAATCATGAATACATTAGGAACCAACTTAAACTAAATATGATAAAAACTATATTTCTGTAATTTATTGAATCATTATCATATTTCATCAAGTATAAAATGGTATAGAAAATATTTTGGCAATTGTACTTTCATGAAGACATTATATTTTATCATATATGGATTATAAACTCATTGGGTTTGAATAAATTATGGATTTATATTATAATTATAGTGATTTTGGTTAACCTTATGGTCTTTTTAATCCTAGAGTTAGTTGGGAAAAGTTCTATTTACATGATGGATTTTTATTCTGGATTGATAAGCTTGGTATTCTTAGTTTCTCTATCCCTTTACTTCTACTAAAGGGGTCACATTCTGGTAGTTTAATGGAAAATTTTTGAGTTTCAAAATATATGTGTGTTCTTAGTGAGTATTTTTATTAGCCTAGGATGTCTAGAGACGTTAAAAATGTTGTGGGAAAGTGCATTGTCTTTCATATATCCAAATCAAAATTAAACCCACATGAATTATATATTCCTATTCCAAACCTAAAATCCCTTGGGAGGACATATCAATGGATATATTATGGGGTTACGAAGGAACAATAAGGGATATATTACATTTTTTTGGTGGATTAGTTTTATAAAATGTCACATTTTATTATTTATCAAAAATTAGATGATTCCATTAAAATTATAATGATTTTATTTTTATATGTAGTCAAAATCCATAGAATTCCAAGGAAAATTGTTTTATATAGAGACAAAAAATTTCTTAGTAACTTTTTGAAGATTTGTAGAGAAATTTTGGTAGAAAGTTACCATTCTCCACTACTTTTCGTCATCCAATCAATTGGAAAACAAAGTTGGTGAATCGGAAACTATCATCCCCTTTTTGGAAAACTGTTAAAAGGAATATCAAGAATTGGGAAGAGTGTTTTCAAAATATGGAATTCACATATAATAGGTCCAACCATTATACTACTCATTATTCTCCATTTAAAATTGTTTATGGATTTTTCCATCATTCCCATATTTATTTACTCTATTTCCCAATGTTGGAATCAACTAACATGGATGAGAAAAGGCATGCATAATCCATCAAAAAACTCCATGAAATTTTAGTAGAATGATAGAGTTCCCAAAAAGTGGAAATAAAAACTCATGCCCTTATAAGACAAACATTTCGGAGTGCTCAAGAATACTGACAAAAAATGCGTATATGATAGCTTTTCCAGGTGAGTGGTGTAAGTGAAACATTCAATGTTTTTTATCTTTCTTCTTTTTTGGTTGTAGATGATGGGGAGTCTAGGATAACTCATTTTCAAAAGGGGTGATGAAGAGAACAATGTCGAAGATATCAAGTTGATTTCACTGTAGGAGGAGTTGTATTTAGAAGGACCAATGACATGAGGGAGATTAAAGAGGTTGAATTATATAATTGGTTACCATCTCACTTCATTAAAGGCCCAATGGATCTCACCTGGCATGGATAGAGAAAATGGGCCTATTATCTCACTTATCATGCCCAAACATGATGTTTATAGAATGGAAAACATGGTTAAATGAATTTTGGAAGCTTTTAACCCATATATAATTCTATAATGGCATCTTTGGACATAAAAGTCAAATCCGATTGGCTAAGAACTCAAAGTCAAATATGATGGGCTATAGTTGGACGATTATACGCTATTTTTTCAAATATCATTTTCATTAATTTATCTTTTTTGGTTTTAAGGGAATAAAGTAGGGTTATCTTTTATGAATTTAGGGTATTAGGCCCCTGAATATTATATCACACCTAGGCCATAAATAGTCAACTCTAATACATTGTATTATCATTCAAGTTTTCATTAGTGAAACTCTATGAGTATTTTTTTCAAGGAAAAACTCTATGAGTTTATTCTCTCCATTGTGAGGATCATTACTTTCTTACTCTTCACTTATGTATTCTATTCCTTCCAATATATAGGTTATTTTTGTGAACCAATATCACAAATCCCCCAATTCTGTTCCTCAAACCAAATGTGTTATTGTGTGGATTGGCCATCACATCCCGCCCTTTAGTGTGATGTCTAAGTAGAAGGTTACACTTCAAATAACATTATTTAACCAGTTTCATCCAATATCCAAACCAATCATCTACCACTTATCCCCAAACCATATCCATCTTCTACCACCCTATGTTTTGATGATCGGGCCACCCTAAGAATATCGCTCTAAAACCCTACAAACCCAAAAAACTCAAAAAACCATAAAAAATATAAAAAAACTAAAAATCCTAAAACCCTCATAATCACTAAAAATGATAAAAACCATAAAAACCTAAAAAAGCACAAAAAATAACTAAAAATATAAAATCCCCTAAAAATCCTAAGAAATCCTAAGAAAACTATAAAACTATAAAAACACTTAAAACCCCTAAAACCCCTAAGAAATATTACAAAAACCATAAAACCCTAAAATCACTTATAACCCCTAAAAACCTAAAAAAATTTAAAACCATGAAAAAATATAAAAACCACAAAACCCCCTAAAACCATAAAAACTCTTAAATCCTTAAATACCCTAAAAACCCCATAAAACTCTTGAAAACCTACAAAAACTATAAAACCATTAAAATTTTTTAAAAACTCTAAAAACATTATAATTACAAAAAACTCAAAAAACCCCTAAAGGCCATAAAACCCTTAAATCACTAAAATCCCTATAAACATACAAAATCCCAATAAATCCTAAAAACCCAAAAAATCCTAAAAACACCTAAAAATATAAAAAAAACCCAAAAACCCAAAAATGCTAAGAAAACCATAAAAACCTAAAAAACGTTAAAACCATTAAACCACTAAAATGATAAAACCCATAAAAAATTATATAAACCCCAAAAGCCCAATTAAAAACATAAAACCCACTAAAAACACTAAAAAACCTTTAAAATTATAAAAATTTTAAAAACTATAAAATATCATAAAACCCCTAAAAACTAAAAAAACCCCTAAAACCTAAAAAATAAAAAAAACTCCAAAAACTATCAAGATCTGTAAAAACCCTAAAAAATCATAATAATCCAAAAAAATGCATAAAAATTAATAAAACATTAAAACCATTTAAAACCTAAAAATAAATAAGATGCCTATATAAAATAAAAATGAAAAATACAATAAAAATTCAAAAAACTCCCATAAAACATATTGAACCCTTAAAAACCCCAAAAATATATAAAATTCCTAAAACTCACTAATAACTCTAAAAACTATTTCAATCCCTAAAAATATTAATAACATTAAAAACATTACATCCCTAAAAAACTAAAAAAAATCTCTAAGACCCCTAAAACCCTACAAACTCCTAAAAACCATAAAAAATACCCAAAACCCATAAAAACCCATAAAATACAAAAGGACCTAAAATCCATAAAACAATAAAAACACTAAAAACCATGAAAACACCTAAAATAACCATAAAACCTAAACAAACTAAAAAGAACTATAAACCCTAAAAAATTATTAAAACTTAAAAAACCCTAAAACCAATAAAAACATAAAAATACATATTTTTTCTAAAATCATAAAAACCCTTAAAACACTAAACACCACTACAAACTATAAAAAACCTTCGAACCCCTAAAGTTTTTTAAAAACCCTTAAACCCCCTAAAAACTCAAAAAAAACCCTTAAACCCCATGGTTCTCTATTTGGTTCAGATCTACTACTTACCTCATGATGGATATATGGTGTCAATGAGGAGGTGTTAAGCATCCTTTTATATTTCTCTCTCATAATCTCATGTCCAATGTATGGGTCCTCTTCGAGTGTGGCGCTCTATAGTCCCTTCATAGATTCATCATATGAAAAGGTGAGTTATAAACTCTATTGGGAGACATAATTGGTGGCCTATGATAAGGATTTGGTCAAGGTTTTAAATGGTTGTTTGAAAGGCATAATGGCTGTAGTTGGGATCCTGAAAGGATCTTATATGGTATAAAAGTCTTACCTATACCCAAATTTAGTCGTGGTTTGGGATTTGGAAACTGTGTCTAATTCTTTCTCTAATTTGTTTAAGACTGGGAGGGATTCATACTTTTTATAATGGATGAGTGAGGAATCTTCCTTGTGATGGGGAGTTGGTATTATTAATATTTCAAAGGATTAGAATCACTTGGATGCTTCGGTTGGGGTAGCTTCTGGTGTTGTGGATGACACTATCTCATGGGGCTCGATAGAGGTGTAAGATTCTTCTGATTTTATGAGAGTGGTTTCTGAAGATTCATCTCGACTGATTAGGATAGAGAAGAGTGAACTGAGCTATTTATAATTCAAATCTCTACATTAATGAAGATCAAAAAAGGGAGGTGTTTCTAGGGGCTCTATGGAAGGATTTTGTTTTCTTTATCGACTACTGAAGTGGCTACTGCAAACATGATCCCTGGTGTTAACTTCATGGATTTTTGTTTTTGTCCCCATATGTATAGAGAAATTTTTTTTGAAGGTTCATCTTCCCCCCTAGACCTTTCATAAGGGATCACCTAGTTGGAATAACACCTTAGTGGGTTATTTTGTGGATAATAAGATTCTATTTCCATTGGTTTCCATAATCACCCATGAATTTGGGTTAAAGGATTTGATTGAGATGTTGTGAAATGATAAAGGCTTTTACTTCATCATGTTTTTTCATTACATTGACATTATTGAAATTATTTTGTCGGACCTTGTTTATTTACACTTAAATCAATGATTCTCAGATCTTGGTATCAGAGCATTTACTTTAGTAAGTAATCCTTTTCTATTTTTCTAGTTTGAGTAAATCTTCATAATTTTTTTCTAAATCTTGGTGTACTGAGGGACTCAGATACATTGCGATTTTAATAAAAAATACTCTATTTATATAAAAATCAATGGTTAATATCAACATGATTAATTATTCATTCATTTGTGTTGAAATATTTGTTGAGTAAGAACTCACAGAGGAAATAGCAGTGAAACTAGGATCTAAAAATTCCTCATGCATAACAGTTGAGTATAGCTGGGTTCCTTAAACTATTATCTTTTGAAAAATATTTGGGAACAATTTTGATTAGTGAGAGAAGAATCTCAAGGTATAATCTAATGTGATATGGACCAAATTATTTCAAAGAAGACAATTTATCATAAAAAAGGACCCACCCTTCATTTTTTTATCAAAGTCAGAGGGTTTTCTACCTCATCATTTTTCACAAAGAAAATTTTAGATCCCAGGTTGGATTACACTTATAGTAAAAATTTGTCTCTTCCCTCATGGACTTTAGGTTCCTTTTTAGTGTATTATTCATGCTATTTTTCCATGAAAAATTCTAGTCCTGAGACAAATTCTATCCTTTTTATCTGCAATTCCTTTTATTTTCTTATAGAGGATCCTATTTGTGATTCTATTGGTTCTGGTATAGCTTCTATTTTTCTTACCCCTTGTGAACCATCTATGTTTATGGATAAGGTTCCTTCTTCTAGGTATTTATTTTCTAGTTCTGTATTTGGTTATGATACCAATGGCTCTTTTTATCCTTTTTCGTTGAAGGTCTCTGAGATTTTGGAGGATTTAGAACCCAAGTATTGGAATTCTAGTTGTGTTCCTAATATTTATGATTCTTCTAATGGGTATAAGGGTTCAAAAGGGATGGATTTATTAATGCTCAAGTATGAGAAATCAACTTATGATTTTCTAAGTTCTCTAGGTGATGTTGATGTTTGGGTTTCCTCTCCATGTATGTAACCCTTTGATCAGTTTACTCCCACATCTTTTATATTATGTGATAATCTTCTCTGGGATAAATTTTTTAAGGATGAAGAATATGTTGTAAAGAGGGATGAAATCAAAATTTCACCCAAGATGACTTCTTCTAGACCCCCTTCCCTCTATTCATAATGTTTTATTTTGGAGTATGGAAGGTTAGGGTTCTCAACACCCCTAGAAAACAAAGGGAGTTATGTGATCTCATTTTTCTAAAAAGTTGGTTTGTTTGGATCATATGTAAAACAACTCTAAAAATGATAATATTATTATTGCTATGGGGAATATAATTCCGGTTTTGAACATCATTTTTCAACCACTCTTATTCTCTTTTGAGTCATATTTTTGTTTTATATAATCCCCAACTTTTGGTTATGGGCCCCCAGTTTGAATCTATCAAGCTATTGGAGTGTCGAGTAATGGTTATTAAGGTTGACTTTTCCTACGTGATTTCCTTTGTTTTTTGATCTAATTTTATTGAAAAGCATAAAACTCTTTGTGAGAATATTTTCTTATGTTACAATTGTTGTAATGATGATTCTAATATTTTATTTGTGATTTTAACGAGATGAGATTTATGAATGAAATATTTGGCAGATTTTTATATTTGAATACTTTTATGGGAGACTGAAATTCTAGTAATTATGAATTCTAATTTGGTTTACCATTGATTTTAAGGGATAATGTTCTCTTAAAGGAAATGGAATTCTCAAGTTTTTATGAAGATTGATAAAACCTTATCTAACCTTGATTAGATTTCAAAATTTCCATTTTCGAGGGCAGTTTTTATACCTTTTGGTATCTATCATAATATTCCTGCTTTTATTATAGGTGGAGATGGGATTCAATCTAGAGTGTTTCTATTTAATTGTTTTAATCATTGGAATTATTATGATCGGTTTCTCATCTCATTTTCCTTAGCATGGAATATTATATTCAAAGGTTTTAAGATGTTTTAGGTTTATTATAAGAGTAAGAGGGTTGAAAATTCTCTCTATTAATTGCATACATAGGTTACTGACTAGAATAATTTTGAAATTTATTCCACCGGGTTGTAATTATTTGAGTGTCAAACTACCTCTATCTAAAATGCCCCCCTAAAGTCTTTATTCAAGGGGTGGTCAGATTTAATGAGATTCTAAATTTCTTAACATTGAAGGAATCCATCTTGGCCAAACTAAAGAGCATGGTCCAATTGATAAAGGGGGAGATCTCAATACTTTATTCTTTTTCATTTTGTTTAAATATTGATTTAATTATTACAATATGTTTCTTCTTCATAGAGTTGATGGTTCGATTATCAATGATCCTGGAATAATTATATATGAGATATTTGTGTTCTTGTAAGGCCCAATTAGATCCTCTCATGCTATTACATACTCTGGGAGGTATAATATGGAGTCATTTTTGGTTCAATCCATTGATAGGGCTGGTTTTGATGTGATAGAAAAGATTTTAGATTCAGTGGAATTCTATAGGGACTTATTTTCCCTTCATCTTAATAAATCAATAGGTTTGGATGGTGTTAATTATTTTTTATTCTGTAAGTCTTGTTTTGTGGTTGTCCTAGGTGTTAATGAAGCAGTTTTAGAATTATTTATAACTGGTATTTTGTTGTGAGAAGCTAATGGCTCCATCATTTCTATGATTCCTAAGGTTCCCCATGCATATTACATATCCAATTTCAGTCCTATTTATTATTGAAACACAATATACAAGTGTATTTCAAAGAAACTTGTAGGTATATTGAGATTAGTCTTCCCTTTTTCATCAATAAGACTTAGTTAAACTTCATTCAAGAAAGGTTAATCTTTGATAACATTTTGATTTCCCAACAATTGATGAGGTGTTATCATCTTGATTTTGGGGTTCTAATATATGCCTTTAATATTGATTTGTTCATTTATTTTTATTCTATTTGATGGGATTTCATTTTTAATGCCATAAAAATTCATTTATTTCCATCCATATTCACCTCTTGGGTCAAAAGGTGTGACTCTTCTCTAATGTATGCTGTAAATATTAATGGGAGCATGCAAAGTTACTTTCTAAGTAAGGGAGGGTTGTGGAAAGGTGATCCTATTTCCCCCTTACTTTTTGATATTTTTTAGATGTATTTTATCACTTTATGGATTCTATCATTTCTACTTTAAACTCTTACAAGTTTCATTTGAATTACAATAAAAATTATAGCTCCCATATTTTCATTGCAGATGAACTTTTATTGTTTTCGTTCATAAATTTGGGCATGGTTTTAGTCTTGAAACATGATATGGATATTTTCTATTCCTTTTTTGGTTTTAATATTAACCTTTTGAAATATCTAATTTTTTATGTTGAAACTTCTTTTGATATTTGAGATTGTATCATAGAAAATATGGGTATCCAGAAATGGATCCTTTCTCTTTGTTACCTCGATGTTCCCCTTATTACTTCCAAGCATAGAGTAAGGGAATATATAGATTTGGAGGACAAAATTGTTAGAAGGATTAATGATTGGAAAATATTTTTCTCTTCTTTGTGGTTTATTTACATATTTTTCAATCATTTTTATTTAGTATGAAATCTTATTTGTGCAATCACATTATAATCATAATTTTTTTAATTATATTGAATCCAAACATAAGAGTTTTATCTAGATAGGTCCTTCACTTTCTACCTTTCAGGATAATGTATCTTGGGATTTAGAGTCTAGGACTAAATAGGATAGAGTATTAAGGGTTAGGTATGCTAGGGACTAGAAAAAAGTTATTTTGGTTAAACATTCTTGGGATATTTGTAACATACCATTTTCTTCTGTTTGGATAGATTGGGAAAGGATTTTCTATTTTGGATTCTCTCAGTTCTTGGTGGTTAAATTTCTAGGGAAATAATTATGGACCTAAAAGAAATTGGTGGTTATTTATTATTTTATTAGATACCATATTTTTTCACTAGGGAATCGATTGACCCTCTCTTTATGGTTTGATTAATGGATTCCTTGTGCTCCAATTTTCACTTCTATGGATGATCGTATCATCTATGATTTTGGGTTAGCTAAATTTTCTATTGTTTCTGAATTAGTTTTTGATGGCTCTTGGAATCCACCAATTTATTTATTTTCTTATATTCAAGATTTATTACAAGAGATTATCTTTTTCACTGGGATTAGAGGAGAAAATTATAGGATTATTTGGAATGGTCAGAATGTGTTCTCCATTCATTGGGATTAGGAAAAATTAAAAGTGAAATATAAAACTATTTCTTAGGATCTTCCATATTTTTAATTATCTTATGGTTATAGATCCTCAATCATCTAGCCACTCAAGATAGGTTACAACAAAGGGTGCTATATTTTCTTTACCTCTTACTTCTTTGTGAGCTGGATTCTGAATGTATTGATCATCTTCTATTCAATTTTGAGTTCTCTTTGAAGCTCTAGACTTCTTTTTTAAACCTATTAAATGTTAATTTAAATGATAGATCCATATATTATATTGTTTATTAGTAAAATTATATAATTACTGAGGATTCCTTAAAGATTTTATTGGTAAGATTGGGGATTCCCACCTTGATTTATATTACTTGGGAGGAAAAGAACTGTTGGCTGCATGGATCTTCAAGTCACGGTGGCACCTATATCTAGCTCAATTTTGAATTTACCATCTTCTCTAGATTTATTCTTGTAAGAAATTTTATAAATATAGGGAAAACTAGAATTTTTTTGAAGTTGTAATTTTCTAATTTCTTTTCTTGGGGATGGTTGTTGTTTTATTTGTGGGATTGGGTTTTTTTCTATGCCACCTTTATGTGTGTTGTGTTTTTTAGTGTGGGGTTTTGCTATTGGGAAAGTATAAGTCTATAACATTTATTGTTTAACTATTTTTATGCTTTTGAGCGATCTTTTATGTGATTTTATTTTTGTTATTTATTTTTATCTAGTGTTATGTGGGTGTTAGATGTTTGGGGATCAAGGTGATGGTGTAGAGACTTCATGGTTATAGTGAGTGGGGATGTTTCAAAAAAAGATTATAGCGTAGTGTGGATGGAGGTCGAAGATATTATTATAGTTTTTGTTTTAGAGGTTGGAGTTCATGGAGCTGGTACCGCATGATATTCTTGTTGGTTTTTTTTTGAATTATTTCTATTTGGGTTGTGGTATACCTACTTATTGGTTGTATGATAGATAATTTTTGTGGATGGTGGCGACTGGGTTTGTGGTTGACCAGTTGGGAATGTTGTTGGTGGATGGTATTTTTTATGTGGTGATGTTGTGGTATTATTTACTTGGGTCTTTGTGTGGAATAATGTGTTTGTTTTGTGCCTTTATGTTGCATAATGTTTCCATGGATGTCATGTTTGTGAGAAGGATATTGGTTCAGGGAGTGCAGGGGCTGGTTTTGTGGGTTATAAAGTTATGTTTTACATTTTTTCAATGTGTTTTTGGAATCCTCTTGGGTTTCAGCAGCTATGTTGGTGTGAGTGGATAGGAGGGATGGGTTGTGTTTGGTGTTGGGTGGGGTGATTAAAATTTTTGGTGGTTTAGGGGAGTAGTGTTGTGGATGAGGGAATGTTGGATGGTTTTTGTTGGTGTGGGGGTGCATGGAGGTGGTTTGGCTCATTGGTGTTTATTTTAGGTGTGTTGAGTGGTCTTATTCAAGGATAATTTGATACAGTTGATATTCGGATACTGCTCTTCTTGGATGGACACTAGTGGGGTTTTGGATGAGCTACTCATGGGATTCTCAATTGGATTGGATTAGGGACTGATAGGGCCTTTCATGGCTTGGATGTTGAGGATTTTTTTGGGTCTATTGGGTTTATGAGGGGATACTTTATCTAGTCTTCAAGATTCTATTAGTCAGTTGGGATTTACGTGATGTGGTGGTTTTTACTAGTTTCTTCAGGTTTCTTATATATGACTCTTTTGGTTTGAGGCTGGAGAGGGAGGTAGTTTGGGGTCTTTTTGCTAACACTGCTATTTTGGGACAGGTGTGGTGAATTTTTATGGTTTCATTTTAGTTTTCAGATGGGTGGATTTGTTTGTTTGGATTGTGGTGATGTTGGGGCTGGTAGTTGTGTCGGTACATGTGTTACTATGTACTCATTATAGTCTTTTGGTGGGTGTGTTTCGTTGTGTGTGTTTTATGGGTTGTGCTGCATGCGTTAGTTCGTTTGTGTGGGTGGTGTGTTTGTTTTAATGTGTTCGGGTGGTGGTGCATACATGTGTGAACGAGTTAATAATGTTGATGACTATGGAAAGTCCTAGTAAGGTGGTATTGTTTCAACATTAGTCATTTGTTTTCTTGGTTGAGCTTCCCTACAGAGTGTGCACTGTATTTGTTCTTGGGATCTAGTAGGGTTACATCTAAAAGTTATAAGGGGTGTGTGTGTTGGGATCTTGTGTAGTTAGCGAATGGTTGGTGTGTTGTTGGTGGTTCACTGGTGGCGTTGGTTGCAGTATTCATTGTTGTTGTAAACTCTTGAATTTGGAATTATTCTGGGATCATGCATTGTTAGTTGATAGTGTACTTCACTACTAGTTTTTTGGATTCTTCTTGGTGGGTGTGATGTTATGCTGACATATTTATAGTTCATTCCTGCCAATTGACTGTCGTCTGAAGGGGCCTCACAAGATTCTCAAGTCATTTAAGTCCACTTTTTTGCTCGATCGTTTTGGGTGCCTTCATCAGTGCCCTTGTGTTGGTTTGTTCTTGGAACCATTGTTCCTAAAGAAACCTTCTTTCCACCCTTGGGTATGTTTTTTTATTTAAATTTCTCTTATATATGCGTCATGCATTTTCCATGGAAAACAATACCCTAAAACCCTAAAATATCCATAAAACACTAAAAACCCACAGAATATCTAAAAACCCTAAAAAACTATAAATATCGTAAAATCCGTAAAAATCCATTAAAATATAACAAACCCTGAAAACCTTAAAACCCCATAATAAAAACATAAAAACATAAAATCACTAAAAACCCCTAAAAATTCTACAAATTTCCAAAAACCCTAAAAACCTTAAAAACCATGAAAACACCTAAAAACTATAAAAACCCTAAAAATAAACAAAAAATCTAAAAGAATATGAAAACTATAAAAATGATTTAAACCCCTAAAATCATTAAAAAAATATAAACCCTTAAAGATCCTAAAAAACTCATATAATCCCCCCCCCATTCTTAAAAACCTCTAAAAACCATAAAACTATTAAAAATACCTAAATATTATTAAAAACATAAAAAATCAAATTCCCTGAAATAAGCAAAGAAAACCTTAAAAACCATAAAACACTTTAAACCACTAAACACCTAAAATGCAAAAAATCCTAAAAACCCCTAAAAACCCTAAAAATCCAAAAAACGATAAAAACCCCAAAAAATGAAAATCCCAAAAATCCCACTAAAACTCCAAAACCCATTTAAACCCCAAAAACGTTTAAATAACTAAAATACATAAAAACACTAAAAAACTAAAAAAATCCTAAATCCCCAAAAAAGCATAAACCCCAAAAAATCCTCAAAATATATAAAAACCCGAAAACCATAAAAATCCATACAATAAATTAAAATCTAAAAACCGATAAAAACATTGGAAACCCCTAAGAAACCTTTAAAAGATTAAAATCACTTAAAACCCCAAAAACCTAAAAAATTATGAAACTTCTAAAAACATTAAAAATCATAAACACCTTAAAACATTTAAAAGCCCTAAAACCCCGTAAAAATGCAACAACCCAATAAAAACTCTAAAACAATTTAAACCCCTGAAAGCATTAAAAACTCATAACAACATTAATAACTAAAAACTCAAAAAAAAAACCCATAAAACCCCAAACACTATAAAAACCCTAAAATTCCTAAAAACCCAAAAAACATGAAAAATCCCTAAAAATACAAAAAGCCCTTAAAATTTGAAAATATCACAAAAATTGGGAAAAAAATGAAAAAACACTAAAAAATATAAGAAAACCTGAAAACACTTAAAACTCATAAAAACATAAAAAATGTCCAATCCATAATAAACTCTATAGACCTTAAAAACCTTAAAACCCAAAAAAAATTATAAAAACCTTAAAACCCATAAAGATCCTAAAAAATTCCTAAAAATCATGAAAACAAAAAAACCCTAAAAAATATGAAAACCCACAGGAAAACCGTAAAAATCTAAAAACACTTAAAACCCCTAAAATCCTAAAAAAAAATATAGAACCCGAAAAAATTAAAAATACCCTAAAAGGGCTAAAACCCCTAGAAACCATATAACCCCTAAAAACATTAAAAACCCTAAAACCCCATAAAAACCATAAAAACCACTAAAAACTATAAATACCCTTTAAACCTCTAACTTTTTTAAAAAGTTTAGAAAACCTTCAAAACTCTAAGAACTCAATAAAACCCCATAGCCCCAAAAAAATCCATAAATACCATGAAACCCATAAAAACTCTCAAGATCTCTAAAATACCTAAAACAACATAAAATTCATAAAAACCCTAAAAACACCTAAAAACCAAAAAATTAAAAACAAATCTTGAAGAAACCCAAATAAAACCATAAAAACCAAAAAACAATTAAATCCCTTATAAAAACCTAAAAACACAAAAACCCCTAAAAACCCAATAAACCCTAAACATAATAAAATCCCCTAAAACCTTAAAACCCCTAAAACCACTAATAATCCAATAAAAAGTCTAAAAACCCTTTGAACCTCTAAATAGTTTAAAACTTCTAAAAACATAAAACCCTAAAAAATCAAAAAATCCCAAAAAAACCAAAAAATGTAAACACTTTAAAAATCCCAAAAAAACCTGAGAAACCAATAAAAATCTTTCAAACACCTAAAATATCTAAATAAGTAAAAACCCTAAAATCCCTTACGAAAAAATCAAAAACATAAAAACACTTAAAACCCCTAAAAACCATAGAAATGCTAAAAACCATAAAAAACCTAAAACCCAAAAATAACTCCCAAACCCTTAAAATTCATAAGATCCCCATAAAACCCTAAATATCCACTAAAAACTCTCAAAACCCCTTAAACCCCTAAAAATGTTTAAACAATCTAAAAAACATTTAAACCTGAAAAAATAAAAAAACCCTAAAGCCCCCAAAATAAACACCTAATCCCCCAAAAAACCCTAAACCCCCCAAAATCAATAAACAAACTAAAAATCATAAAAATTATAAAATACCTAAAAATATCTAAATCAATAAAACCCCCAAAACCCAAAAACCTTAAAACCCATAAAAGGCCCAAAAACATGAAAAAACCCAAAAACCACCTCAAAATCCAAAAAAAACCCTAAAACCCTAAAAACATAAAAGAATCCTGAAACACTGAAAAACACTAAGAAACCCATTAAACCCTAAAAACATTTAAATTCTCTAAAACTATAAAAACCCCAAAACCCCTTAAAACCCCCAAAACCCTAATGAAAACCCTAAAAACCACAAAAAAACTATCAAACCCCTTTGAAACCCTAAATTTTTAACTAACTCTATAAAATCATATCAAACTTAAAAACGAAGAAAAATCCTAAAAACCCAAAAAACCATAACTACCCTAAATCCCTAAAAACCTAAAAACATAAAAAACTAAAATAAACATAAATATCCATAAAAAATAAAAAAAATACTGAAAATACCTAAAAATGAAAAACATCCTAAAAATCCTGAAAATCCCTAAGAAAACATTAAAAACCTAAAAATAATTAAAACCCCTAAAAACCTAAAAAGCATGAAAACCTTAAAAACCCTAATAAATAAGAAATCCCTTAAAAACCATAAAAATCTATGGCATACAAAAACCCTAAATCCAGTAAAAACTCAAAAACCCATTAAACACTTAAAAATGTTAAAAATATCAAAAAAAATATAAAACCCCTAAAAACTCATAAAAACCCCTAAAATCCAAAAAAAACTATAAAATCTATAAAATAATAAAAAATCCCTAAACCCCCTCAAAATCAATAAAAATATAGAAAAACATAAAAAACATAAAAATCCCTAAAAATACATAAAATTTAAAAAAAACTCAAAACTATGAGAACCCCCAAGAGAAACATAAAATATATAAGCACTTAAAACCCTGAAAAAACCTAAAAATGCTAAAACCCCTAAAATTCTTAAAAATCCCTAAAACCATGAAAATCCTTAAACCTCTTAAAACAATAATTCATAAAAATCCCTAAAAATCCCTAAAAATTTTAAAAACCCAAAAAACCATGAAAACACCTAATGAAAACTTAGAAACCTAAAAACCCATAAAAACCTCTAAAAACCAAAAATGCTAAATACCATAAAGGAACTATAAATACTAAAACCCCTAAAAACCATAAAACCCCCAAAACCCACTACAAATCCTAAAAACATATAAAAACCTAAAAACCAACTAAAACTCTAAAAACCATTTAAACTAATAATATTTTCAAGAAACTCTAAAAACCATTAAACCCCTAAAAACTCAAAAAAATCCTAAAAACCCAAAATACCCAAAATAACATAAATCCCAAATACCCCCCAAAACCCAAAAATTCTCTACAAACCCTAAAAAACAAAAAAATTAAAAATATCAGAAAAACATTCCTTAAAAATAGAAAAAACCCTAAAACCCCAAAAAACTATCAAAAAATAAATGGCATAATAACATTTAAAACCCTTAAAAACATAAAAAATTCTAAAACCCCTAAATACCCTAAAACCCCATAAAATCAATAAAAAACTCCTAAATCATTAAAAAAATGATAATCCTTAAAAACCAATAAAAAGACTATAACCCTTTAAACCCCTAAAAATATTAAAAACACTAAAAACATTAAAAACACCTAAAAATTCGAAAAAACCCTAAAAAAATAATACCTCAAAACCAATAAAAACACTTAAATTCCCTAAAACATCATAAAAATCCTAAAAAACCCAAAAAATCGCTAAAAATGTAAACAACACTAAAAACCATAAGAAAACCTTAAAAATATAAAAACACTTAAAACCCCTAAAAACACTAAAACTCTAAAAAACCTAAAAACCATGAAAACCCTAAAAACCATTGAAACCCCTAAAAAATAAAAAACCCTAAATACACAAAAACCCTAAAAAGAAAAAAAAACCATAAAACCCTTTTAAACTCACAAAAACTTTAAAGGATTCTAAAAAACATTCAAAACCCTAAAAACTCAGAAAACCCACTAGAAACCCAAAAAAACATAAATCCCCTATAAATCCCTAAAAACCCTAGAAACAATAAAAATAAAAAATAAGCCCTATGAAACCCTAAAACTGTTCAAACCACTAAATACCAGAAAAAAATTAAAAAAATGAAATCACAAAAACACTTAAAACAAATAAAAACCATAAAACTGCTAAAAAATCTAAAAATCATAAAAAACACTAAAATCCAAAAAATCCCCCAAAAACATAAAACTATAAAAATCTAAAAAAATATATAAAATCACAGTAAATGTAATTTTTTTTAAAAACTATAAAACCCCTAATAAAACATTAAAATCATCAGAACACTTAATACCCCAAAACCCCAAAAATGCAAAAAAAAATAAAGAACTATAAAATACCCTGAAAACCCCCAAAACCATTTAAAACCCCTAAAAACATAAAACCCCTAAAACCCATAAAAAACTAAAAACCCACAAAAACTCTAAAACCCTTTAAACCCCTTAAAATGTTAAAAAACTCTAAAAAACCATAGAACCCTAATGAACTAAAAAAACCATAAAACCCCAAAGAATCAATAAAAACAAAACCCCTCAAAGTCCCTTAAAACCCTAAAACCCATAAAAATCCTAAAACATCCCTAGAAATCCCAAGAAAAATATAAAACCCCTAAAATCGTAAAAAATCATAAGAAAACCTTAAAAGAATAATAACATATAAAACCCCCAAAAAACTAAAAATTGATAAAAACCCTATAAAAATCCTAAAACACTCAAAATTGAAAAAATCTAAAAAAATGATAAAACCCCTAAAAACCTAAAAGTGTTAAAAATCTTTAAAACCCATAAAAAGACCCAAAGACCCCTTAAAAAACAAAAAAACCCTGAAAACCTAAAAACCCTAAAAACCTATAAAATCCCTAAAACCACTAGGAACACTAGAAACCATTTAAACCCCTAAAAAGTGAAAACCTCTAAAAACCTTATAAATCACATAAAATTCACAAAACCTTTATACCCATAAATCCCCTAAAAACCCTAGAAACCCTCCAAATCCCTAAAAACCCTAAAAAACAATAACAATTCCCTAAAATCCCTAAAATATAATAACCATACAAACTTTAAAAACTATATAGAAACCATAAAAAACTAAAAACACATAAAACATATAATTAACCTAAAATGCACTAGAACCCCTAAAACCCAAAAAACATTAAAAACCCCAAAAAACGTAAAATCCCAAAGATCCCATAAAAACCATAAACCACTAAAATTTATAAAACTAATTTTATCCCCTAATAACATAAAAACTCTAAGAAACCTTAAACCCCCTAAAAACTCTAAAAACCTTAAAAACCCCAAAAAACATAAAACCCCTAAAAACCCATCAAACACTCAAAATCACTAAAAACCTTAAAAACAATAAAAATCTAAATAATATATAAAAATGTATAAAAACAGAAATAGAATAAATTTTTTATAAATCCATAGGAAACCCATAAAAATCTAATACGCATAAAACTGCTAAAAACCAAAAAAACACTAAAAATTCCAAAAATGATAAAAAACCTAAAAACCATAAAATCCCATAAAACCACTAAAAACCATAAAAACCCATAAAACCCTAAAAATCCATTAAAAACTCTAGAACAAATTTAAAACCCGAAAACATTAAGAACTATAAAACTAATAAAACCCCAAAAAATCATTAAAAAACCTAAAAAACCCAAAATTAAATAAATAAACCCCTAAATATCATAAGCATCTTCAAAATATCTAAAAACTCTTAAAACCATAGGAATCATAAAAAATCCATAAAAAATCATAAAAACATAAAAACCCTGAAAACCATGAAAACTCCTCATAAAACTATAAGAACTAAACAAAGCACTTAAAACCCATAAAAACATAAAAAAATTTCTTGGACCTATTAAAAACACTAAAACCCCTCCAAATCCCAAAAATAATAAAAAAAATCCTTAAAAATTCCAGGAAGCCCTAAAAGATACCTAAAAACCTTAAAAACCCTTAAAACACTAAAAGGTCCTATGAAAACTATAAAAACATAAAAACACTTAAAACCCCTAAAACCTAAAAAATGGTAAAAACCATAAAAAATATCTAAACCCTTAATAATCACTAAAAACAATAAAAAAACCCTAAAACCCCATAAAACTCCAACACTACTAAAAACTCTAAAAAGCCTTGAAAAGCCTAAAAATGATAAAAATTTCTAAAAACCCAAAAAACCACAAAAACCCCAAAAATACACTAAAAGCAAAAAAAAAAGATAAAAAAGAACCAAAATCCTCTAAATCCATAAAAACCTTAAAAATCCCTAAAAATACAAAAGATACCTAAAATCCCTAAAAACCTAAACACCCTTAAAACACTAAAAACCCTAAGGAAACATAAAAAACAAAAAAAAACCTCAAAACCCCTAAAACTCAATTAATGTTAAAATACCTAAAAATAAAAAACCTCTAAATCTAAAATCCCCTAAAAATAATAAAAAATACTAAAACTCTATAAAAACTATAAAACACGCTAAAAAGTCTAAGAACTCTTTAAACCCCAAAAAATGTTTAAAAATCTGAAAAATATAAAACCCCAAAAAATTAAAATAAACTTTAAAATAAAAAATTTAAAAACCTAAAAACACTAGAAACATATGTAAATCCCTAAATTTCCCTAAAAATCCAAGAAAACTATAAAAATCCATAAAATACCTAATGATACCAGAAAGCATAAAAACCGCTAAAATCCCCAAAAACCCTATGAAAAGCATACAAATCTAAAAACACTCAAAACCTATAAAAACCTAAAAATGTAAAAAACACTAAAAAATGCTAAAAACTCTAAACCCTATAAAAACCTTAAAACACTTTCAATTCCCTAAAACCCACTAAAACACTAAAAACCCTTTAGACCCCTCAAAATATTAAAATACTCTTAAAACCCGTAAAAACCCAAAAATGTCTATAAAAACCCTAAAACCCCCCAAAACCATAAAAATTATAGAAATATAAAATCCCTCAAAATACGTAAAAACATAAAAACCAAAAAAGCCTAAAAATATCTAAAAATCCATAAAAATGTAAAACAATCTAAAAAAACCATGATATCCCCTAATAAATCCTTAAAAAAATAAAAAAAATAAAACCCTTAAAATACCTAAAAACCTTAAGAATAATAAAAAACCTTTAACCCTAAAAACTATAAAACATCTAAAAACATGACAAACATAAAAACCTATAAAAAACCCCAAAACCACTAAAGACTCTAAAAACATATATACCCCTAGAAAATTTAAAAATACTATAAGAACCATCAATACCATAAAGAAAACAAAAAACCTTAGATACCCCAATTAAAAAAAAATATCTAAAAACCCTAAAACCATCAAAATCCCTAAAAATTTTAAAACCCTAAAAACCCTAAAAACCCCTAAAGCCAACTAAAATCTATAAAACTAATTTATATCTCATAAAATGTTTAAAAAACTCTAAGAAATATTAAAACCCATAAAACATAGAAAAATATTGAAAACAAAAAATCCATAAAAAACCTAAAAACCCTAAAACCCCTAAAACTAAAAAAATCCCTAAAAACCCTAAAAAAATATGAAACCTAAAAAATCCCTAAATATCCATAAAAAAATAAAAACCATAAAAACCATAAAAATCAATAAGAAAAAAATTAAAAACCTAAATCACTTAAAACCCCTAAAACCATAAAAACACTAAAACCCCTAAAGAACCCTAAAAGCACATAAAACCCCCTCGAAAAACCTAAAAACCCCAAAATACCCCATAATAATTCTAAAAAACTAAAATACTAAAAAACATTAAACCAATAAAAACGTAAAATTACTCTAAAAACCACAGAACCCCTAAAAACTCAAAAAATACCCTAAAACCCTAAAACCCAATAAAATACCTAAAACCTTAAAAAACCAAAAAATCACTAAGACCCATAAAAGATCTAAAAAATATCTAAAAATCACTAAAAATTTTTAAAACCCCCTAAAAACTTTGAAAAAACCAACAAAACCTTAAAATCATTTACAAAATAAATTTCCTACAAGCCTAAAAAATGCTAAAACCCTAAAACCCTCAAAAACCTATAGAAATCCTAAAAACATAAAACCCCTAAAACCATAAAACCCCTAAAGATGTTAAAAACATGAAAAATATGAGAACCCATTAAACACCTTAAAACATTAAATACCCTAAAAACCTATTAAAAATAAAAAAACTAAAAAACACTAAAACCCAAAAAACCAAAAAGAACCAAAAAACCCTACAAAATCCTAAAAACCCTCAATCCACTAAAATCCATGAAAAAAAATAAAAATACTAAAAATCCATTAAAGTACCTAAAAATATAAAACCCCTATAAAGCATGAAATCACCTTGTAAAACCTTAAAAAATATTAAATACCTAAAAACCTAAATGAACTATAAATCATAAAGCCCTAAGAACTAGTAAAACATTAATGGTGCGTATCACTTAGTTTGGACTAAATTTACCCCAATGTAGCATTATTATATTAAGAAGGAACCCTTCATAGTTTATGCTTCAGATCATAATGGTAAAAAAATTTCCTGTGTTTTTGAGAATATGGTGTCTACTTCCAATATGACCTTCTCTTCTGGTAAGTTTGATTTCCTTATGGTGGTCAGTCCTTCAGTCGTGGAAGTACCCCCTCCCTGGAACCTATTTTTGAGGTTCTTCCTCCGTTGGTTTAGACTGCTAGAAAGGTTGTGTTTCTTCCTATTCATAATTAATTTGACTACATATAAAAGGAGTTCCCTAGGTGGATTATGGTTCTGGTTTCCCCCCAATAGGTGTACCTTAATCGGGTGAACTTATGACCTCTGATGATCCTGGTCTTACTTTTGGTGTGTGGGAAAATTATGATGGATCTAGTTTTTTCTGGGTTATGAAAGTTCTATCGTGGGTCTACTTCAGTCCTGAAGTAGCAGGTAAGTGGGATCTATTTCTTCATGTCCTTAACTATGGTTCAGAATGTTGTTATTGTGGGTCCTAGTACTTATCCTTTTCTTAATGTTCTAAAGTAATCCATTGGATCTGGTCTTTCTTCTATTTCGAAGCACATGGATGGATATTTTTCTGGTTCTAGGTATGAATTATCTAGTTTGGGTCGTCTTGTACCCTAAGTAATCATTGAGGTTTTGTATTCTCCTTATAGACTTAACTATGGGGATCATTTTAGTCCTGAATCTTCTCTTTTATGTGATAATCCACTTAGTAATAAGCTAATTAATGTGAATTAATGTAATTTTAAGAGTATCCCAATAAAAACTAGACCCAAGGATAATGGTCTTGATGCTCCCTTAGTTCCCAATAATTAACTTCAGAGTTTGAATCATTAAAGGTCTCAACACTCCTAGTAAGAAAATGGTTGTTCGACAGATCATTTTCTCCCAAAAATTGGTTTGTTTAGGGATTGTTGAATTTAAGGTTAAAAGGGGTAGCCTTGATTCTATTGTGAGGAATAACGTTCTTAATTGGAATCATTTTTCTAAAATTTATTCTTCCTATATTTAGGGAATTTTAGTTTTTTGTAATCCTCACTTTATATCGGTTGAGATTCAGTTTGAATCAATTTTTATTTTTGAGTGTATGGTTAGCGCCATTAAAGTGGATGTTTCATACTTGATTTCATTTTTTATGCTTCTAATTCAGATGTTGGTTGAAGGGTTATATGGGAATAAATTGGCTACCGGGTTTCATATGACTATGAGTCTCAAAGCATATTTCTTGATGATTTTAATGTCGTCAGGTTCCTAGAGGATAGATGTCGAGGTTTCTGGATTGGAATCTTTTATGGAGAACTAAAATTATAGCATTATTGATGTATGTTCAAATGATCTTAGTTTCTATGGTCTGAGGTTTTATTGAAGGATGTTCTATTCATGGGTTATGAAAAAGATGGACATTGTTGTGGTCAATTCATCTTGGATTTCCATGTTTCCATATTCAATAGTCGATTTCCTTCCTTTATGAATTTCTGATCATACCCCAATTATTATCATATATGAAGAGGCACTTTACTCTAAGAATTTACCATTAAATTTTTTTAGTAATTGGGAATATTATGAATACATCATGACTTCTATATCTAATTATTGGAATATTGGGGTCTTAGTGTGTAAGATCTTACATGTTTACCAAAAACTAAAGAAGGTCAAGCATGCTCTCTAGTCAATGCATGACCAATTTTTTGTTCATCATTCTGGTGAAATTTCCTTGATAAGTAAGGAATTACTTGATTCCCAATAATATTTTATTCTTAATGTCCTTTTATATTCCTTAAATCAAAAGGAATTAAATTTTAAAGAATGTTTAAAATCCTTGACCTTGAAGGAAACCCTCTCAGCCAAGTAGATGAGTATGGTTTGTTTTATTGAGGATGGGGTCCTTAATTCATCCTTCTTTTTCAACTCAGTGAAAGCTATATTTAATTTCACTAGATTATGTGTTCATCAAAAGGTTTATGCTTCTATTATTTCTGATCTCGGAGCTATTATTTTTGATTTTGTTGGTTTTTTCTATCTTTCTATGGGAGTTATCATGTTGTGACATATTCGAGCAGAGAAATCTTGGCTCCGTTTTTGTCTCACTCTATTTCGTAGTTATCTTTGGATTGGATGGATAAATCTATGAATCTGGTGGATCTTAATCATGAAATTTTCTATCTTCAATCGAGAAAATATACAAGGTTATATGGATTTAATTACATTATATTTTTTAAGGCTTGGTCGGTGGGTTGTTCTGATGTGACTGATAAATATTTATAATTATTTAGAATTAAGAAATTTTTGTGGGAATCTAATAGATAAATTCTTTATTTGATTCCCAAGGTGCTAAATTCTGTCTCTATTTCTTATTTTAAGCGTATTTCATGTGGAAGTACTATTTATAACTATAAATTCAAGATTTTAGTGTCTAGATTAATAATGCATCTTCCTAATTGTATCAATATGTCTTACTATAACTTTATTCTAAGGAGATTTATTTCTGATAAAAGTTTTCTTCCTCAAGAGTTATATTCAGGTTACGACTTTAATTCAGGGGTTCCTCGGTCTGATTTTATGATTGAATGTTTAAAGGACTTTCATTTACTCAGATTGGAATTACTTTGGGATACTCTGGACCTTCTTGGTTTTCGGGTCAAGTTTAATAGGTGTGTTTATTCTCCTATGTTTATAGTGAATATTAATGGTAGTTCACAAGGTTATTTTCCTATGAAGAAAGGATTGTGGAAAGGGGATTCCCTTTCTCCCTTTATTTTTGTGATTTGTAAGGATGATTTTTCTTTTATCTTATACTCTCTATTTTTTTATTCTCACTCTTTCATGGTTTATTAGAGATGTGGTAAAACATCCATTTCTCATCTTTTCATTTCGGATGAACTTGTCCTATTTTTTTGGTGATCTGGACTCGGTATTTTTTCTAAATCATGTTTTAGATCTATTTTCCTTCTTGTATGGTTTGTCTTCTAAATTATCAAAATCATTGATGCTATTGGATAGTGTGGCATTAGAGGTTAATGAAATTATTAGTACTACTATGGGAATTATAGTTATTTCATCACTGATTTATTACATTGGGGGGGATATTATTACTACTAGATTAAGAGCTACAGATTGCAATATTTTGGAAGAGAAATTTTTAAAGAGAATGAAGGTTTGGAAAAAAATCCCTTCTTTTGAGGGATTCTTGTGTATTATTCAATCTATTATTTCTTAAATTAAAGCTTATGGGTGTTATAAATTCATATTTCCTAAAAATGATTTTAAGTCTATTAAAGCTAACCTTAGGATCTTCCATTGGAAGGGACCTTCCTTCAATATGTGTGTGGCCAAATTGGCTTTGGCCTTAGTGGATTGATCTAAAGAGGATGGAGGATTAGAGGTAAATCATGTTGGTGATTGGTATAATGTGGCTTTGTATAGAAATTTTATGGAACTTTTTTACCCTCCCCTTCATATGTTTGGGTGGATTGTGCTCAAAATTGTTTTCTTAGTCACTCCCAATTTTGGGTTGCCAATGTTCCTCAGAATTGTTTGTGGACTTGGAAAAATTCACTGGGGCTATGGAAGTTACTCAAGGGAAATATTTCTTTATCTATTGGAAATAGATTGTGTAACACCCTATGGTTTTATTCTTGTATTCCCAGTGGGCCTATATGTTTTTTTCATTGATGATTATATTATCTATGAATATGGTCTCCTAAAATATATCTTGGTTTCTAATAATATTTATAATGGGGATTGGTATCTTCCAATGGAATTTTCTACTATGATTAGGGATTATTGAAGGGATCTTCAATTAAATACATGGAGGTAATAATTATGGGATCATTTGGAATTGGTAGCTGTATTGTTTCCTTTATAGGGTTTGGGAGGAGTTGAGAACAAAATTTATTAGTTTTTGTGGTATTCTATGGTCTAGAATCGATTCACTATAGCTAGGTACTCCTTTCTTATTTGGTTGGTTATCCATGAATAGTTTCCTACATATGATATGTTGTAGTGAAGGGGTATAGATTTTATCAATCGTGGTTTTATTTTTATAGATATCTAAGAGAGTATTATTAAGTCATTTTTCAATTTTGAGTTCTCTCGTAAGATTTGGTACTCCTTCTTTAGCCTCTTGAATATATATTGTTTATATCATTCTCTTTTTTCTTTTCTTGGTTGTTGTTATAATAGATTTACTGGGGATTCATTGATATGTGTTATGGGGAATCTTGAGCATTACACCATGGTATATATTATATGGAAGGAAAATAATTATCACCTTCATGGATCCTTTTTTCACTTGGTAATTATGATTTTCTTATATTTGATATGGTTTTCAATTCCAGTCACCTTCCTTGTAAGTATTTCTCGAATATTAAGGATAATCAGGAGCTAGTTCATGGGTGTAACTTTTAAGGTTCTATTATCTAAGGCGGTTTATGTTCCCCAAGATTACTCTGATTTGTTCTTTGAGGCCCAATTCTTGTGGCTGTTGTAGTTATTCTAGTTATATGTGGTGTTTTTGTTGACATGGGTACGAGGTATTGGTGTTTTGGTTGTCTAGGTGTGGGATCATGCCGGCTAGGGAAGTTATTGGGTGACACCACTAAGGCAGTCTCATGAAGGCTTGTCTCTAATGATGTGGTTTGGCTTTTTATTGGGGATGGAGTACTGCTAGTTGGATCCTCTTTAGGATTTGGGGGGGGGGTAGTGTTTTTTTCTTTTTGGTTGGTTTTTACTGGGTGTGCTAGTGGATATTTCTTTGGTTATAAGTTGGTGGGTTTTCTGGTGTTTTTACTTATTTTTTATCAATTGATCCTTCTTTTACTAATGGTTCTAGGTTTCATTGGCTAGTGGGGATCCGACTAGAGGGTGATGGATCTCAGATATATTGGAGTTTTTTTGGGGTTGATATAAGTTGGTTGTGATGCTTCTTGGGAATTTTTAATGTGTGGTTGTATGATACTGGTTGTCCATGGTTTTGTTGATTCCACCATATCAGGGTCTACTTGTTGTATTTATATGGTTATGGATGCATTTTTCTACATCCTTTGGGATTTTTGTGTGTTTTTGTTCTGTTGGGATTCATGTGTGTCAATGGTTACTACTATCTTCTAGGAGTTTGAAAATTGGTTATTCTCATGTGTGGATGGATTCCTAGTATGTTGTAGATGCATTTTTCCGATTTTTAGGATGTTAGTGCCTAGTGGATGGATCTTGTTCGGATCTCGGTTGGTGGTGGTCCTATAATGGGATCATATAGGGTTGAAAGTAGGTTTTGGTGGTTCGATTAGGTTGCATGGCTTGATTCTTATTGTAGAGATATGCTGGTATTCTCATGGTTTCTGGATTCGATTGGTTCTTAAGGCGAAAGTTTTTGTCTTTATGGTTCCTTGTGCAGCTAGTCAGTGGGGGTTCTTTAGGTTTATTAGGTTTTTAGGTGTATTTGGATACTGGTTTGCAGGGCTACTAGGTTGTGCTGGGGCGAGTGTCATGGATTGGGCGGTATGTTTCTTCGGTCTTGATTACTCTGTGTTTCAATGGGATGTTGTTCTGTGCTGGTTTTGGGATTGTTGGTGGGGTGTATGTGAGTGTGTGTTTGTGTGGGTGGTGGAGTGCATGTGCATGTAACTTGTGAGTGTGTAAGTTTAGGAGGTCGGTTCATGCATGTGTGTTCTTTTAGGTAGTGATGTGTCGGTGTTTGTGTTGGTGTTACTTGTTGCTGAAGTTTTTCTTCTCCTTGGATGTGGTATCTCCTTTGTGAATTCTTTTGTTGTGTTGCCTCTAGGATTGGTTGTTGACAAAGTGCATGGTGAAAATGTGGCTCATTATATTGGTTTGATGGGGTTCGGTGTTGGGAATTTTACTTTTTGTTGTTATATGGGGTTGTTGCTAGCTGTATGGAGGTGTTGGTTGTGGTGTTTTCTAATGTTGGCCTTGTGTGTGTGGAGGCTTTGTGAGGTTCATTGGTTGTTCTGTTATTTTGGTTTCTTGGCCCCTATAGGGGAGCCTCCTGGTTGCACTTGGTTTCTAGGTTTGGTTGGATAAAGTTCATGAGGTTCTTAGGCCCATTTTCATGGTTTTGGGTTATATGGTCTTTGTGAGATTTATCGAGGCTTTCGGTTATGTACTCACCTGAGGTTTCATCAGCTTTGGCTTCACTTCAACATTGTGGTTTCATTTGGACTCTTGTCCATCGGTTGGTACACCATTGGGTGATTATTTCCTACATGAATTCCCTTTCTTTTTATATACTTCTTTATATCTTCCTTCTATAAAACCCTTAAAAATCCCAAAAAAAACCATAAAAATGTTAAAAACGCTAAAACCCCTAAAGATTCATAAAAACCCTAAAAATACATAAAAATTCTAAAAAGTCTGTAAAAGTCCATAGAAACATAAAAACACTTTAAAACCCTAAAATACCCGAAAAAAACCTAAAAACACTTAAAAAACCTAAAAATGTTGAAACACTAAAAATACTCTAAAAACCCTAAAAACCCGGAAATCCCTTAAAATCTGTAAAAACCATAAAAATACTAAAAGCCTGAAAATTCCCTAAAAATATAAAAACCCTATAAACCCTAAACTCTCTAATAAACACTAAAAAATAATCTTAAAACCCTAAAATAACATAAACACCCTAAAAACCCAAAACTCCCTAAATACACTAAAAGTCATGAAAACCCTAACCCCCTTAAACCCATAAAAATAATTAAAACCCTTAAAACCCTCATATAACCCATAAAACCCGCTAAAAACAATAAAAACATTTAAAGTACTAAAAATATATATATAACTCTAAATTTTTTTATAAAACCTAAAAAACTAAAAATATAAAAGACAAAACCCCAAAAAATCATGGAACCCTAAACACATAAAAACCCTCAAAATCCCTAAAAACACAAAAAATATAAAAAACGAAAAAAGATCCTTAAAATCCCTCATAACATAAAAAACACAAAAATACAAAAAAAACCCTTAAAAACATTAAAACCCAAAGAACACTTAAAACCACTAAAAACTAAAAAACACTAAAAATTAAAACCCATAAAACCCCAAAATACACTAAAAACCCTAAAAATACTGAAAACTCTAAAACCACAAAAAAAAACTCTAAAAACCATTTAAAACACTAAAGCATAAAAAAACTCTAGAAACCTTAAAACACTACAAACCTCAAAAAACCCTAAAAAACCAAAAACCTTAAAAACCCTAAAAACCCTAAAACCCTAAAAATTATAAAAAAACATAAAAATATAAAAACCACTAAAAACCATGAAACCCCCTAAGAAAACCATAAAAACCTATCACACATAAAACACCAAAAAAACATAAAAATGCTAAAAACTCTAACAACACTAAAATCCGGAAAACCTGAAATCACATAAAACATTTAAAGACATGAAATGCCCATAAAAACAATAAAACACACTAAAAAATCTAAGAACCATTAAAGATAAAAATATTAAAAACTCTAAAAACCCTTTAAACCCCTAAAAAGTAAAAAAAACACTAAACACCATAAAAATAATAAAAAGCCCTAAAAATAATAAAAATGTAAAAATCCTATAAATCATGATAAAACCTAAGAGGTTAATGGTGAAGTCAACACAGGTGCGATGTATGCTTCATCAAATGGACAGAGGTGTGTTCGGCCTGATGGAACTCTGGTGTGGCAAGACGCTCTGGTAGTTTTTTCGGGCGGAGTTCTGGCTTCGCCTTGGTGATAAGCGGGCTCGACGGGATTTGCGTATTCTACGCACTGGCGTTTATGGCTCCGTGATCGGTTCTGTGCTGCTTTTTTGGACCCGAGGATAGTCTTCCTAGCTTCTCTGGATTCTCAAAGGGTCATCGTGGATGAATAGGGCGAGGATGTAGGTTTTCTCTTCTGGTTCTTCTTTCTTGTTCTTGGATCTTGCTGTTGACAAAGTTACAGTCACACTATGCTCGGTTTTCTTTAATTTGCTGGTATGTGTGTTCTTGACTGGTGGCTGGCTTGGTATTGAGTTTCATTTTCTGTTGAACTTCGGTTGGTTTTCGAGTTACTGTTTTCCCCCCAAGCTGTTATTGGAGGGCAGGTTAGGTGCTATGTTTTGGTTGCTGTTTTGGTTTCGATGTGGATGCTGGATATTGGTTTTGTTAGGTGGATCTGAATCTTGTTCTGTTGATGTTGTTGGTTCTATGCTTCTGGAGAGGGACCTTCTTGGTGAGAAGGTACTAGGTTCTGGACCTTGTGAGATTGGATGCGGGCCATTGGTTGGCTGTGAGTTGCTGGCTGCTGGCGAATGCTGGATGATGTGTAGTTGTTTGGTTTTTGCTGCTGCTGTGGATGAGTTTGCTATTGTTCTACTAGTTGCTATTACTGTTTGTTGGAAGTTGATGATGGTTGTGCTTGGTTGCGGTGCTTGTGCTGTGGTTTGATGCTGCTGGTTGTGTTTGGTTGTGATGTCAGATTTGGTGATGTTGGTTGCTGGGGCTAGTTGGTTTGGATGTGTTGTTGCTGCTGTGTTGTTCGGATGATTGGATGTGGTGCTGCTGGATGTTGGTTCTGGAGAGATGTGACGTGATCATAATGCTTTGTGTCTGTTTTTGAGCCTTTTTCTTTCTTTGTTTCTTTTTGGCGTGTGTTGTAAGGGGTTTTTGGGTTTGGGTTGTTTGACCCCCCCCCCCTTGTCTGTTGTGTCTCCTTTTTTCTTGCTAATAAATTTGGGGGGGGGGGGGGATAGCTCGACCCTCGCATATTCCTTTCCCTAAAAAACCCTAAAAACCCTAAAACCACTCAAAATCCATAAAAACCCCCAAAACCATACAAACTCCAAAAAATACCCAAAAAATGTAACAAGACCTAAAACCCTAAAAACCAATAATAAACCATAAAATCATAAAATCACTTTTTACTAAGAAATGTAAGAAACACTAATACCCTAAAAACCCTAAATGACCCTAAAATCCTAGACCCCCTAAAAATAATAAAACTACTAAAACCATAAAAACCATAAAAACAGTTAAAACCCAAGAAATACCTAAAAACTCTACCAAACCTTTATCCACCTACAAATTTAAGAACCTATAAAAACCTTAAGAATTGTAAAAAACACAAACAACTCTAAAAACCCCAAAAAACCAATAAAAAGACTAAAACCCCTAAAAACATTTAAACCCTCAAAATCCTTAAAACACCTGAAACCCCTAAAAATGATAAAATCCCTAAAAACCATAAAAATACCTACAAATGTAAATAATCTTTAAACACCTCAAAAACCATAAAAACCTTAAAAACCAAAAAACATATGAATCCCCTAAAACCCCTAAAAATTTAAGAACCATAAAAACCCCTAAAAACATAACAAACCATAAAAATCCATTAAAACCCTAAAACCATAAAAAACTCTAAAAACCATTTAACCCTTAAAAAGTAAAAAAATCTAAAAACCATAAAACCCTAAAAAAGTAAAAAACCAAAAACCCCAAAAACCCCAAAGAAGCCCAAAAATCCCAAAAACCCTCAATATCCCTAAAACCATAAAAATCCATTAAAATAAAAAAATTGAAAAAAATCCTTTAAAATGTAAAACATTCTAAAAAACATGAAAACCCCTAATAAAACATTAGAAATCTAAAAACATATAAAATCCCCAAAAAATAAAAAACCCTGAAATACCTAAAAGACCATAAAACCTCAAAAATGCCTAAAAACCCATAAAAATCATAAAAACCCCTAAAAATACTTAAAATCATAAAAAACCCTAATAACCTTTAAAAACTTTTAAAGACCATAAAACTATAAAACACTTAAAACCAATAAAAACTACATATGGTGAAGACCCTAAAAGAACCTAATAACCCTAAAACACATAAAACCCATTAATGCCCTCAAAACCACAAACACACATAAAACCCATAAAAACACTAAAAACCCACTAAAAAATTAAATATTCATTAAACCCCTAATTTTTTTAAAAAAATATAAAAAACCATGAAAACAATTTAAACACAAAACACCCTAAAACCCAAAAAACCCAAAACCCTAAAAACATTATAAATCACTAAAAACACAAAAAACCCCCCATAAAATCATTAAAACCCATAAATTTTATGATAAGTATAAAAAACCTTAAAAACCCTAAAAACCCTAAAAAACCTTAAAAACCTAAAAACCCTTCAAAACCCTAAAAACATAACAAATTATAAAACCCTAAAACCCTTTAAAACCATAAAACCCCAAAAACCCTCAAAAACCACATAAAAACCATAAAACCCACTAAAAACTATAAAAACGTTCAAAACCCTAAAATCATTAAATAAACTTTTAACCCCTTAAAACCCTAAAACTAAAAAAACCCAAAAATCCAAAATAAATCATAAAATACCTAAAACCCTAAAAACCCTCAAAATCCAAAAAAAACCTAAAAACTATAAATATTCTAAATAAACCAAAAATCCTAAAAATAAAAAAACCCCTAAAAAACTAAAAACCATAAGAAAACCTTAAAATCCTAAAAAAACATAAAACCCTTAAAAACCTCAAAATTATAAAAACCCATAAATCCCATAAAAACACTAAAATCATAAAACCCATTAAAAACCAAAAAACCCCATAAAATACTAAAAAACCATTAAAACTCAAAAAACTATTTAAACCCCTAAAATATTTAAAAACTCAAAAAAACCATAAAACCTTTCAAAAAATAAAAAATCCATAAAAACCCTAAAAGCTCATAAAAATCCTCAAAATCCCTAAAACCACTAAAAACCATAAAAAACCTAAAAATCCCTAAAAATCCCTAAAAATGCCAAATATCATAAAACCACAGAAAATACCAATGAAAACCATAAAAGAAAAACCTAAAAAAACCTAAAAACTCTAAAAACCCAAAAAAACCTAAAAACCTAAAAAACACTAAAAACCTTAAAACCTTAAAACCCCATAAAACCCATAAAGCCCCTAAAAACCACTAGAAACTCAAAAAACTCTATAAACCCATAAAATGATAAAAATTCTACAAAACATTAATAACCATAGAAATATAACAAATCTTTAAAACCCAAAAAACATAAAAAACCAAAATACCCTAAACCCACTAACAATTCCTAAAAACACTAATAACCATAAAAATCCTAAATTTCTCTACAAATGTAAAAAAACTAAAAACTAGAAAAAACCTATGAAAACCTTAAAACCTAAAAAACATAAATAAAATTTAAAACAAAAAAATTATAAAAATGTAAAAACCCTAAAATACCCTAAAACCCTGAAACCCTAAAGATCCTAAAAACCCACAAAATCCATAAAACACTGAAAGCCCATTGAAATCCTAAAAATATCTAAAAATCTATAAAAACTTTAAAACCCCTTAAAAACCTTTAAAACCCTAGTATAACCTAAAACCCCTAAAGAAACATAAAACCCCTACAAACATTAAAAAAAAGTGAGAAAACCCTAAAAATACTAAAAAATCCATAAAACCATGAAAAACATACAAATAATAAAAAAAATCCCTAAAAATCCAAAAAAATGTAGAAAAGCCAAAAAATCCTAAAAACCCATAAGAAAACCATAAAAAATTAAAAACTCTTAACACTAATAAAAAATAAAAAATATTAAAACCATAAAAGACTTAAAATACCCTAAAAACTATAAAACCTTTGAAAATCCATAAAAAACCCAAAAATACCATAAAATATACAAAAATCAATAAAAAACCCTAATAATTTCAAATAACCTAAAAACCCTAAGAAACCCTTTAAAACCCCAAAAATACATAATACCTATAAATCATAAAAACAATAAAAACCCAAAACCCTAAAAGACCCTAAAACCCCTTAAAATTTCTGAAAATCCTAAACCCACAAAAACCTTAAAAACCCTAAAATACCATGAAAACCATTAAAACACATTAAACCTATAAAATTTTAAAAACACTCTAAATACCTTAAAACCCATAAAACATAAAAAAAAATTTAAAACTGCAAAGAGATTTCGATTGAGCCCTCATAGCTCTCATGAGCTTCATTCCCACAGTGGATTTACTTCGGTGTTTTGGAACCCGGGTCCATAATGGATTCTAACCAGTTTGACTTCATTGAAGGGTTATTTTTTATTCTCTCCAATGGAGGTTTTTGGTCCATATAATTTTGATTCATGGATGATTTTTTGTTAGTGGTGCAACTCACAGTTTCACTTCATCATTGTTGGTGGCTTTTTCGGCGCTCCTAGTTTCGTGTTGGTTTTGGATCATTGGCCCGGGTAATCCAATATTTGGATGTTTGTTAGTTTTTTTTCACTATCATTCCTTTATTTTTTGGTGGTGGGGTTATGTTTTGTAGGTTCACCGAAGGTTTTTTTGCGGTTAAGGTTTTATAGATGCATTCTCTTTATTAGTAGTTTGTAATGAGTACATGGGAACATTGGGTTTCATGCCTAGGTCAAGTTGGTGGTGAAGTTTGGTGGGGATCCATGTTCACTAATTGGATGATTTGAGGTTTTTTGGTTGCTGGAAGTGGACTCCTAAACATGTGGAATTCTTGTTTCCGTAGATTTTTTGGTCTTAGTGTGGGGATTTTAAATTAGAGTTCCTCAGTAGTGTCTGGGTTCACAGTTGATATGTGAAGATGGTGTTAGCACTAGTTTCTTCCCCACGCTGGCATATGTGACAGGTTATTATCCTTCCTGTGGTTCGTGGTTTGAGGTCATTTAGACTGATCCATCTTGATTTTCTTTCATGGGTGTGGGAATTTCAGTATGTTGTGCCTTCTTCGGTTAAGTATGGTTTATGACATTCATTAGTGTGCCTTTATCGATGGTGTTACTAAAGTTTCTTCGGTTCTTCCAGTTCATCAACACTCTTATTCGACTGTCCGCATTGCCTGAGGTGGTGGTTTCACAGCATCACATTATGTGATAGTTCCAGATTATTTCATCAGATTCATTTCAGTTTTGGGTTCATGATCTATGTACCTTAATCATCTTATCCATCGAAGATCTACATCTAAGGTTCTTATTTATAATTTCAAGGGTTTTTCGGCCATTTTCTCTTCCATTTTTTGTTTTCATGTTGATAGTGTATTAGCATCTGTTTCCTACTTCAACAGTTATTGGATTTGGTTTGAAGGCTAGCAGTGCTCATAACCCTACTTGATTGGTTTATGGTATCTACCTATCGGGTGGTTAATTACATGGTTGTTTTGATCTTTATGGTACATTTTAAATGGAGGCATAGATGGTGGATTCACTCATGGAGGGTTTCCTAGCTGTTGTTCACTGCTACTTTTGTATTCCACAGTCTTTTGTTGTCTTTGGTTGTTACGGGGTTACAAGATGCATTCTGGTGGGTGATTTCTGGTGGACTTGTTTCAATGGAAATTGTCATTTTTGGTGCAGTGTGGGTCGATACTGGTTTTTTGCATGGGTTGGATCTATCTCAAATGGAGCGGTGTGGAATTCTTGTAAGGATATTTTTTGGATATGTTGGTGATAAGGGGTGTATGTACTCGTGGATTTGAGGGAGTGGTCTAATGTCAGTGAAGGGGTGGGTTGAGTCTTTCTGGTTATGGGGGAGAGGACATTGCTTATTGGGGTTATGAAGCAGGGTATTGGGGTTGTGGCTCTTGGGTGTTGGGGGTTATGCTGGTGTGGAGAAGGCAGTTACTATTATTATTCTTGGTTATGGGTCCTGATGCTGCTGTAGGGAAGAAGCACATCTTAGAACTGGTGTAACGAGGTGTTGGGTGATGTTGCAAGTATTAGGAGGTTGTGTGACTACTAATGGTGTTATGGGATGTTGTGAGGTGATTTGGTATGATGGGGCTACTGGGAGATGTTTTTGAGTGGTTCTTAGAGCTACTAGGATGGAAAAGGAAGTGGTTTTGTTAGTTTTGGCAAGGTGAAATTGCTACAGTTGTGTTTAGTGTTGGCTTGGAGGTGTTGGAGGTCATGTTTTTATGTAATGGGTTAATGATGGATCCTTGTTGTTGTTGGGGGAAGTTAGTTGGTGCGAGGGATTTTGGATAGTTATGTTGTTGTGGTGTGGGCTATTTCTTTCATGGGGTGTTTTATGAGAGTGAAATAGGTTAGATTTGGTGGATGGTGTTATTGGTTTGTGTCAATTTCTAGTGGATTTATGTTGTTATTGGCTGGGAGGTGTTGGTGTTTTTGGTGTTGAATGGGTTTCTATGGATTCTCTAGTTATTATATGGGTTTTCCCTAGTATATGTATTGTTGGATGGAGTTGTTGGAGTAGAGAAATATTTTTCTTGGTGGTGAGTTCTGGAGGTGTGGATTGGGATCCTATTATTGCTGATGAGCTTGTTCTTCATAGTATCAGTCATTGATTGAAAGCTTGAATATAAGGGTTCAGTGGTGAGAGATTAGGGTTTAGTGGTGAGATCTTAGGGTTTAGAGATTTTGGGGCTAGAGGGGTCTTCTTATTTTCTTGGTGACTTCAGTTTATTATCTTAGCTTTAATGATGCTTGCTTGATTTCATCTGGCTGTTTTGGCCTTCATGGTTGGTGGAATTTTAGGTTTGGTGGTGGGGAATGATGGTGGAATTTGATTTTTTTGATGGTTTCATGTGGATTGGGGCGGTGGAGATAGTTTGGGATTTTGGTGATGATGTTTTTTTGTTGATAGAGATGGGAACATTGAAGTTAAAGGTAGTTCACTGGATGGTGTTTGCTGATGGAGGGTGTTTTTGCTATTGGGTGTCAGTGCGTGGAATGGGTGATGGATTCTAGGAGTCAAGTTGTGGGCCCTGAGCTGGTGCAGGGGTAGCAGGTTTGTGGTGCTGATGGGTACTATTTGGCTCATTGGTGTGACTACTGCTGGTTGGTTGGCTGGTGATGTGAAGCATTATGAGGGATGGTTGGTGCTGGTAGGGTGTAGGGGTTGTAGGTGTGGCTAGTGTTGGCTAGGAGTTTCTTGTGGTCATGTTCCAATGGAGTGGGTTTCTGGTGGATCCTGATTTCTGTGGGGGGTTGGGAGTTTGTGCAAGGGTTGTTGGTTGGTTATGTTGGAGTGAGATCTTCTGATTTTGTGAGGAATGTTATGAAACTTAAGTGGGATGGTGCTAGAATTTGGATTTTTTGGTGTGGGTCTATTTTTGGTGGCTGGAGAAGGATCCTTTTTTCTTGGGGGTTCAATAGATATTTGTCTAGAAGGTGCTAGAGTTGTTGTTGTATATCAAGTTAGTGCTCGAGCACCAGTTACGGTTGGGGATGTTCATTGGTGCAGAGGTAATTGGATAGTGTTGTTGGAGTGGAGTGGGATGATGGATGGTGGGGATTGATGCTATATTGGGGAAATCTACTGTAGGTGACTGAGTTTCAAGTGATAAGGTTTTGTTGCTAAGGGGTGGCTATTATTTGGAAGGATAGAGCTACTGTTTCTTTGGGTGCTAAGGATCTGTCCAGATTGAAGGGTTTATCGGTTATTGAGAGTTGGATGCATTGAGATAGTGTAGGGGAGGGGGTTTTGGGTGTGGGTAGATGGTTGTTGGGATCTGGATCTGGTATGTTGTAAGTTGTGATTTTGGGTTCATTGGGCTTCGTGAGGTTCTAGGGCCTTTTTCAGGCAATGATTTGGATGGGATGCATGAGTTTTCTCTGGTTATTTCTAGGATACGGTTTGGATCGGCTTCATGAGGGTTCTTGAGATCACTTTATTAGAAATGGTTTCTATTTGATTCATGAGGTTTCATGGGTCTATTTTTCAAGCTATGGTATCATTGGGCTTCATGAGGTTTCTCAGGACCATTTACCATGTATTGGTTTTGATAGGCCTCATGAGGTTTCTAAGGTCTTTCTACTAGTTTCTGCCTAAGGTTTCTTGTCCTTTGCCTTTGTTTCACCCATGGATATTTGATTTTTTACTTCAATTACATTTATTTTATATAAAAATTTCAATTTAACTTGAATGAAAACTCTAAAAAACCATAAAACCCCAAAAAACAAAGAAAACTGAGAAAAATGATAAAACCCCCTAAAAACACTCAAAATCCCCAAAACCCTAGAATCCCTAAAATTCTTAAAAATTCCTAAAAATTCCTAAAAAGTACAAAAACCATAAAAACCATAAGAAAACCTTAAAAACCTAAAAAAAATTTAATCTTCTAAAAAACCTAAAAAATGATAAAAACCCTAAAACACATTAACAACCATAAAAATAGTAAAAACCACTAAACCTACTAAAACCCATAGAAATCATAAAAACCCATAAAAACCCTAAAACCCACCAAAAATCTAAAACCCACTTTAAACCAATAAAAATGTTAAAAAACACTAAAATCCTTAAAACCCAGTAAAACAAAAAAATACCCATAAAACCCCACAAAACCCATAAAACCCATAAAACCCTAAAACCCCAAAAAATCCCTAAAAACCCTAATAACCACAAAAATCCTAAAAATTATTAAAAACCCTTAAAATCTAAAAAACACTAAAATACCTGAAAAACCCTAAGATAACCTTAAAACCCAAAAACACTTAAAACCCATAAAACCTAAAAACCGTTAAAAACCCTTAGACTCAATAAATCATCAAAATCCATCAAAACCCTAAAAACCTCTAAAAATCCAAAAAAAGACCTAAAATTCAATTAAAACCAAAAAAAATAAAAACATAGAAAAACCCTATGAAAAAAATAAAAAACAAAACTCATTTAAAACTTATTAAAACCCTGAAAAGAGATAAAAACCCCTAAAACCATATAAACCCAAAAAAACCTTAAACCCCCTAAAACCAAACAAAATCCCTAAATAACTAAAAACACTAAAACCCATTTAAACCCCTAAAACCATTAAAAGACTCTAAAACCCATTAAAGATCCTAAAACCACAAAAAAATCCTCAAAACCCCAAAAACCCATAAAAACCCTAAAAGCCCCTAAAAGCCCTAAAAAAAGCCAAAACCCCCAAAACCCCAAAAAATCCTTCAAAATCCCAAAAAATGATAAATAAACCTAAAAATCCTGAAAATACTAAGAAAAAATTAAAAACATAAATATGCTTAAAAAGGATAAAAACCTAAAAATTCAAAAAAAACCATAATACCCTAAAAATCCATAAAAATCCATAAAACCACAAATACCCTAAAAATCCATAAAAACCCTCCAAACCACTAAATAATTTAAAACCAATTAAACCCATAAAAAATTTAAAATTTTTAAAAATATAAAACACTAAAAAACTGAAAAAAAAAACATGAAAACCAAAAATAAAAAGAAAAATACCAAAAAAACCCAAAAACCCTTACAAATCCTGAAAAAACAAAAAAAAAACAATAAAAATTCTAAAAAAATTCTAAAAATATCTAAAAAATAAAATATACTAAAAAACCTAAAAACCCCTAAGTGAACAATAAATCCTTAAAAAAATAAAAACCCCTAAAGACAAAAAAAATGCTAAAAACCTTCAAATACTAAAAACCCTTTAAAATCATAAAAAAATCCCAAACAAATATAAAAAACCAATAAAATCATGAAAAACTATAAGAAAACCTTAAAATCCAAAAAAACACATAAAATCCCTAAAAACCTAAAACAAAACCCTCAAACCCACAAAAAAGACAAAAAACCCCTAAGAACCGTAAAACATATCAAAACTATAAAAAACACTAAAACCACTAAAAACTCCAAAAACATTAAAAATTTAAAAAATTACACAACCTAAAAATCTCAATAAAACCCTAAAATTGAAAAAATACCATAAAAACATGAAAACCATAAAAATTCTTAAAATCCCTAAAAACCAACAAAATCTTAAAAATCCCAAAAAATTTATAAAAATGTAAAAAACCTAAAATCCTGAAAACCGTATGAAAACCATAAAAACAGAGAAACACAAAGAAACCCTAAAATACCTAAAATCGATAAAACACTCAAATCCATAAAAAATTAAAAATCCGTAAATCTTTAAAAACCATAAAAATCTTATAAACCCTAAAAATCACTAAAAAATAAAAAAACCCTAAAACACCTAAAAACTAGAAGAAACCAACAAAACAAAAAAACACTTACCACCGTGAAAACCCTAAAAACACTAAAAACCCTAAAAAACATTACAACCCCTAAAAATCCCTAAAACTCTAAAAACTCCTAAATATCATTTAAAACACTTAAAACCCCATAAAACCCAAAGAAAACTATTAAAAACTATAAAAACTGTTTTAACCCATAAAAATGGTAAAAAACTATAAAAAACATTGAAAACCGTAAAAGCTCAAAAAATATATAAAAACCCAACCCCCCCCCCCCCAATCCCTAAAACCACTAACAAACATAAAAATCCAAGAACACCCCCAAAATATCCCTAAAAATGTAAAACCACATAAAAATATTTAAAAAAAAAAGAAAACCATAAAGAACTAAAACCACTTAAAACCCCTATAAAACCTAAAGAAATTATAAAACCCCTAAAACAATAAAAACTCATAAACACCATAAAACCCTTATAAACATTAAAAAACAGAAAAAAACCTTGAATATCCTAAAGTTATCTAAAAACTCTAAAACCCATTTAAACCCCTAAAATTTATAAAAATACATAAAAAACATTTAAAACCCAAAAAACTCAAAATATCCCATAAATACCCTAAAACATGATACTTTAAAAAACCTAAAACTCTAAAAACCTTTAATATACATAAATCATACAAACCCATAAATATCCAAAAAAGACCAAAACATTCCTAAAAATGTAAGAAAACCCTAAATCCGAATAAAACCTACAAACCCTTAAAACACTTCAAACCAATTAAAAAATTAAAAAATGAAAAAAAAAATTAAAAACCATAAAAACCCATAAAACCCTAAAAACCCTAAAACCCACTAAAACCATTTTGATGCCAAAAATCATTAAAAACAGTAGAAAAACATAAATCCCAAAAAACACAAAAAAAAATGAAAACACAAAAAAAATCATAAAAATATCTAAAACCCTGAAAACCATAAAAATCGTAAACAACCCTTACATTCCCTAAAAACATAAAAAACTAAAAACACAAAAAATATGTTAGAAAACATTAAAACCCTAAAAACACTTAAATCTCCAAAAAACCTAAAAAAATTCTAAAACCCTTGACACACCCAAAAAACCCCTAAAAACCATAAAATACATTAAAACTATAGAAAAGATAATAACAAAAAAACATAAAAACCCACTAAAAACTCCAAAAAATAATTTAAACCCCTAAAAACGTTAAAAACTCTAAAAGAAATTTAAACCCATAAAAAACATGAAATCCCAAATACCAAATTAAAATCCTAAAACCCAAAAAACACAAAAAACCATAAACTACTCAAAATCCTTAAAAACCCTAAAAACGAATAAAAATCCTAAAAAAGCTATTTAAATCCCTAAAAACATAAAAAAATCTAAATTTTTGGAAAACAAAAAGAAAACCTTAAAAACCTAAAAACACATAAAGGCCCTAAAAACACTAAAACCCCTGAAAACCATAAAAATCCTAAAATCCTCAAAATCCCTAATAATCCATTAAAATATTACAAAATCTCTAAAAATTCCAGAAAACATAAAACACCTAAAACCCCTAAAAACCAATATGAAAACCTTAAAAACATAAAACACTTAAAACCACTATAAACATAAAAGCACTAAAACCCATAACAACCATAAAATCCATAAAAACCATAAAATCCATAAAATCATCAAAACCCCTAAAAATAAATAAAAACTATAAAAACCATAATAAGAATTTAATCCCCTATAAATGATTAAAACTGTAAAACCCATAAAACCCATAATAAACACAAAAAACACTAAAACCCCATAAACCCCTAAAAACCCTAAGAACTAGTAAAACCCACAAAATCCATAAAAATGATATAAATTCTAAAAAATCACTGAAAATTACTAAAAACGTATAAAAACCTAAAACCATGATAAAACTATAATAAAACCTTTAAAACCTAAAAACAATTAAAACCACAAAAAACCTGAAAACACTAAAAACATAAAAGGCCTAAAACCCCCTAAAACCCCTCAGAACCCCTAAAGAACCTAAAAACATATGAATCCTAAAAAACCCAAAAAATCCCAAAAAACATAAAAAACCCTAAAACCCCTAAAAATCCTAAAGAAAACTTTTAAATCCAAAAACCACTTAAAACCCCTAAAAATAGAAAAATAACTAAAATACCTAAAATACCTAAAAATGAATTAAATATTCTAAAAATTCCTAAAAACTATAAAAACAACAAAAGACCTTTAAAACCAATAAAAAAATAAAACCTAGAAACCACTAAATATTATAAAAACCCTTAAAACCCCTAAAAATGTTAAAGAAATCTAAAAAGACTTAAAACCCTAGTAAATTCAAAATAACATTAAAACCAAAAAAACATACAACCATAAAAAGACTAAAATAACCCTACAATCATTGAAAATACATAAAAACCCTAAAAACAATAAAAACCCAAAAAATCCTTAAAAACATAAAAAATACTAAAATCCAGGAAAATACTATTAAAACATTAAAAACCTAAAGGTATTGAAAACCCCAAAAACAAAAAACTAATAAAAAATATTAAAACCCAAAAAAATCCTAAAAAACCATAAAACCCCTAAAAACCATAAAACCCCAAAAAATCAAAATAAAATCCTTAAACACCCATAAAACCTCTAAATAACCAATATAAACTCTAAAAACCCTTTAATTCACTATAAAATTTTAAAAAAACTATAAAAACCATTAAAACCCTAAAAAAACTAAAAACCCCATAAAAACCTAAAAGAATAATAAAAACTCTAAAACCCATCAAAATCATTGAAATGACTAAAAATCATAAAAATCATAAAAAATCCCTAAAACCCTAAAAAATTCATAAAAACCATAAAACATAAAACACTCTAAAAACCATTAAAATCCTCTAATAAAACATTAAAATCCAAAAATACAAAAACCCCTAAAAAACCTAAAAATCCTAAAAACCCTACATACCCTATAACCCCCAAAAAATCTAAAAAAATCCTAAAAACAATAAAAACCCTAAAACCACTAAAAACTATGAAAACCCTTTATACCCATAAAACATAAAAAACACTAAAAACATAAAAACCTTACAAAAGCTCAGAAAAAACTCATAAAACCTAAAAACAAAAAAAATTAGAAACCATAAAAAACCTAGATTTCCCTGAAAACCCTAAAAATATTAAAAATAATAAGAAATCACTAAAAATCACTATAAACATAAAAACCACTAGAAACCTAAAAAAATCTAAGAAAAAAATTAAAATAATAAAAACACATAAAACTCTAAAAACCTAAAAAGTGTTTTCATCCCTAAAAACCTGTAAACCCCTAAAACCCATAAAACAACAAAAAAACATAAATACCATAAATACACATATCATTCCTAAAGAAACACTAAGAACTATAATCCAGGATGATCAGTGTGTCCAATTTTCATATAATTGGGCAGAAGATGTCGAATATGGTTTAGGGCTAAGTGAAAGATGATGGGTTTGGATAGTGGAAGCTAGGAGTCAACCAGCATTATATATAGTGTGACATACTAATTAGAAAACACATTCAAGTGAAGGATGTTATGGCTAATCTATAGAACAATAAACATTGATTGAGGCAACAAAATTGGGTGCCTTTCAATCTTGGATCACTAATACAACTTATATATTGACAAAGTAAGAATACAGAAGCAAGAGTAAATAAAGTAATGATCCTCACAATGGAGAGAATAAACACATAGAGTCTTACTAATTCAAATATTAATGAGAATAAAATTCCATTGGGTGGATATTTGTAACTAAAGGGTGTCCTGAAATTTCAATGGTCATATACCCTAAAGTTATAGAACATATTTTTATATTCCCCCATAAATTTAAAAAGATAAAGTCTAAAAATGAATATTTGGAAAATCCTCACTTGTCTTTCCACCCGTAGCTCACTATATTTTAATTTGAGTACCTAACCCCCCAAATTTGACTTTGGTGTCCAAAGATGACATTCTAGAATCTCCATGATGAAAAGGATTCCAAAATTTGTGTAATTAGGTGTCTTGGTATTCATGAATCTCATTTGGTATTAAATAATAGGGATGGTAAGTCTATTTTCCACTTCCATGAATGCACCTTGGATTTGGTCCTTTGGATGTAATGAGATGGGATCTCATTTCCACTTGTAGAATCTTTAATTTTCCTTACATCATTGGGACTTGAAATTTCATCTCCACACATGACATCAAGTCATTATCATCCATCGGTTACATACCATCATCCCCGTATTGAAAAGGTTTATTTCTTGACTCTACATAATCTTCACCCAAATGAGGAAAAATTATAAATTTTGACTTTAAAAATATCATCATACTCACCTTCCAATGTGATCTTGAAACAAATCATGTCAAGAACTAAGTATGGTCCTGATATATATATCTAAATCTTTAATTTCAATTTATATTCAAACCTATCTAACTTATTTTCTTTTTTATAGTGTTTCTTTACAATTAGTTTTCCTTCCATATTTATACTTTCCTAAATAATACATGAAACATGATCGATATAGTTAAGTAGGATAAATCCAAAAGAATTTCTAGATAAATAGAATTTAGTTTTAGAGTGATCTTCCATTTTACAAAGAAAACTCTACAAGTGTTAGACACACCTTTCTGTCATTAAGACTCGTGATTTTTTTTTAAAGTTGGGGAAGCCCAATATTTTTATTAAAGGGCATAAACTGACTTTTTTCTGGGTATAGGAGGAACCCATTACAAGGAATATATAGCCTATGAGAAAAAAGTCCGAAATAGATAACCCATAGTCACTGACCAATTATCTAGACTGTCATTTCAAATAGTGGTCACCATCAACATTTTCATGCATCACTATGAAACTTGGAGCATACCTTCCCTATCAATGAGCATCATCTAGAGATCCCATACAATCATCACCTCTATCTCTTGAAAATCACATCATCGGTAGCCACTACCCCTAATATCACTGTATTCTAATGTCACTAGCAACAGACATCAATATGCCTACTGTCACCTATCTCCCATATGTCATTGGGGAATGTCATCATCCTAGTTGCACCACTTCCATCCTCTATTCATCATCAAATGAGGACCATAACTTCATCTATATAACAAAAGAAAAATCCACATCCTAGTTAAGGGATAAAAGGTGATCTAACCACCACTTTGGATGTAGTAAAAAATGTGGTAGACTACTCATCCACCATCTTGACTACACCTTTAGACAGATGATGTTGTTAATGGATCATTGATTTTTTTATCTCTATAATAGGTAGAAAACATGGTGTATCCTCCCATAGAATGACACTATCTTACACTTGTGATAATTATTCCACAATATTTTACAAATAAAATTTTAATTGGTTAGTGTTTAGCCTTTTCTCTTTATACATTACTACTTAGAGGTTTTTACATGAAATGAATGAATCCATAACACCTTACCTCTCAATAATCATCACATTTTCACACTTATGACTTCTCATTTCTCTCCTATGTTTCCTTTAATCTCTATATATTTTCTTCTATCATTGTCATTATGACCCCATTCTCATCTTTTTTCTTCTCCCTGAATTTTTTCTTTCAAAAAATGTGATCTTCCCAAATGAATTTGAATGAAATGAGGATAATGTTTATGGTTACCCTTTGAGTAAAAAATAATGATAGTTTAGAAAACCATCATATGTCACACACCGATCATATTTCCATGGATGATTTAATAGTTATAGGAATGCCTTCATTAGTACCACCCCACATAGTACCTTATCTCTATACTTCCGAATTTTGAATAATACCTTAACATGTTTGGTGACCTTTCATATCTAAAAAATAATCCCACCATTCAAGTTGGTATAGATGTTGGTGCTTCAATGTTTTAAGTCCCAAATTCTCCTCCAACTCTATGGTAGCCACATTGTTAAAACTTCCCCCATCAATGGAACTGCATAACTTCCCATTAATTTAGAACCAGTTATGGAAAAGGCTCTCCCTTTTCCCCTTATCATTGGACATCATTTAATCACTAAAACCACATCATGTGATGAGAATATCACCATATTTTTTAAAATCTCTATTATCAACTTTTGGGGAATCCTCATCCTCATCCTCTAACATCTCTGGATTAGTATACCATTATCCATACATGTTGATGGTAATGGTGCTATAGTTTGGGCATTCACTATAAATATGACCCCTTACATGACATTTGAAACATCTAATATCACAATTTCTCATTTGTTTTTCCTAAAAAGTAGTTTTCTTAGGTGTAAGAATTATCTCGTCACATTTGTGATCAACCACCTCTTTTGGCATTGGGTATTCTCAAATATTCTTCCTCAAATTTCCCCATGGAGTTAAATGGGCGGTGATTTTTCTCATATTTATCCTCCTTTTGATATGTTTCTCAACTTCAGTGGATTATTAAATCATATGTTTTATCTACACATGATGGTATGTCTCCACTTGATTAGAAATTTCTCGTTTGAGTCTCTGTAAAAATTGTGCCATGGTTACCTCCATATACTCCTCAATGTTTTATCAAATCATGGAAAATTTCATATCCCTTTAGTAATATTCAACACTCTTACTACCTTGGGTGTGGCATTGAAGTTTTTTGTGGACATCTTTTTGGTAATGTGAGGAAAAAAACTACTTCTGCATGGAAAACGACATGTCATCCCAGGTGTTGATGGGACATACTACATATACATAAATCTCCTTTTTAATTTGATCACACCAAATTAATGCATAATCCACAAATTCAAGCAATGAATGGTTGAACATTTTATCCTTGAAATATGAATGGAATGAAAATAATTTCTCAATCCTCATCCCCCACTCCAAGTATTATTCTATATCTCTTTTGACTTGAATAGAGGGAACCTTATCATTAATACTTACAAGGATTCCATCATCATGTGGAATCATTTATCCTACTATAGGTTGTTAGAACCTCCTCCTACTTTGTGGAACATTTTCAAAATCAACATCAATGTTCTCCACACCCTCCTCCATGATATAGGGATGACATAGTGTTAGAGCGTGTCATGGGTTATCATGGATCATCCTTAAAATTGGTTGTTTCTCTAGGTTATCAATACAATTATAGAGAAACTCCAACATCCTATCAAGAAGTTTATCAAAATGTATCACTAAATCTTTCACTTAGATTCATATAGATTTTGGTGTGGGAGATATACTTAAACTTACTTCCTCACTAGCATGAATGATTTCCTTCAAAGAATCTTATGCCATGAAAAGTAACACCAACAAAAACACACATGGGGATAAACCCACCCAATGATACACACACACACACAAACTGTACACACACACACACTTAAAAAGACCCACACATAAGGATACACACTCACATAAATAGTGTGTACACACTCACACACATAAGTATACACACTCACACACAAAAGAGACACACACACAAGGATAAACACTTACACAATCAGGGTGTAAACACTCACACATAGAAGGATCCATAAGCAATAATTTTTTGTTGTTTTTATTTCTCTCTACTCATTAATAGACAATTTAAATACCATGCCCTTATGAAATCTAATACTTCTTTTGTGGAGGTCATGAGCTGCCAATCCTCACCCAACCAAGATGTTGTAGGAGAATGGATTATCATAACCCATTAGAGTGGTAAAGGGTTAAAAAATATTAATGTGTGGAAAAGAGGGTAGAAAATGGGTAAAAGGTGGAAAAGGGGTGAAAAGGTGTGGTATGTGGGTTTTTAAGGATTGTAAAAGATAAGAAAAATTAATAACAATATGATCATAATATTACATAGTGGTGATATAAAATTATGGATAAAGTGATATATGGAAATGTAAAGTTCTAATAATGTAAATCATAAAGAAGTAATTGTATCCATTTTCCATCTTCTATTTTTCCCATTTTTTTCAAATCTCTCTAAAAGACTTGTTATTAGTGTCTTAAATCCTAAGATGATAAATGGAGAGTAAGACAGTTTTTTTAAATCTATCTAAAAAAGTATTTTCATAGTTTTTAAAATCACAAAATAATGATAGAATTTTATTTTTTTTCCAAAACTAAATCCCAAATAAAAATTTAAATGAAAAAATTCAGTGGGTTAATAATTAGATCAATATAGAATATTTAAATCGTCCACAACATAGGCCAATTCTAGTGGTTTTCTATAAAAACGGTATTTTTTATTTTTTTAATTTTTTTCAAGGGGTGGATAATAAGTAAAAATAAGAAGGGAAATTGATTTATTGAATAGGGAAAAGGTTATATATGCATATCATTCTAACCAAGATATGATACCAACTAATGCAAGATGCTCAGGGTGGCCTGATCTTCACAATATATGGCAGAGAATAGAGGATATATTTTAGGGATAAGTGGTGGATGATGGGTTTGGATAATGGAAGAAAGTAGTAAACCAAAGTTATATGAAACATAACCTCATATATAGAAAAAACACTCAATGGAGGGATGTGATGGCCAATCCACACAAAATCGCACTTGGGGTGAGACACTGAATTGGGGGCTTTGGGATCTTAGATCATCAATATAGCTTATATATTCACAAGGCAAGAATAAAAACAACTAAGGGAATAATGTAATGATCCTCACAATGGAGAATAAACTCTCATAGTTTCTCTAATGAAAACTTCAATGAGAATACAATTCCATGGGGTGGTGATTTATAGATAAGGGGTGACACAAAAGTTCATTGGTATAATACCCCAAAATCATAAACTCTATTCCTACCATGTACCCATAAAGTAAACAATTAAAAGTATAATAATGAATTTTTTGAAAATTAGCACATGTATTTTCAACTATATCCCACAAAAATTTGACTTTGAGTACAAATCCCATCAGATTTGAATTAGGTGTCCAAATATTCCATTAAAGAAGCTCTATGTGGGAAAGGCTTCCAAAATTAATGTAACAATGTGTCTTGGGATTCATGAATATAATTTGGGATTAAATAAGAATATTAATAACCCCATTTTCCACTTCCATGCATGCACTTTGGGTTTGGGGATTTTAATGCACCGAGATGGTCTCTCGTTGAAACTTATAGTCTCTTAAATATTAATTGATTCGTTGTACAATGCAACTACAACTCCGCACATGAAATCAAGTTATTTTCATCCACAAATTTTATATCAAACTTTAAAAACCAGTAAAATCCCTAAAAATCATAAAAACTCAAAAATACCTTAAAACTCAAAATATAAGAAAACCCCTGAAAACCCAAAAAAACCATAAAACCCTCAAATCCCTAAGAATCCTAAAAATCATAAAAAATTATAAAAATCCATAAAAACATAAAAACCCTCCAAAACCCTAAAAACCCTAAGAAAACCATAAAACCCGAAATACACTTAAAACCTCTAAAAACCCTAAAAAATGATAAAAACCCTAAAAGAACCCGACAACCTTCAAAATCTATAACACCATAAAAACCTATAAAATTCCTAAAGAATCCCTAAAACCCCCTAAAAAGTTAAGAACCATAAAAATCCAAAAAAACATTAAAAACCTAAAAACACTTAAAACCCTTACAAAACCTTAAAATTGCTAAAAACCTAAAATATCATAAAAACTATAAAAAACACCTAAAAATCATGAAAATCCTAAATCCCTATAAAACCCTTAAAACTATAAAAACCTTTTAAACCGATAAAAAGGATAAAAAATTTTCAAACCCATAAAAATCCTAAAAATGAAAAAATAATCAAAAATTAAAAAACCACAAAAACTCCACAACACCTAAAAACCATCAAAAACCATAAAAACCATAAAAAACCATAAAAATCATAAAAATCCCTAAAAATGTAAAAAACCCTAAACACACTAGAAAACCCTAAAAACATTTAAAAACTAAAAAACCCTTATGACCCCTAAAAATCTAAAAAATTCTAGAAACACTAAAAACCCCTTAAATGCCCTAACAAACACTAAAAACCATCGAAACCCATAAAAATATAAAAACATTAAAACTCTATAAAAACCATAAAACCCAACTAAAAACTATAAAACCCCTTTAAGACCCAAAAATTTCTAAAAACAATAAAAACTCTTAAAACCAAAAAAACTCAAAAAAACCCCTAAGAACCAAAAAACCATAAAAACTATAAAACCCATTAAAGGACACAAATTCCTTAAAATCCCTAAAAACCCATAAAACCTAAAAAAGTCCTAAAAATACCTAAAAATGTAAATATTAATAAAAATAATAAAAACCCCAATAAAACCATAAAAACCTAAAAAGAAAAAAAACCCCCTCCATAACCCATAAAATGTTAAAAACCCAAAACCCTTAAAACCCATAAAAATCCTAAAAACCCTAAAAACCCATAAAAATCCCATAAAACCATAAAACCCCATAAACATCCTAAAAATACCTAAAAAACCTAAAAGCATTAAAACCCTAAAAAACATGAAAACCCCTAAGAAACCATAAAAACGTAAAAGAACATTAAATCCCTAAAAAAATAAAAAAACATGAAAACCACTAAAAACCATAGAAACCCCTAAAAAGCTTTGAAACCCTAAAAACCATAAAACCCTAATAACCCACTAAATTCTATAAGAACACATTAAATCCCTTGAATTGTTAAAAAACTCTAAAAACTCAAAAAAAAAACATAAAAACCATAAAATCCATAAAAACTCTAAAACCCCTAAAAACCTTTAAAATCCTTAAAATCACTAAAAATCCAAAAAAAAATCTTAAAAAATCCCTAAAATCCTGAAAAACATAAATACACCTAAAAAAACTTGAAAACCCCTAAAAAAACCTTAAAAAATAGAAAACACATAAACCACCTAAAATCTAATAAATTCTAAAACCCTTAAAAACCCTAAAGCCCCTAAAAACCCATAAAACCAAAAAATTCCATAAAAACCCTATAAACAAAAAAAACTCTTAAAAATTCTAAAAAAATTCATAAAAATTTAAAAAAACACTAAAAACCCAAGAAAAATAAATAAAAATAAAAAACCTAAAAAAACAAAAAAAACCATGAAAATACTAAAAAACGCTAGATACCATAAAAAACCTAAAAAGAAAAAAAAATATATAAAATCCATAAAACCCCTAAAAACATTAAATACATAGAAACTCATAAAAACTGTAAAAAAATTACTAAAAAATCTAAAAACACTTTAAACCCATAAAAACATTAAAAACACTAAAAAACATAGAACCCTAAATAACTCAAAAAACTTTGAAAAATGAAAAAAGACTAAAATCCTTAAAACCCCTAAAAACCCAAAAAATCCGAAAACCCATAAAAATTAAGAAAATCATAAAAATTACATAAAAATATCAAAAAATGTAAAAAACAAAAAACCCTAATGAACCCTGGGAAAAACATAAAAGACTATAAACACGTAAACCCCGAAAAATCTAAATAACACTCAAAACCCAAAAAAATAGAAAAACCCTAAAACCCCTAAAACCCCTCAAAATCCATAAAAACCTTAAAACCAATAAAAATCCTAAAAACACAAAAATAGAATCCATAAAATGTAAAAAACCCTAAAAACATTGAAAACCCATTTGAAACATTAAAAAAACCATAAAAACCTATATAATGATAAAACCTTAAAAATAACAAGAAGACTCTGAAACCCCTAAAAACTAAAAAAAACCCTAAAAACCCTAGGAAATCGTAAAAATACTAAAAACCCACTAGAAAAATTTAAAAAAACTTTTAATCCCTAAAAATGTTAAGAAAAACTATAATACCATAAACACCAAAAAAACCTAAAAACCCATAAAAAACATAAAACCCGAAACTCGCTCAAAAATCCCTAAAAACCCAAAAACGAATAAAAAATTTAAAAAATACTTAAATACCCTTAAACACATAAAATATCCTAAAAACCCCTAAAAACCCATAAAAACACTTAAAACCCCTAAAAACCTAAAAAATTGTTAAAATCCTAAAAAACCCAAAAACCTGAAAAAAACCAAAAAAAATCGCTAAAAACCTAAAAAAATAAAATTCCTAAAAACACCTAAAAACATTAAAAATAATTAAAATCCAAAAAAAATCTTAACAAACTAAAACAATTAAAGACAATAAAAAAACATAGAAATTCTAAAAACATTAAAAATCCCTAAAAGACCTAAAACCCATAAAAACCATCAAAACCCATAAAAATCATACAAAAACAAAAAATCCCATTGAAAACTATAAAAAGACTAAAAGTATAAAAATCTTAAGAAACTATTAAAACCTTAAAAATTATAAAAAAATATAAAAAATCTCTAAAAACCAAATAAACTGTAAAACCCCTTAAAACCCCTAAAAACTGTTAAACCCCTCAAAATCCCCCAAGATCCTAAAAACCCATAAAAATAAAAAAAAATACCTTTAACCAAAAAAATACTCAAAAACTGTGAAAAAAAACCTAAGAAAACCATAAAACATAAAAACACTTAAAACCCCTAAAATTCCAAAAAATGAAAACAACCCTAAAAACCTAAAATCCCTAAGAACCATAAAAACCAAAAAATATATATAAAAAACAACTAAAAATTATTAAAGCCCTTTATTCCCATAAAATTATTAAAAACTAAAAAAAAACATTAAAACCCTAAAAACACATAAAAATTTAACAACTAAAAACCATGAAATATCTAAAAACCCTAAAAACATAAAAATGTAAAAAACCATGAAAAAACCTAAGAAAACCATAAAAATATAAACACACTTAAAACCCATAAAAACACAAAAAATTATAAAAACCTAAAACCACTAAAAATTCCTAAAAACACTTAAAATCCCTTAAAACCCTCAGAACCCATAAAATCTTTCAAAGACCAAAAAATACCTAAAAATGGGAAAAACCAAAAGATTCTAAAAACTCCAAGAAAATATAAAGAACTAAAAGCACTTAAAATCCATGAAATCCTAAGAGACACTAAAAAAACGTTAAAACCTATAATAGAAACTAAACTTTAAAACCCCTAAAAATATGAAAACCTTCTAAGAGCCCCTAAAAACTCAAAGGCCCTAGGGTGTTCCTGATTGAGCTCTCGAAAGTCATAGGATCCTAATGCTCAAGATGGATTTAGTTATTTGTTTTGGAACTAATTTCTCATAATTTTTTTATCTTGATACCTTCTTTGGGAGATAATTGGTTTATGGGGATCTTCGATGGATGGTTTTTGGGTTTAGGCATATGGTTCGACATTGGGGTTCTCATAGTTAGTTAGGATAGTGGAAAATTTATTTTGGTTTTTTCTTTTCGCTTATTTATTGTGGGTGTCATGTCATTGAGAAAAAAGGGTGATAGTCCAAGAATATTGGTTGAAGGAGTTCTTGATTGTTTAATTTTAGTGATGGGAGGCTCATTTGGCCAATGTTTCTTCTAGCTTTTCTAATTGCTACCTAGGGTACATCGATAATCAGAGTTCATGATTTTTCATGTGCCTTGCTATTTGGTTTTTGTCACTAGATTATTGGGAGTTGGGCTATATTGGTGTTCCTTTTTTGTTTTTCTAGATATAATCACTTATTTTGTGTTTATAGTTCTTTAGGTGGTGTGTGTGGGACAATGTTGGTTTTGTGTCGGGGGAAAGTTGACTTGATATTGTTGACATTTCATTTCACATGGATCATTATTTCCTTTTTTCAGTGCTACTTATTTCGGTCAAAGGTATGCTTGTGGTTGATCATTGGATTTTTGGTATGGAAGGTTTCATAGATATTGCGGTCCAGTTTTATTTTTCATTCAATGAAGGATTTGTTGGAGTTTGTTTCCATTCTTTGTGGCCCGATAGTTCATCATTCGATGTTGTTCCATCAGGTGTATTTGGGAAGATATCTAGTTCTTTAGTCAACAGGTTTTATGGTCATCGATATCAGTTATTAGGACTCATCATAGCTATTGAATGAGGTAGTTTCTGACATAATTTATAATGATAAGTGTTTATGGTAATCCATGTGATTGATGTTTGTATCAGGTGGGTCTGATTCATTTCTCATTTCTAAATCCTATTTCAATGCTACATATTTGGTCACTGCCTTTCAGAACCATGGGTTTTCATTTCTGAGATTCTTACATAGAGGCTTGCTATGTTCTCTCATCTGATCAGTGTTGGGTGTGTTGGACTTCACATTCGGCTAAGGTTTTTCATCACACCTAGTTTCATTTTTCACATTAGATGGTGTCTTTGATATTCCATCAGCTTATTGGAAGAAAGCTCGTTAACCAACTATGCCTTTTGGGTTCTTGGTAATGTTATACTTGTGGATTTTTTCGGTGTTTTTATTGGTTCACCTAGCCACTTATGGTGGTTTTTTCAGCATTCTATGGTGTTGGGATGGTGGAGTCCATGACTTCCCTTTTTTTGTAATGGATTAACATTTTATTTTTTCTATTGGATAGTGTTTTATTTTGGTTTGCTTGATGATGGTTCACCGTATGGAAAAAATGTGGTTATTTATCTTAGATAGAGTCATGTCATTGGTTCTCATATCTTTTGTGTTAGCATTTAATGAATGACACTACGACATTGGGATGTTTTCTTTATTGTATACTAGTTCTTCATTTGAATTGGATGTTATTTCTCTCACTATAGGCTCTAGTTTGTGCTAGGTTTATGGAAGGTTTATTGTCCCGTGGGGTATTGTAGTGTTTTTGGTTGCAGAGGAATCCTGTTGTTTTCTTATCTTGGTTATGGTAGTGATTTTTGTTTTTAGATGGAATGGATGAGGCTGGTGGGGATTTTCCTTGGTTCTAGCTTTTGAAGATAAGAGATTGTTGGTAATTTGGGATTTTGGGACTTGTAGGATGGATTCCTGTTGAGAATGATAGAGTAGTGGAAGTATTGGTGGGTGGGATGTGGCTAAGGATGGTATAAAGGTTGGATGAATGGTCTGTAGGGGTGTAGGGGTTGTAGGGATAATGGTTTGGAAGGAGGTTGAGGCTACTTTGGATATGGTTTTTGGTGCTAAATTAGTGTTGGGGATACTAGTATTTGGAAGGTTCTGGGGCTAGTGCTTTAGATACTGTGAGTTGGATTGGTGTTGGGTGATGAGAGTTGTTTGTTGTTAGAGATGGTTTAGGGTGTTCGATGCTGGGTGTAGGGGGGTTGGTTGGTTATGGTTTTTTTTAATGTTGATTTCTGCTGGAGCTAGGGCTGAGACTACTGAGAGCTGTGATGGGTGATGTTACAATGTGATGGACTTGTTATAGCAACTGGATGTTGGGTTTGGAATAGAAGAGTGGTGCTACAAGCTGAAAAGTATTCTAGAAGATACTGCTGTTTTGAGATCAATATAGAGTTCTATGAGTTCTTGTGGGGTACTGGGTGTTTCTAGGTGATGTTTTCTACTTGGAAAGTGATGGAGCTGGAGTATGGGTGTTGGGTTCCTTGGGCTTCATGAGGTCTCTCAACACTTATTCAGGCATTGTATTGGATGGCCTTCCCATGTAATCTCAGGTCATATTCCTCATTATCGTTGGTTGGGATTCATGAGGTTTCTCAGGCCCTTTTCTAGGAAAAGTTTTGGCTGGGATTCATGAGGTTTCTCGGGCCCATTTTGTAGACAATAGATTGTATGTGCGTTGCGAGGTTTCTTGAGCATGTTTTCCAGAGTTTGGTTGTTTGGGCTTTGTGAGGGTTCTTAAACCCATTTTTTTTATATTTTTGGGGGATATAGGACATTTGGTTTACCCATTGTGTTATTATGTTTCACATCAATTCCTTCTTATATATATTATGTTCTATTTGACTAACAAAAAACTGTAAAAAACTATAAAACCCCTAAATAACCACAAAAACTCTAAGAAAACATTAAAACCCTCAACATTTTAAAAAATTTAAAAAAACATAAAAGAATAAAATCTAAAATAACCCCAAATACACAAATAAACCATAAAACCCCTAAAATGAAAAAAACCATAAAGCCCACAAAATCCCTAAAAACCATAAAAACCCACAAAAATTTGAAAAAAACTCCCAAAAAATCCCTCAAATATAAAAATATCTAAAAACCCTAAAAACCCATAAGAAAACATTAAAAACCAAAAAACACTTAAAACCCCTAAAAACCTAACAAACTCTAAAACACATACACCCTAAAAACCCTAAAAAACCCCCAAAATCCATCAAAATCCCTTAAACACCTAAAACATAATAATAATTAACCCCCCCCCCAAATCCCTAAAAACATAAATAAACCTAAAAACTCTAAAAACCTCATAAGAAAGAATAAGAAACCTAAAAAATTTAAAACCCCTAAAAAGGAAAAAATGCAAAAAACTCTAAAAAGACCCTAAAAAACCTAAAAACCCTAAAAACTCATAGAAACCATAATAAACCATAATACATTAACACCCTCCGTAAAAACCCAAAAAGGACCACTAAAGTTTCTAAAAACCATATAAACCACTAAAAATGTTAAAAAAATATAAAAAATTTAAACCCCTAAACAATTTATAAAAAAACCATAAAAACCCAAAAAACCCTCAACACCCCTAAAATATTCAAAATACCTAAAACTAGTAAAAACCATAATAATTTTAACAACACCTTAAAAGTACCTAAAGACCTAAAAACCCAAAAGTACATGAAAAAACTTAATAAAATCTTAAATACCTAAAATAACTTAAAACCACTAAAAACCCTACAAATGCTAAACACCCAAAAATACCCCAAAAATTCCAAATTACCATTAAACCTCTAAAACCATAATCACCTAAAAAAGCCATAAACACCCTAAAAACCACTAAAAACTCTAAAAACCCTTTAGTCCCCTTAAAATGTTAAAAATATCTAAAAAATATTAAACCCATAAAAAATAAAAAACCATAAAACCATCAATATCCATAAAACCCAAAAAAATCCAAAAAAAACACTAAAAATTCACTAAAAATGTAATAAACCCTAATAACCATGGAAAAAAATTAAAAAAAGGTATAAACTAAAAAATCATTAAACCCATAAATCCTAAAACTATAAAATCCCATAAGAGACCCTAAAAATAGTAATACTCCCTAAAACCATAAAATTCCTAAAAACCATAAAAACCCTTAAAACCCCATAAAAATCATAAAAGCAACAAAAATTTCTAAAAACCCTTTATTCCCCTAAAACGTTAAAAACTCTAAAAACCATTTAAACCCCTAAAAACATAAAATATCCTAACAACCCAATAAAACCATAATAACCAGAAATCCCTAAAAAACCTAAAACCCAAAATATCCCTAAAATCCAAAAAAACTGTAAAAAAACCTAAAAAACCCTAAATACGCCTAAAATTTTAATAACCGTTAAAAACCCGGAAAACCCCTAAGAAAACCTTAAAACATAAAAACAATAAATACCCCAAAAACCTAAAAAATATAAAAATATTAAGAAATCCTAAAACACCTAAATAACATAAAACCCCTAAAAACCTTTAAAACCCTACAAACCCTTAAAAACCATTAAAATATCAAAAAATCCTTTAAAGCCCTAAATTTTTTTAAAAACTCTAAAAACCCATAAAACCCCAAAGAACTAAAAAAAACCAAAAAACCCATTAAAATACAAAAAATCCATAAAAACCCAAAAAAAAATCTGTAAATCTGTAAAAATACCTAAAAATGTAAAATACACTAAAAACTCAGAAAACCCTAAGAAATCCTTAATTACCCAAAAAAATTTGAAACCCCTATAAACTGAAAAATGTTAAGAACAATAAAAACACCTAAAAGACCATAAACTATAAAAAGTGTAGAAATCCCAAGAATACTTGAAAACAATAAAAAGGCATAAAAGCCATAAAAATATCAAAAAATGAAAAACATCTAAAAAACCCAAAGACAAACTTAAAACCCTAAAAAACATGAAACCCCAAAAAAACATAAAATTACAAAAACCCCTAAAACCCTAAAAATCCATGAAAACAATAAAAAACACTAAAAACAATTAAAAACACATAAAACCCTAAAAAGCCACTATAAGTCTAGGAAACCATTAAAAACCTAAAAACGTTGAAAAAACTCTAAAACCCATTAAATCCATTAAAAACTCATAAGAACCCTAAGACCCAAAAAACCCCAAAAACCCTCTAAAACCCTAAAATCCATAAAAATCCCCAAAATGCTTAAAACGAATAAAAATCTATCAAAATTCTAAAAAATCCTAAAAAATACCTAAAAACATAAAAGACTCTAAAAACCCTAATAAAACTATTAAAACCTAAAAATGATTAAAACCCCTTAAACCCATTAAAAATGCTAAAAACCTTAAAACCTAAAAACGCTAAAAACACAAAATTACCCTAGAAACAAAAAAACTGAAAAAACCATAAAACCCCCTAAAACCCCTAACCCCCACAACCAATGAAAACACAAAAAACCAATAAAAATTCAAAAAAGCCTTTAAACACCTAAAAATATTTAATAACCACTAAAAACCTTAAAACACCAAAAATAATACTACAGAAACCCTAAAAACTGTAGAACCATTAAACCGTAAATACCATGAAAATCCCTAGAAACCCATAAAAACCCTAAAAACCAAAAAAATCCCTAAAACCCCACAAAATCCCTAAATATACAAAAAAAAATTAAAAATCATAAAAATACTTAAAAATAACAATAAAAACCTTAAAACCCCAAAAACCCAAAAAGAAAACCATAAAAACCTAAGAAAATTTAATCCCCTAAAAACTTAAAAATAACTAAAAACAGATAATGTCCTTAAAAATCTAAAAACCCATAAAAACTATAAAACCCTTAAAAACCATAGAAACACAAAAAACACCATAAAAACCCATAAAAACCCAATAAAAACCCTAAACCACTGAATCACTAACACCCTTTAAACCACTAAAAATGTCTAAAAACTTTAAAAACCATAAAACATGTAAGAAAATAAAATATATAAAAACAAAAAAACCATTAAAATCCCTAAACCCCTAAAAACCATAAAAATACTATCAATCTCTAAAAACATAAAAACATAAAAAATTAAAAAATAGTAAAAACCCCTAAGATAAACTTAAAAAATAAAGGCACTAAAAACCATAAAGCATCTACTAAATTATAAAAAACCTAAATTACCCTAAAACCCACTAAAACTCATAAAGCCACTAAAAACATTAGAAACCCTAAAACCCATAAAAACCTTAATAACCACCTAAAACTCTAAAAACTCCACTAAACCCAAAAATATGTTAAAACAACACCTTATAACCCTTAAAAACACAATAAAAACCTAAAAACCCAAAAAAACAAAAAAACCCTTAAAACCCTTAAAACCCATAAAACATTAAAAATCCCTAAAAACCCTAAAAAGAATAAAAATCGTGTAAATGAAAAAAAAAACCCAAAAAATGTAAAAAATCGTAAAATCCTTTAAAAGACCCTAAGAAAACCCTAAAACCTAAAAAAATTAAAACCCCTAAAACACCTAAAACCACAAAAAAACCTAAAAAAACCTACATGAACCTATAACCCTAAAACCCATAAAACCACTAAGAACATAAAAACCCCTCAAAAACCCTAAAGTCCCTAAAAATACACTAAAAACTCAAAAACTACTTTAAACCCATAAAAACATTAAAAAACCCTAAAATCCTTAAAACCCATATGAATCAAAAAACCCTAAAACCCCAAAATACTATAAAAACCCCTAAATCCCTAAAAAACCATAAAAACCCTCAAATTCACTAAAAAAACTAAAAACATAAAAAACTAAAAAAATCCCTAAAAATCCCTAAAAATGTAAAAAACCCAAAAAACCAAGAAAACCTCTCGGAAAACCATAAAACCATAAAAAAATTAAAACCCATAAAAACCTAAAAATGGAAAAAACATTAAAAACCCTAAAATACCATAAAACCCCTCAAAATACTAAAAATACCTAAAATCCCTAAAAATCATAGTAATCCAAAAAAACCATTAAAAATATTCAAAAACAAAATAAACACTAAAACCCCTGAAAAACTTCATAAAAACCTTAAAAAACCTAAAATATATAAAACTAATAAAAATTATAAAAATGTTAAAAGACACTAAAAACTATAAAACCCCTAAAAACCATAAAACCCCTAAAACCGTTAAAAACCGTGAAAATCCATAAAAAACCAAAAACCAATAAAAAAACCCTAAATCCCTTTTAAACCCTAATTTTTTTAAAATATCTAAAATTCCTTAAAACCCCAATTTTTTTTTAAATAATGCTAAATAGAAAAAAAGTATAAAAACAATGAACCCCCTTTAAACACTAAAACCCATAAAAATCCCTAAAATACCTAAATACCATAAAAATCCTAAAAATGACCTAAAAATCCCAAACAAAATTAAAAACCAAAAAAACCCTGGAAACCGATAAGAAAACCTTAAAACCCTAAATAGACAAAAAAAGCCCCGAAAAACCTAAAACCCCTTTAAAAACTTAAGATAATATAAAAATCATAAAATTGTAAAACCACAAAAACTCTAAAACCCCTTTAAAAATATAAAAACATTTAAAACTATAAAATAATTAAAACACAAAAAAAACTCAAAAAAACACTAAAAACATAAAAACCCCAAAAAAAAAAACCTAAAAAAATTAAAAACCCTTAAAAATCCCTAAAAATACTAAAAGTATAAATTTTTTTAAATATCCTTAAATATCCTTAAAAACATAAAAAACCTTAAAACCCTTGAAAAGTAGTATGAGAACCTTAAAAACCTAAAAACAGTTAAAACTCTTAAAAACCCTAAAAACAATAAAACTTTAAAAAAAAATCTTAAAAAGATACTAAAACCCCTAATTACCATAAACCACTTTAATTCGTAAAACCCCCTAAAACCTGTAAAAACCATAAAAAAACACTAAAAACTCTAAACACTCTTTAATATTTGTGAAAATGTGAAAAAACACTAAAAAACATAAAAAGACTAAAAACCCCAAAACCCCAAAAAATGAAAAAACAATAAGAACCTAGAAACCCTAAAAACTTTTAAAACACTCAAAATACCTAAAAACCTTAAAACCAGAAAATCCTAAAAATAACTAAAAGTCCCTAAAACATTAAAAACCCTGAACACCCTGAAAAACCCTAAGATAACCACAAAAAACAAAAAACACTAAAAACTTGTTAAAACCCCAAAAAACCCTAAAACCCTAAAAAACCCTAAAAACACCAAAATACCTAAAACCCCAAAACATCATAAAATCATAAAAAATAACTGAAAATATCAAAAAATATAAAAACCCAAAAAAAACCCTGAAAACCCTTAATAAAACCTTAAAAAACTAAAAACACTGAAAATCCTTAAAAATCCTACAAAATGCTAAAACCCCAAAAACCCTAAAAGAAGAAGATGATCGTAACAGAGGAGAGACCTGGAGTCCTAGGGTGCGATTCCCCAGTTGGAAAGATGCCCCCAGGTTCTTACTGGGTGAGACAACATGGAGAGACCTTTCATGGGGGCTGGGTCAGATCCTCTTGCTAAAGGTGCTAGCGGTGTGGAGGATCTGCCTGATGCTCATGTAGAGGACCTGGTTAGGATCCCTCCACCATGGGCCAACATTGATGAAGGCGAGCTGGCCCTGAACCTGTATAGTTCCATGGTTATTTATGGTGTTCCGTCTAATGAATACCATTGTGTGTTGCTACATGATATGATTATGGTTGAATGGGAAAGGTTTCCCCATGAGGATGAGGCCAGGTGACTTGGGGAGAGGTTTTCTGAGGATAACCGTATGAAAAATGCTATTATGGCCAGGTGAAAGGAAGAAAATAAAAAGCTCCAAGAAAAGGGTTGCTCAACTCCTAGAACAAGAAGTATGGGTGGAAAATGTCCTCAGCTGGGAAGGAGACGATCATGACAGAGAAGAAAACCTGGAGTACTAGGGTGTGATGCCCTAGTTGGAGAGATGCCCCCGGTAATTATTGGGTGTGACGATACGGAGAGACCGGTCATGGGGGATGGGTCAGATCCTCTTGTTGAAGGCGCTAGCAGTGTGGAGAATCTACCTGGTGCTCATGTAGAGGACCAGGTTGGGATCCCTCCATCGGGGCCCAACATCGATGAAGGTGAGCTGGCCCCGAACCTACAGAGGGCCATGATTTTTTATGGTGTTACATCTGATGAAAACTATTGTGTGCTGCTACATGATATGATAATGGTTGAATGGGAAATGTTTCCCTTGGGTATGAGGCCAGGAGACTTAGGGAGAGGTTTGTTGGGGATGACCACAGGATAAATGATGTTATGGCCAGGTGCAAGGAAAAAAAGAAAAAGCTCCAAGAAAAGGGTTACTCAACTCTTGGAACAGGAAGTAAGAATGGGAACAAAGTGGAATCAAGTGCATCCAGTAATGGGGTATTTCGTGAGAAGGCATTCCATTAAGGTGGTTCTATCTCTGCCCCCCCTCCCCCCCAAAGAGAAGGAAGCAAAAGGATTATTATGCCCTTCTAATACCGATGGCGACATGGGCCACCTTCAGGGCGGTCAAGCTGAATCTCAAAGTCAATAAATGGGAGCAGCCTCCACAAAATGTTGAGCAGGAGAGGTCCCGAGAGAAACTTGTTTCTACTCCCAGAATACAGGAGGATTCTGGGTCTCGTTGGGACTCTATGGACACAGAAGCTGACTCAGAATTCTGCTTTACTGATCTGGTCATTGGGCTTGGTGAAAGCTTTGGATACCGCGGTGTGGACCTCGATTAATTTGGCGGTGACATTGACTGACTTGCTCAGTTTCTCTTTTGTGTGTTTTCTTTTATTTTGGACCTTTGGTGTGTGATTATTTTGTGTCTTTCTCTTTTTTTACGGTTGGGGATTGTCCTTTGGTTTTGTGTCGATTGAACCTACCCCCTCCCCAGTTTGTAGTATCCTCTTTTTTTTAATAAACCTTGGGGGGGCTAGACTAGCCTAGTCCTGCATCTCTTCTAAACTAAAAACCCAAAAAAAATATAAAAATTCTAAAAATTCCTTAGAAATCCCAAAAAAATAAAAAAACGAAAAACCTGAAAACCCTTTTGGAAACCTTAAAAATCAAAAAAAACATGAAACACCTAAAACCCTTAAGAAACCTAAAAACCCTAAAAAAACTAAAACCCTCAAAATCGCTAAAACAATTAATAAAACATAAAAATTCCTTAAAATGTCAAAACTCTACAAACCCTGAATACCCACTAGAATTAATCAAAAACCTAAAAAAAATTAAAACCCAAAAAAACCTAAAAAATTCTAAAAACTCACAAAAAATTAAAAGACCCTAAAAGCCCCTAAAATCCAGAAGACACATAAACCATAAAAAAATCTAAAAACCAATTAAAACCCTATATACCCCTAAAATGATAAAAACTCTAAAAATCCTTCCAGATCATAACAAACTCAAACTACACCATAAGAACCCAAAAAACCATCGAAACCCAAAAAAACCGAAAAAAATCCTAAAAACCTCTCAAAATCCCAAAAAACCATAAAAATTCTAAAAAATCCCTAAAAAACCCTTAAAACCTAAAAAACCCATAAAAATCGTGAAAAACCCTAAAAACCCTTAAAAACTAAAAGAACGTTAAAATCCCTTAAAGAAAAAAACACTAAAAACCCTAAAAAACTCTAAACCCCTAAAATATCCAAATACCCTTAAATACCTAAAAAGCTGGAAAACTCTTAAAAAATCTAAAAAATACGTAAAAATGAATAAAAACATAAAAGTCCCAAAAAACCATGAAAACCCTAAGATAAACTTAAAACCTAAAAACAATTTAATCCCATAAAAATATAAAAATCTCTAAAAGACCCTAAATATCCTAAAAAACACCTAAAAACCCCTAAAACCATAAAAACCCAAAAACCTCAAAATTCATAGAAAACCCATAAAACCATAAAAAATAATAAATTCTATAAACCCTTACAACCAATAAAAATTAAAAAAACACAAAATAACTTAGAAATATTAAAAAACTCATAAAACACAAAAAACCTAAAAAACCAAAAAAAAAACCCTAAATAACCTAAACACCTGAAAACCATAAAAATCTCTAAAATCCCTGAATATAATAAAATTACTAAAAAGGACATAAAAATGCTTAAAAACGTAAAAAACCATAAATTCTATAAAAATCCTAAGAAAAACATAAAAAAATAAAGAATATAAAATAACTAAAAACCTAAAAAACGTTTTAAATCCCTAAACACCCTAAAAGACCCTAAAAACCACTAAAAAATAAAAACCACTAAAAATATTAAAAAACTTAAAAACCAAAAAAACCCTAAAAATAATTTAAAACACCAAATACTTTTTAAACCCCTAAAACAATTAAAAACTATAAAAAGCCTTAAAACCACAAAATACTCAAAAAACCATAAGACCCAAAAAATAATAATAAATGCCCGAAATAATATAAATTCCAAAAATTCCTAAAAACCCTAAAAACCCATAAAAATCTGATAAAAGCCTTAAAAATTCCAAACAATGTATAAAACACCAAAAACCCTAAAAACCCTAAAAAACTAAAAAATTTAAAAAAATATAAAACCCCTAAAAACCACAAAAATAAACCCATCAAAACCCATAAACCCTCAGAATATCTCGAAACCCTAAAAATCATAAAAAACTAAAGAAATATCTAAAAATCCCTAAAATGTAAAAATCCAAAAAACCCTTTAAGAACCATAAGAAAACCGTAAAAACATAAAAACACTTAAAACACTTCAATAACCTAAAAAAAATAAAACCCATAAAAGACCCTAAAACCCCAAAAACCATAAAACCCCAAAAACCTTAAAACCCACAGAACTAATGAAAAACCTTAAAAAAATAAAAGATCTAAAAAACTTTTAAACTACTTAAAATAGTAAAAATAACAATAAACACATAAAACCCTAAAAAACTCATAAAAACCAAAAATCCAAGAAATCATAAAACCCCTAAAAGCCCTAAAACATCTAAAAACTTTCAAATCCTAAAAACCGTAAAAACTATAAAAATATTAAAAGGCCAAAGAAAAAACCTAAAAATGAAAAAAAAGCAAAAACGCCCACAAAACCATTGGAAAACCTTAAAAACCTAAAAACACAAAAAACTCTTAAAAGCCTAAAAAATGATAGAACCCCTAAAAACCCCTAAAAAGAAACCCAATACCCAAAAAATTCCCAAAAACCATAAAAACCCTAAAAACATTAAAAACCTGTAAAACCCTGTAAAAACCCTAAAAACCCAATAGCAACACAAAAACTCTTTAAACCCCTAAAAATATTAGAAACTATAAAAAACCATAGAAACCCAAAAAATATATAAAACCCAAAAAACTCAAAAAAATCATAAAAACCATAAACCCTTAAAAATATAGAAACCCTAAAATCCCAAAAAACCCAAAAAACCATTAAAATAATAAAAATCCCTAAAAACACAAAAAATTATAAATACCCTAAAACACATAATAACCCATAAAAAACCCTTAAAACCTAAAAACACTATTGAAAACTAAAAATTGAAAAACTATAAAAACCCTTTAAACCCTAAAACCTTCAAAATCCCTAAAACCCAAAAACCCATTAAAATCCTAAAAAATCCCTAAAATCCCCTAAAACCCCCTAAAACCCCAAAACCCCCTAAGAAAACCATGAAAATATAAAAACAATTAACATCCTATAAAAAACTAAAAAATTCTAAAAACCATAAAAACTAGAAGAAGACACTAAAACCCATAAAAACCATAAAGACCCTAAAACCCAAAAAAACCCCAAAACCCAAAAAAACCCCTTTAAAAACCTAAAATAGTTAAAAAAAATAAAAAAAAACACCTTAAAAAACATATCAAACATAAAATAAACAAATAGAAATTAAAAATTACCCAAAATTTCATAAAACCATAAAAACCTCTCAAAATCCCTAAAAACCCTAAAACCCCTCAAAATCCTAAAAAACATAAAACCCCCTAAAACATAAAAAACCCTAAAAATCCCTAATAAAACCATAAAACCCTAAAAACATAAAACCCTGAAAAAAAACACTGGAAACTCTAAAAAACCATAAAGAACATAAAAATCATTAAAAAGGATTAAAATCACTAAAATCCATAAGAACCATAAAAATCCTAAAAACAATAAATGTCTCTAAAAAAATCCTTTAAAACCCTAAAAAACTGAGAAAACCGTACAAATCTAAAAACAATTAAAATCCATAAAAAACCTAAAATCACTAAGAAACCTAAAACTCACTAAAACCCCTTAAAACCGATAAAAAAATAAAAACCCCTAAAAAATTTAAAACCCCTAAAATCTATTAAAAACCCGAAAAACCTACTAAAAACGCAAAAAACTATTTACACCCAAAAAATTGTAAATAAAATATTTAAAACATAAAATCCCTAAAAACCCAAAAAACAATAAAATCCCTAAATTCTATAAAAACATCAAAATCCATAAAAACCATAAAACCCCAAAAAATTCCTAAAAATGCTGTAAAAATCCCCAAAATATAAAAGAACCCTAAAAACATTTAAAATCCCAAGGAAAACCTTTATAACAAAAAACACCTAAAACCCCTAAAAACCCTATAAATATTAAAAATACCTAAAAACCATAAAAGACCATAAAACCCCTATTAACCATAACCCCCCTAAAAACATAATAATACCATAAAAAACTAAGAACCTCAAAAAAAATTACAAACCCTTAAAACCCTTAAAAAAGATAAAAAACTATAAAAACCTTAAATCCCTAAAAATCTCAGAAATACCCTAAAAACAAAAAAATAATAAAAAACCAAAAAACATAAAAAAATTTAAAAAACATCAAAATCCTTAAATACCCTAAAAACCATAAAAATCCTAAAAATATCTAAAAATCCCTAAAAATATAAAAACCCCTAAAAACCCTGAAAACCCCAAAGAAAACCATAAAATCTTAAAAATAATTAAAACCCATAAAAGCAAAAAATATGAAATAACCTAAAAACTAAATGGCCCTAAAACCCCTTAAAAATTAAAAAAACCCTAAAACCAATAAAAACCCTAAAAACACGCCAAAACCTCTAGAAACCCATTAAACCCTAAAAAAATTAAAAAACTATAAAATCCTTTAAAATCCCTAAGCAACTCAAAAAAACTTAAGACCCAAAAAAACAAAAAACCCATAGAAAACCAAAAAAACTCTAAAACCACCTAAAATACCTAAAACCTAAAAAAACCATAAAAATATGAAAAATACCTAAAAATACCTAAAATAGTATGAAACCTAAAAATGAATGAAACCCCCTATGAAATAATTAATAACCAAAAGCCCATAATACCCGTAAAACCCATAAAACAAAGAAAACCCTTTCTAACACTAATAGCCCCTAAAAATCCTTAAAGACCCAAAACCCCCCAAAAACATATATCCCTAAAAACCCAAAAAAAATATATCCCTAAAAACCCCTAATGAGATAAAATACCCTAAGATCCATGAAAAACCACAAAGGAAAATTTAAGATACCTAAAACCCATAAAAACCTAAAAATGATAAAAAACCATAAAAACTAGAAATGACCATAAAACCCTCTAAAAACTTTAAAACCGCTGAATTCTTCAAAAACCCTAAAATCAAAAAATCCCCTGAACCCACAAAAAACTATAAAACCCCTCCAAAAAACCAAAAATTATAAAATCTCTAAAAATAATAGAAACATCAAAAAAACTAAAAAATGAAACCCTAAAATTCAAAAAAAACCCTAAAAACCATAAAAAACATAAAAACCATACACAAACATTGAAACACTCTAAATCTATCAAAATCCTTAAAAAAATCCTAAAAAATCCTTAAATCCCTAAAACATAAAAATCCTAAAACCATATAAATCCTTAAGAAGACATTTAAATCCTAAAAAAACTTAAAACCCCTAAAAAACCTAAAAACATGAAAAACCAAAAATATCCCTAAAAACCTTAAAACCCTAAAAATTATAAAATGCTGAAAAAAAGTCCTTCAAAATATGTAAAAATGTCAAAAAATCTAAAATTCCTAAAAACCCGAAAGAAAACCTAAAATGCCTAAAATTAATTTAAAACCCATGGAAATGCTAACAATCCTAAAAGTCTCTAAAAACTCTTAACAACCATAAAAACCATAATTCCTCTAAAACCACGTAAATACCCTAAATCAACTAAAATTATCAAAAATATTTAAACCCCTAAAAGTGTTAGAAAACTCTAAAAACTTTAAAACCCTAAAAAACTCAAAAAAACCCCAAAACCCCCAAAAAAGATAAAAAACAAAAAAAAACCTAAAAACACTAACATCCTTAAAATATCTATAAACATAAACCCCATCAAAATCCTAAAAATTTAAGAAAACTAAAAAACCATAAAAATCCCAAACAACATAAAAATCCTTAGAAAGACTAAAAACTCCAAATAAAATATTATAAGCCTAAAACAATTAAAACCCTTAAAAATCTAAAAACGATAAAAATGCAAAAAAACCCTAAATATACTACAAAACTCTAAAATGCCTCAAAATCACTAAAATCTAAAAAAATAATTAGAATTCAAAAAAATCCTTAAAAATCCTTTAAAAATTAAAAAATAGTAAATCCCGTAAAAAACCTAAGAAAATACTAAAAACATAAAAACACATAAATCACATAAAACATAAAAAACACTAAAACCCCAAAAAGACCCTAAAACCCCTAAAAACCATAAAACATAAAAAACTTTTAAAATCCTATAAAAAACTCTAAAAACTAGAAAAAACTCTAAAATACATTTAAACCCCAAAAAAATCATATAACTCTAAAAAATTAAAACCCTTAAAAACCTAAATCTTCTAAAAACCAAAAAAACCCCTAAAATACGTAAACCCCCAAAACCCTAAAACCCATAAAAATTCTAAAAACCGAAAAACCCCCTTAAGTACCCTAAAAACCAATAAAAACTTTAAAAACCTTTAACAAAAAAATGTTAAAAAAAACTTGAAATCCCTAAAAACTCAAAAAAAATCCTAAACCCCCAGAAAAAACAACCTCTAAATACCCAAAAAAACCCCTCAAAATACCTAAAAAACCATAAAAATCCTGAAAACCCTAAAAATATATAACATAAAAACCACTAAAAACTATGAAAACCCCTAAGAAAACCATAAATACATAAAACACTTAAACACTTAAAAAACTGAAAATGGTAAAAAAACACAAAAGAATAAAACGCCTCAAAATCCATAAAAACCCTAAAAACCTAAAAAATGCTAAAAAACCATAAAAAAATAAAAATACCCTGAAACCCCTAAGAAAACCATAACAACCAAGAAACACATAGAACCCTAGAAAAACCTAAAAAAGGATAAAAACCCTAAAAATCCCTAAATACACTAAAAACTAAAAACCCATAAAACCCCAAAAAAACCCTAAATAACCAATTTAAATAGTAAAAAACCTTTAAACCCATAAATACATTAAAAAATATAAAAAAATTGTAAACACCATAAAAAACTGAAAAAATCATAAAAATAAAAAAACTTAAAAATAAAAAAACCCTAGAAAACCATAAAACCCAAAAAAATCCACAAAACACTAAACCATAAAAATAAAAAAACCCCCAAAATCCATAAAAACATTAGAACCTATAAATCCTCTAAAAAAACATAAGAAACCCTTAAAATCCTAAAAAAACATAGAACCACTAAAAACCCTAAAAACCCTAAAAACCCTAAAAAGTCCCTAAACCCTGAATACCATAAAACCCCTAAAAACATTAAAAATCACTGAAAACCCATAAAAACCTTAAAAATGACTAAAAACTCTATAAACCCTAGAAACCCCTAAAAATGTTAAAAAAATCAAAAACCCCATAAAAACCCTAAAAACTCAAAAAACCAATAAATACCAAAAATACCGTAAAACCCCTAAAAAGATATAAAAATACCTAAAAAAAGAAAAAACCCTCAAATCTCTAAAAACAGTTAAGAAAAAATTGAAATCCTTAAAAAAATAACTCCTAAAAAACCTAACAATGATAAAAACCATAAAAAATCCCAAAAACACTAAAAAACACTAAAACCCCAAAAGAATACATAAATCCTTAAAAACCCATAGATATCCTAAAATACTTAAAATTCAATTAAAATGTAAAAAATCATAAAATTCCTGAAAAACAATATGAAAAATTATAAGAAAAACTTAAACACATAAAACCCAAAAAAATCCTAAAGAGCACTAGAAACCCAAAAACCCATAAAAGACACTAAAAATCTTAAAACCCCTAAAATTCCTAAAAACACGATAAATGTTTAAAAACCCAAAAACCCAAAAAACAAGTAGAAAAAAATAAAGAAATAAAAAACATCTTTAAACCCCAAAAAATGTTAAAAAAATAAAAAAACTCCAAAAACTAAAAAAACCACAAAACACAAAAACATTAAAACCCTGAAAACCCTAAAGGCCCCTAAAACCCCTCAAAATCCCTAAAACTCATAAAAACCATAAAAATAAAAAAATATTCCAAAAAATCACCAAAAAGGTAGAAATCCATTAAAAAAATTGAAACCACTAATATAGTCTGGAAACCTTAAAAGCATTTGAGACCCCTAAAAACTAAAAACACTAAAAAACCTAAAAACCCCCAAAACCCCAAAGCTCATTAAAATCCCTAAAATTGTTAGAAACTATAAAAATATTTAAAATCCCTAAAAATACATAAAAAACATAAAAATCTATAAAAAACATGAAAAAAACCTAAAAAACCGGAAAAAACATAAAACCTCTAGAAACCTAAAAAATGATAAAATCCCTAAAAGACCCTAAAAACACAAAAAATCACTAAGTCTCCTAAAACCCCCTAAAATACAAAAAAAATCTTAAATGCCCATAAAACATAGAAAAAAACAACTAAAACTCTAAAAAACATTTTAAACTCCTAAAAATGTTAAAAAAATCCTTACAATAAAACATCAAAAAAGTTCTAAAAACTGATAAAACCCAAAAAAACAAAATAAATAGTAAAACCCAATAAAACTATAAAAACCATAAAACCCTCAAAACCCTAAAAATTTATAAAAACCATAACAAACCTAAAGATACTAAGAAATATATAAAAATATATAAAAACCTAGAACCCCTAAAAACCTAGAAAAACTATAAGAAAACCTGAAAAGACTGAAAACACAGAAATCCCTTAAAAACCTAAAAAACAATAAAAAGACCATAAAATCCCTAAAAAGTCCTAAAAACTGTAAAAACCCCTAAAAACATTAAATACCCTAGAAACTTTTCAAAACACTAAAACCCACTAAACTCTAAAAAATATTTAAACTACTAAAAACGTTAAAAAAACTATAAAATCCTTAAAACCCCAAAAAACTCAAAACACGCAACAACCCCAAAAAATTATAAAAACCCAGAGAACCCAAAAAACCCTAAGAACCCCCAAAATCTATAAAAACCCTAAAAGTCCATAAAATCCTAATATAGCCCCAAAAATCCCAAAAAACATTAAAAATCCTAAAACCCTAAAAATCCACTAAGAAAACCTTAAAAACCAAAAAACACATAAAAATTCTAAAAACTCTAAGAAACACTAAATACCTAAGAAACACTAAAAACCTTAAAAAATGAACACCTACAAAATACCTACAACTCAAAATACCTGGAAACCCCTAAGGAAACCTAAAAAGCTTCAAAACATTTAAAACCCTTAAAAAACCTAAAAGTTTAAAAAAAAACCTAAAACCCCTAGAAATACCCCGAAAACCTAAATCAAATAAAACCCATAAAATAATTTACAATCATAAAAGCCAAAAATACCCAAAAAAACCATAAAAATCATTAAAAAAATCTAAAAACCATTCTAACTATTAAAACCTTTTAAAAACTAATGAAACCATAAAACCCAAACAGACACAAAAATACCAAAAAAACACTAAAAACACTAAAACCCTCAAAGTCCCTAAAATCCCCTATAAATATAAAAATACTAAAAAAACATAAAATTCCTTCAAAATGTTAAAAACCATTAATCCCTAAAAACCCCTCAAAAAACCTTAAAAACTTAAACACACTAAAAATTTCTAAAAATAAAAACACACTAAAACTGTAAAAAATCCTAAAAAGACCATGAACCCCCTAAAACCCCTAAAATTAATAATAAATATTTATAACCGTAAAAACCCTAAACCCCATAAGACCCCAAAAAATCCACTAAAAACTATAAATACCCTTTAAATCCCTAATTTTTTTTAAAAACACTAAAACTGGTAAATACACTAAAAACTCATTAGAACCCCTAAAAACCCAAAAAACAATAAAAAAACTCCAAAACCCATAAAAATGCCTAAAAACTCTAAAAACCCATAAAATCATAAAAATTCCCTAAAAATGTTAAAAATACTAAAAACCTAAAAACCCCTAAGTAAATCATAAAACCCAAAAACACCAAAAACCATTAAAAACCTAAAAATGATATAAATACTAAAAAAACTCAAAATCCCAAAAAATCATAAAAACCATAAAATAATAAAAAAACAAAAAATCCCTAAAAATTTTAAAACCCTAAAAACATGAAAAACATTGACAAAAACTTTAAAAAAATAAAAACACATAAACCACCAGAAAACCTATATAATGATAAAATCTCCAAACCCCTAAAAATACCCAAAAAACCCAAAAACTGCATAAAAACCATAAAACACACAATTTTATTCAAAATTCCATAAAAACTAAAAAAAGAAACTCTAAAAAACATTTAAAACCCTAAAAAAATTTAAAACATTAAAAAAATATAAAAACACTAAAAGACACAAAAAACCTTTAAACCCCCCCCCCAAAAAAAACTAAAAAAATCCTAAAAACCATAAAAACCATAAAAACCCTCAAAATCTCTAAAAACCATAAAAAAACTAAAAACCTTGGAAAACCCTAAGGAACACTTAAAAATATAAAACAATTAAAACCACTAAAAACTTAAAAACACTCAAACCCCTAAAAACACAAAAAAAAATTTAAATACCCTAAAACCATCAAAATTCCTAAAAAATCTATGAAACTATAAATATCATAAAAAACCCCTAAAATCCATTAAAATTTCAAAAACCCTAAAAACCCTAAAAACCCCAAAGAAAGCCTCTAAAACCTCAAAAAACACTTAAACCCCTGAATAACCAAAAAATGATAAAAAGACCAAAAATCAACAATAAATACACAAAAAACCCATAAAATACAAAAACACCTAAAACCCTGAAAAGTCCTATAAACCAATAAAAACCCCAAAAATCCCCAAAAACTCTAAAACCCCTATAAACCCCCAGAAATATTAAAAAAATAAAAAAACCTTATAAACCCTAACAAAATCAAAAAAAAAATTCATAAGAACCCAAAAAAATAAAATTCGTAAAATCCCTTAAAACCCCAAATCCCATCAAAATCCATAAAACACTTAAAAATCATAAAAATCCAAAAAATCCCAAAAAATCCCTTAAAATGTAAAGATATATAAAATCCTTGAAACCCCATAAGAAAACATTAAAAAACTAAAAACACGTAAAATCCCTAAAAAATCTAAAAAAATGATATTACGCCTAAAAAAACAAAAACCCCTAAAACCCCCAAACAACATCAAAACCCATAAAAATCAAAAAACCTTATAAAAACATAAAAAAACCTTGAATATTTCCAAAAAAATTAAAAATCCTTAAAAACACAGAAAACCACTAAGACAACATTAAAATTTGAAAACCACCTAACCCCTAAAAACCCCCAAACCCCTAAAACGATTAAAAAAATCATAAAATAACATAAAACGCCATGAAACACCTTAAAACTCAATAAATTATGTAGAACCCTTAAAACCAATTATTTTTAAAAACAGTCTAAAAAAATTAAATTCCCAAAAAACCTCAAAAAATCCCTAAAACCTAAAAAACCATAAAAACTCTAAATTCCCTACGACCTTTAAAAAATTAGAATCCATAGAAACCCTAAAAACCATTAAATAAGAAAAAAATACATAAAATTACTAAAAATGTAAAAAACCCCAAAAAACCTGAAACCCCCTAAGAAAACCCAAAAAACCAAAAAAAATATTAAATACATAAAAACATAAAAAATGTTAAAATATATAAAAACTATAAAAGATCCTAAAAACCTAATAACATAAAAACTACAAAAACCCATAAAAACACTAAAAAACCTAAAAACCCATAAAACCACTAATAAAACTAAAACCCATAAAAACATTAAAAAACTCTAAAAACCCGTAAAAACACAAAGATATTAAAAAAACTAGAAAACTCAAAAAATACATAAAAATCCTAAATACCAAAAAAGTCTGAAACCCTAAAAATCCTTAAAAATCTTAAAAATACATAAAAATCCAATAAAATCCCTAAAAATACCAATAAATGTAAAAAACCCAAAACCCTAAGATAACCTTAATGCCTAAAAACATAAAAAACCTAAGAAACCAAAAAGGATATAAAAACCCTAAAACCCATAATATTTATAAAAAACCCAAATAACCATATAATTAATAAAACCCCACTTAAAATCCAAAAAACATAGAAAAATCTAAAAACCCATAAAACCCCTAAGAAAACCAAAAAAACCAAAAAACACTTCAAATCATTGAAAATCCTATACACACTAAAAACCATAAAAGGACCCCAAACCCCCAAAACCCATAAAACCCCCAAAACTCCTTGAAACACCTGAAACCCATAAAACAATAATAACTAAAGAAATATTTTAAAACCCTTTAAAACCCTAAAATGGTACAAAACTCCAAAAAACCGAAAACTTCTAAAAAACTAAAGAAAACCCTTAAACCCCCAAAATGATTATCAAACCCCTAAAAATCATAACAACCATAAAAACTCTCAAAATCCCCGAAACCCTAAAACCCCATAAAAATACAAATAGAGCCCAAAAAACCTAAAAATCATTAAAACCCTAATGAAAAATTTAATAAATAAAAACACTAAAAAATTTAAAACCCTAAAACCCTAAATATTATAAATACATTTAAACCCATCAAAATACCTAAAATTCCTAAAAACTGAAAAATATCCAAAAAAATCCATAAAGATTACTAAAATGTAAAAAACCATAAAACCCCCAAGAAAACCTTAAAAACCAAAAAAGCAAATAAAACCCATAAAAACCCTCAAAAATTATAAATATCCTAAAAGACTTTAAAAACATCAAAACCCCCCAAAACCCAAAAAACCCCATAAAAACCATACAAACCCCCAAACCACCAAAACCCATAAAAATAATATAGAAATCCTATAAATCCCTAACATAAAAAAAACCCTAAATATGTTAAAAACCCAAAAAACAAAGAAAAAAACTCTTAAACCCCCCAAAAAGCCATAAAAACATATAAACTCTAGAAAAGCCTAAAAACCCTCAAAAATTGAAAAACCCCTAAAAACCCATAAATATACCCCAAAAAATCATTAAAAACAGAAAATCCATAAAAACTATGGAAACCCCTAAAAACATAAAAACCTAAAAATTATAAAATCCCATGAAAAGAAAAAAAATTCAAAAAAAAACCCTAAAAACCCTAAACTTAATAAAATCCCTAAAAACCCACACTTTCCCTAAATACCATAAAAATCCTAAAAGGCCCAAAAAATCTCTAAAAATGTAAAAAAACATAAAAAACATGATAATCCAAGGAAAACCATAAAAATATTAAAACACTTAAACCCTTAAAAACCTAAAAAACGCTAAAACCCTTAAAAATCATAAAAAGACACTAAAAACCTCTAAAAACCATAAAAACCCCTAAAAACCATAAAAACTCTAAAAGCCCATAAAACCCCTAAATCCTATTAAAAACCATAAAACACCTTTACACCACTAAAAATGTTAAAAAACATTAAAAACCATTAAAATACTAAAAATTAAAAAAATTAATAAAACTCGCACAAAACCATAAAAAATATAAAGATCCTAAAAACAAAAAAACCATAAAATTCATTAAAAACCCATACAAAACCATAAAAATCCTATAAATTCCATAAAATTCCTAAAAATATAAAAACCCCTAAAACCCCTAAGAAATCCTAAACAAATAAAAACACTTAAATTGTCTAAAAACAAAAAAAAATATTTAAAACCGTAAGAAAACGTAAAACCCTAAAAACACCTAAAAACAATAAAAACCATCAAAATCATTAAAAATCATAAAAATGAAAAAATATATGAAGAAATCCATAAAAATACCTAAAAACATAAAAAACCTTAAACCCTTAAAAACCAAATAAAAATCTCAAAATCCTAACAACACTTCAAACCCCTAAAAAATATAAAAAATGTTGAAAACTCTTAAAGACTTTAAAACCCCTTAAAACAACGAAAACCCCTAAAAATTAAAAAACATAAAACCCATAAAACCAAAAAACCACTAAAAACTCTAAAACCCCTATAAAAACCTAAAAATAAAAAATATATAAGAAACTATAAAAACCCTAAAAACTAAAAATACCACATAAAACCCCAAAAAACCAAAACACCCTAACAGCCTAAAAACATAAAAATTATCAAGATACCTAAAACCCCTAAAACCATAAAAATCCTAAAAATCCCTAAAAATTTTAAAAATCATTAAAAATCATGAAAAACCTTAAGAAACCCCTAAAAACTTAAAAATAATTGAATCCTGAAAAAAACTAGAAATGTTAAAAACCAATCAACCTTAAAAAACCTTAAATTTTTTAAAAATTAATAAAAAAATAAAAATCCCTAAAAACCTATAAAACCACTATAAAACCATAAAACCCAAACACATGTAAACCAACTAAAAACCTAAAAAATGTCAAAACCCTAAAAGACCCTTAAAACCTATATACCCCAGAAAAACCATTCAAACTTTTAAAAAAAATTAAAACCCTTAAAAACTTCTAAAAATTTAAAAATACTTTAAACATTTGATTAAGTTCAAAAAAATACAAAAAACATTAAAACTGTAAAAAAACATAGAAAACCATAAAAACCCTAAAACCCCTAAAACACTAAAATCCCCCAAATTCCTTTAAAACCCTAAAAACCAATAAATATTATAAAAAATACCTATAAATCATGATAAGTGTAAAACCCCTAAAATCCTTGAAAATATATAAAAAAACGTAAAAACTAGAAAACACTTAAACCACTAAAAACCTAAATAACAAAAAAACCAAAAAACCCAAAAAACCCCTCAAAATCCCTAAAATTCCTAATAAATTATATAAATCTTAAAAGTCCTAAAAATCTATAAAAATGTAAAAATCACTAAAAAACAAAAAACCAATCATAAAAACATTAAAAAATAAAAATAATTTAAACCCTTAAAAAACTAAAAATTGATAAAAGCCATAAAAGACACTAAAACCCCTAAAAACCCTAAACACCTTAAATTCCTAAAAAAAATTAAAAACCCTAAAACACCATAAAAACCCTAAAAACATATAAATACGCTAAAAATCCATTAAAACCATAAAAATGTAAAAACTATAAAAACCCATAAAACCCTAAAAAACTATAAAACACTAAACCCCCCCCCCCCATAATAAAAACCCTAAAACACTTAAATACCTTTAGATTCCTTAGAAACAGAAAAAACCATAAAAATACATAAAATACTAAAAAATGTAATAAACCATGAAAAAACCCACATAAAACCTTAAAAACAGAAAAAATTTGAACCCCTAAAAACCTAAAAAATGCTAAAAACCATAAAATCATATAAAACACTAAACCCCATAAAAATCCCAAAAAACAGATAAAAACCATAAAAATTACAGAAAATACCTAAAAATTCCTCTAATTTTAAGACCTGTAAAAACTTGAAAATCTATAAGAAAAACATTAAAACAAAAAAAACCTTTAAACCCTAAAAACATAAAAAAAGAAAAACCCAAAAAACCACTAAAAACCCTCAAAATCGATAAAATCCCTAATACACTATAGAAATAATAAACGCCCTAAAAGTATCTAAAATGTAAAAAAATTATAAACTTTAAAACCCCTTAGAAAAACATTAAAAACGAAATATAATTAAAACCCTTAAAACCTAAAAAAGGATAAAAAACCATAAAATACAATAAAAACCCTAAAGAGACCTATAAAAAATAAAAACCCTAAAAATTTTAAAAACCATTTCAAACCCTATAATCTCTAAAATCTATAAAATCCATTGAACCCGTAAAAATTTAAAAAACCAAAAAAACCCTAAAATACTTGAAAACAATAAAACCCAAAAAAAAAAAACAAACCCAACCCCCCCAAAAAAACCATCAAAAACCTTAGAAACCAAAAACATAAAAATACAAAAAAACCAAAAAAATTTAAAAAAAATCCTAAAGACCCATTAAAAAACCTTAAAACCAAAAAAGCATTAAACCCCTGAAAACCTAAAAATGCAAAAAACCCTAAATCATAAAAACCCTCAAAATAACTAAAAATCCTAAAACCATAAAAATTATAAAAAACCCATAGAAGTCCCTAAAAATGTAAAAAACCCTAAAACCCTTAAAATTACTAAGAAGACCTCAGAAACCAAAAGGCACTTAAAATCCCTTAAAACCCTAAAAATTCTAAAAACCCTTAAAACCCGAAAGACACAAATTCCCTAAGACCCATAGAAACCATAAAACCCATTAAACCCTTGAAAATCCCTAAAACACCATAAAATAGTACAAAAACTATAAAACCCCTTCAAACTAAATTTTTTTTGAAAACAATATAAAAGAAAATCTTAAACGCCATAAATAACTCAAACCCCATAAAATAAATAAAAACTATAAAAATCCTAAAAATACTTAAAAATACATAAAAAGGTAAGAGACACTAAAAAACTTGAAAACCCCTAATAAAACTTTAAAATACTAAGAACACTTAAATCCCATAAAAACCTAGAAATGATAAAAATGCTAAAAACGCTAAAAATTCCAAAAATCAATAAAAACCCATAAACCCCTCAAAATCCATAAAAACACTAAAATTTATTCAAATCCAATAAAATCTCTAAAAATCCCCAAAACATAAAAAAACACCAAAAACCCTAAAAACCATAAAAGGCCCCAAAACCCTAAAAACTCTTAAAACCATAAAAACCCCACAAAAAACAAAAAAAACCCTAAAAACCACTAAAACTATAAATATCCATTAAAACCCTAAAAATGAAAAAAAAATATCTACAAATCCATAAAAACTCTATGAACTCAAAAAAAAACATAAATAATCACAAGGACCCTAAAAACCCTAGAAACCCAAAATATCTTGAAACCCCAAAAGAACACTAAAATTTAAAAAGATCCTCAAAAATCCCAAAAAACATAAAAATTATAAAAACCCAGAAAAACCCTAAGAAACTCTTTTAAACATAAAAAAAATAAACTTGTGAAAAAACGTAAAATGATAAAAAAACTATAGAAAACTTTAAAACCCCTAAAAATCCATAAAACATATAAAACCCAAAAAAATCCTAAAAGGGTTAAATATCCGTAAAAAAACATGAAACCTTAAAAACCCAAAAAAAATAAGAAACCTGAAAACACTGAAAACCCCTAAAAACTAAAAACTGTCAAAACCCTAATAACCCCTAAAACCCTCAAAATCACTAAAAACCCAAAGAAACCATAAAAACACAAAAAATTCCCTAAAACCCCCTAAAACCCCTGAAAACATTCATGGAAATCATAAAACCAAAAAACACTTCAAACCCATAAAAACATAAAAAAAATGATGAAAACCCTAAAAATACCTTAAAAACCAAAAACCCTTTAAAACCATAAACCCCTAAAAATAATTAAAAACCCCAAATCCCAAAAAAACCCTCAAATCACTAATAACTCGAAAACCCCTATAAAAAACTAAAATGTAAGAATACTCTAAAAATTCATTAAAAACCTTAAAATAAATAAAAAACCCCTAAAACCCCAAAAAAGTATCAAAACCCTAAAACCCTCCAAATCCTTTAAAAACCAAAAAAACCCATAAAAGTCCTAAAAATGCATAAAAATAAGAAAAAATGTAAAAAAACCTAAAAAAATTGAAAACCCCTAGAAAACCCATGAAAAATAAAAAAACCTAAAACACCTAAAAACCTAAGAAAAACTAAAAATTCTTACAAACTCTAAAAACACAAATAAACCCTAAAAATTCCTAAAACTCTATAAATGATAAAAATTACAAAAAACCCCGAACAACCCATGAAAATGTAAAAAACCTAAAACCTGAGAAAACCTAAAAAAATAAAAAATAATTAAAATCTCTATGAAACCTAAAAAATACAAAAAAGCTAAAAGATACTAAAACCCCTTAAAGCCCCTAAGAACCAAAAAACACTTAAACACCTTCAAACCCCCAAACCCCCATAAAAACCCTAAAACCGAAAAAAAAACATAAAAACACTTTAAACACCAAAAAACATTAAAAACTTTGAAAAACAGTAAAACCCTTAAAAATGAGAAAACCCTCACACCCCAAAAAACCCATAAAAAAATAAATCCCTAAAAATCTAAATATAACTAAAAACACTAAAAAATCATCAAAATTGTAACTTATTCCCTAAAAATCCCAAAAAATATTAAAAATCCAAAAAACCTGAAAACCCTAAAGAAAACCATAAAAACATGAAACACTTTATAACCTTAAAAACCTAAAAATGATTAAATCCCTAAACATTATAAAAACCCATAAAACCCTCAAAATCATTAGAAACCCAAAAAACCCATAAATATTCCAAAATAGCCCAAAAAATCCCTAAAAACTATGAAAAATGATAAAAACAAAAAAAAAACTATAAAATCCTAAAACAAATAAAATCCATAACAACATAATAAATATAAAAACACATAAAAACCCCAAATATTGTAAAAATTATAAAACCCTTTAAACCCTTATTTAAAAAAATCTCTAAAAAACCTTTAAAAACCAAAAAAACTCAAAAAAAACACGAAAAACCCAAAAAAACCCATCAAATCCCTAATAACCAAAAAACCAAAAAACCCTTAAAAATTCCAAAAAAAACACAAAAAACATAAGAATACCTAAAAATAAATAAAAACGTTAAAACACCTAAAAAATAAATTACCTTAGAAAACATTAAATACCTAAAAACACTTAAAACCATAAAAATACAAAAAAATATAAAAACCCTAAAAATTTCTTAAAAGACTAAAAATCCATAAAAACAGTAAAAACATGAAAATCATAAAAAAATACCTAAAAATATCTAAAAAGTAAAAAAAACTATAATAACCTTAAAAACCCTGAAGGAAACCTTAAAAACCTAAAAAACATAAAACCTCCAAAAACCTAAAATGCCATAAAAACCGTAAAATACCCGTAAACCTTAAAAATCCCTTAAAAACATGAATTCCCTAAAAAGCATAAAAATATATAAAATCAATAAAAACCTCTAAAAACCATTGGAAACTCTAAATCCTAAAAAAATTAAAAGCTATAAAAACCCATTAAACCCCTAAAAAATCAAAACCCCCCACAAAACCCAATAAATAAATAAAAACCTTAAGAACTCTAAAAATCATAAAAACCCTAAAACCATAAAAATCCCAAAAAATCCCAAAAAACATAAAATACCCTAAAACCATTGAAAATCCCTTATAAAATCTTTAAAACCTAAACATGCTAAAAATCCCTAAAAACCTAAAAAATGATAAAAACCTATAAAAACCTTAAAAAGGCTAAAAACCCTAAAAACCCTAAAAACCCAAATATCTCTAAAAACCCAAATAAGACCATTAAAATCATAAAAAATCCCTAAAATAAATAAAATTTGTGAAACCCAAAAAAACTCGTTAAATCCAAAAAATTATTAAAACCACTAAAAACCCTAAAAACATTAAAAATCCTAAAAGAACCTAAAACCCCTAAAATATGAAAAAACAATAAAACCCATAAAAATACTAAAACCCCACTAAAAACTCTAAAATACCATTAAACCCCTACAAAATTTTTAAAAAATCAAAAAAACCTTAAAACCCCGTAAAATTCTCAAAAACCATAAAATCCCCAAAAACCATAAGACCCTAAAAACCCTAAAATCCCCAAAATCCCAAAACCCCTAAAAACTATAAAAAACCAAAAAAAATACACAAAAAGTATAAAATTATAATTGTTTTTAAAAAACCCCTAAGAAATACATAAAAACATTAATGCACATAAAACCCTGAAAAAATCTATAAAATGCTAAAAACCCTAAAAACCCTAAAAACCTTAAAACCATTAAAAACCCTCAAAAACCTAAAAACCCATAAAATTTCTATGAAGCCCTAAAAAACCCTAAAAAGGGAAAAAAACCTAGAAACCCAAAAACCCATAATAAACCTAAGAGACCTAAAAACACTTTAATCCTCTAAAAAACCTAAAAAACAACAAAAACACTAAAAAGGCCCAAAAACCCCGCAAAACCATAAAACTCCTAAAACACTAAAACCCTAAAAACACATAAAAATCGAATAACCCACAAAATACCATAAAAACCGTTAAAACCCTAATATTTCAAAAAACCTCTAAAAATCCAAAAAAAATTAAAACTCATAAAAATTCAGAAAATCTCGAGAAACCCTATAAACCCTCAAAATCCCTATAACCCCTCAAAACCCATAAAAATCATAAAACATGACTTAAAATGAAAAAAACCTTGAAAACATTAAAAAACCCAAAGGTAACCTTAGTCACAAAAAAACATAAAAACCCTCAAAATGTTAAAAGCCTAAAAACCCCTAAACCCCTAAAAAACCTAAAACCCTCAAAATAACTAAAAAACACATAAAATTCCTAAATATACAAAAAAAACATAAACACCCCTTAACCATGACAAACCTTAAGAAAACCTAAAATCCAAAAAAAACATAAAACCCTTAAAAAACTAAAAAAACACGAAAAACCCTAGAAAACCATAAATGACCCTAAAAACCATAAAAATACCTAAAAACCATAAAAATACTTTAAAACCATATAAAATATTTAAAACCCATTCAAACCCATTCAAACCCGCTGGAACTCTAAAAACCCTTTAAACACCTAAAAACGTTACAAAACATTCAAAAATGTTAAAATACCTAAAAAACTGAAAAAATATCCTAACATCCAAAAAATCATAAAAACCCTAAAACCTATTTAAAATAATAAAAAATACCTAAAATACCCCAAAAAACATAAAATAACCTAAAAAACTAATAACCCGTAAGAAAACATTAAAAACACTAAAAACATCTAAAATAGATAATAACCCTAAACCCCTAAAACCTTAATAACCCTAAAACCATAAAAACCTGAAAAACCATAAAAATCCATTAAAATTCTAAAAATTACAAAAAATTCACTTAAAAATATAAAACCAAAAAGATGATGAAAAATACTAAGAAAAACATAAAAAAAATAAAAACACATAAAACCCCAGAAACCTATAAAATATAGAAACACTAAAAACCCTAAAAACCCATAAAAACCCTTTAAACGAAAATAAACTTCAAACCCATATAAATCCCATAAAATTTATAAAAACACTCTGAAAACTCCAAAACCCCATTAAACCAAAAAAACACTAAAAAACTGTAAAAAATATTGAACCCCTAAAACAACTAAGAAAGAAACACTGAAAACACAAAAAAAATCATGAAAACCCCCAAAAACCAATAAGAAACTATAAAAATACAAAAAAAAGCCACGAAAAACCCTAAAAAGATAAAAATGCAAAATCCTCTAAAAACATAAGAAACCTATAAAAACATAAAATCTAATAAATCCACTGAAGACGTAGTGCTCACCACAATTGATGATACCTTGAACCTGGAAATACAATACGAGAGGAGGCCCAAGTTTTTCTCCACCTGCAAATTCATAGGCCACTCGTTCGCTGAATGTAGGAGGTCCAGAATCTATGGCGTTTGCAAGCAACGAGGGCATGTGGAACCTGACTGTCAGAGCAATAAGGTGAAGGGAAAGGGGATAATTTCTGAATCAATACAGCAGCTCCTTGGAAACTCTGAACCGGGGCGTGCTGTGGGAAACAATGTGGTGGCCGAAGCTCCAGTCGGGATGGCCAATGGAGATAGGGATAATGCAGAGGCAGTGAGGGCTTATAGGGCATCTACCTCTAAGGATGTCACTGCACCTCCTGGGCTTGTTAACAGTGTTCCCCCCACAGGGTTAACTCAAGACATGTGTCCATCGATCCAGGCTATAACTCACAAGGAGTCCACCTGTGCTGATCTCAGCAAGATGGTGGAGAGTGGGGCGGCTCCCTCTGGTGGTGGGACTGTGTCACAGCCATTCCTTGCACAGATAGAAGTGGACGTTCTGGAGAAACCATCAACCCCTGCAAGGACTATACATGGCCCGAGCTTCTTGGAAAACACGCGAGATTCCAGTGTTCCTGTAGGGAATGTGGCAGTTCCACTAGCAGCTAAGGATGTGGTGGGTGAGCCTGATATGAATGTTCCTCCCACTGGGTCATCACAGGCCATGTTCCCATCGTGCCGGATCATATCTGAGTCCATAATCTTGGATCCCAGCACGTTTGTGGAGAGTGGGTCTTCTCCCACTGGCGGTGGTACTGTGGCACAGACAGCCCCTGCTCATGTGGAGGGTGATGCGAGTGGGCAGCTCTCTTAGTTAGGGAAGGGTGATTCTGCTCTGGTCCCAGGACAAGTGGATATATTGGTTGGGCGCAGTATTTCATGTAATAGTGCATCACCCCCTCCTACTCTGCTGGAGAGTCCTATGCATGAACCTGTACTGGATCAGGGAGATGGAACCATGCAGGAGGTGAACACGTGCACAGATTTTGTTGGGATACTGGTGCAGCATGATGATGCCCAGCAGGATCGGAGTGGGGAGTTCACTCCAGTCTCATGTAAGGTTGCTAGAAGGACTGCCAATTTCCAGCCTCCGGAAGGGCTCTGTGCCACCAACAGGTTCACTCCACTCTCTGGCAGATTCTGGGCTGATGAGGGGGGTAATGAGCAAGGTCATGAAAATGATCCAATGGGTCTGTGAACTGTGGCACTCCGAATGAGACTCAGGTGTGTGAGAATGTATCTGAACACATGAAGAATCCAATTGGAAGGCCTCCAAAGAATAAGGGCAGGAAAGGCAAAGGGAAAGATACTGACCTCACATCCAACAATAAGCAACCTCCTGCTGGGGGTGGGAAAAACTCTTCTCAATTAAGATCATGTTCTGGAACTGCAGAGGGCTGGGAAATATTCCAACGACCCGTGCCCTTCAACATTTAATTTCAACCAAAAAGCCGATGCCTCTAGGGATTGCAGAACCTATGAATAGCTTCGACAGCTGGAAGGGCCTTAACTGGCAGATGTTTGGTTACTCTCTTGTTGCGCACAACAACATTGAGAGTGTTGCGGAGACTCTTTGGGTCCTCAAACATGATTGTATTCAAGTGGAATCTGTTGAGATAAGACCTCAAATCATATCCCTATGGATCCAGATTCATGACTCCTTACATACATTTTCTTTTGTCTATGCCTCATGTGTTTACACTAGGAGAAAGCAACTATGGAGTGATATGATGAGTATCAGTCAACACGATCATTACCACTGGGTTGCTGTTGGTGATTTTAATACGGTGCTGAGGCCAGATGAAAGGATTGGATCATCTTTCTCACGTATTGCTGCAGAGGAATTCTCCTGCTGTATTGATCAGTGCAATCTGGTGGAACTCCCTGCTGTGGGTGATCGCTTCACATGGGGAAGGTACACCATAAAGGGGAGGCAAGTTAGTAAATTGGATAGATGTTTTTTCCAAATCAATGATAGCAGGTCCTCAGTTGTGATGTCTGCCTCTACTCTCCCTAAGTTCAACTCGGATCACAATCCCTTGATGCTTGAGATCAATGATAGCACCTACAGGTCCTCTCTTTTGCCCTTAAAATTCAACAATGCCTGGCTCACCATCCCTGGATGTAGGGAAGTGATTGCTGATGGGTGGAGCAGCACTTTTCATGGCAGCCCACATTATGTGGTGGCGACAAAGCTCAAATGAATAAAGAGTCTTCCTATGGAATGGAGTAAGATCTCTTTCTCCAAGCTCAACGATGACATCATGGCTGCTGAATCCCACCTTTCTCACTGCCAAATTGATGACCAGCAGCGACATACCCCATCTAGAGAAGAAATGCAGCTCCACTTGAAGCTGAATGAGCTTTTGGATCTTAAAGATAAGCTGGCTAGAAATCAATTTAGAGTGGCCTGGCTCAAGGAAGGAGATAGGAATTCAAAATTCTTTCATCATCTTCACAGGGAGAAAAAATCAAAGAAAGATCTGGATGTCATATGAGTTAATGGGGTCTCTTTTTCAACTGAGAATGAAATATCTGATGTTGTGGTTGATCACTTTAAAGCACATTATAATGATGGAGGGCATGAGAAGACATCCAGTCTCTTTGGCTCTATTGTTCATTGTATTAATGAGCTGCAGAATAAGCAGCTTACTGATGCACCACTTTAGGAAGAAGTCAGATCTGCTCTCTTTTCTCTGAACATGGACAACACTCCCGGTCCGGATGGATTCACTAATAAGTTCTTTATGTTCTATTGGGATATTCTACAAGTGGAGATCACTAATGCTGTCAGGGAATTTTTTATCTTCTACTCCATTCCCCATGGAACGAACTCCAACTTCCTTTCTCTACTGCCAAAGAGAGAGAATGCCAGGGACATTGGGGACTTTCGTCCGGTGGTGATTGGCAATACCATTCCTAAGATAATAAGTAAAATTCTGGCGACCAGATTGGGGAAGATTGTCGGTGGGATAATCACGCCAAACCAATTTGGGTTTGTCCCAAGACGCAATATTCAGAGTTTCCCTTACTCTACATCGGAGGGTATTAACATAATGAGGAAAGACTCTAAACATGGAAGCTTTGCTATGAAGCTGGACATCTCAAAGGCATTCGATACAATCAAATGGAGCTTTATCTTTACTGTTCTCACCAGGTATGGCTTATCCGCCTCTTTTATAAGGTTGATCCATACTATCTTATCCAGTGCCAGGATTTCAGTTCTTATTAATGGATCCCCTAAGGGGTTCTTTCAATGCTCCAGTGGTGTCCGGCAAGGTGACCCAATTTCTGTACTTCTCTTTGCTCTGGTTGAGGATTACCTGAGCAGATGTATAATTGATATAGTTCAGGCTGGTTACTATGCCCAGATTAAAGCTGGGAAAGAGCTCTACGTGCCAACTCATCTTCTATATGCGGACGATATTCTCCTTTTTGGGAAGGCTGATTGGCGTACAATATCTTCAATTAAGTCACTTCTGCAACATTATGAGGAGGTTGCAGGGAAATAAATTAGTTGGAAAAAGTCCTCTATCATTTTTGGAAATGGGATTTCATCCCCCAAACAACGCAGAATTGTCAGAAATCATGGTATCATGAGGGGATCCCTCCCCCTCATGTACCTGGGGGTCCCCTTGTTCTGGGGGAGGGTGAAGAGTAGTTACCTGGAGGAAATTTCTCTCAAAATTACCCAGCAACATGCGAACTGGAAAGGAAAATGCTTATCTCAGGCAGGAAGAATTTTCCTGATCAACTTTGTCATTACATCCATGTTTGTGCATGCGTTCTCCATTTACAGATGGCCGACAAGTCTCATCAAGAGCCTACAGGAAAAAATCAGAAACTTTGCATGGGCAGGATGCCTAACCAAGAAGAAGATTGTTTTTTGTGGCATGGAAAGAATGCACAAAGCCCATCGAGATGGGTGGGCTGGGCATCAAGGACCTCAGGAAATTCAACGATGCCTTAATTGGCAAATTCACATGGAATCTTTTCAACCCGACTGACATGAGTCCTGAATTATTGAGGGAAAGCTTCAACTCTAATCTATGTGAGGACTTCTTGGGATTCATCCCCTCATTGGTTTGGACCACAATCAGGTCCTCATATAGGCGCATTATCTCCAATTCGAAATGGGTAGTCTCAAGGCACTCGACCTTGAATTGTTGGAAGACCACCTGGCTGGATAGGCCCATCAGTGAATCTGTCCAGCCACCTCAGGTTTTCAAGCACTGGTCCATTGCTGATCTCAAGGACAATATGAACGAGATTGAAGGTATCCTACCGCAGAATATTATCACCCAAATACAAAACTACAGTTTTATGGACATGGATTGCCTCATTTGGAAGCCAAATACGGTTGGGATGTTGAGTGTGAAGGAGTTTTACCAGTTTGAATGTGAGCCGAGAATTCAACCCCTTGCTTGGATCCCTAAATTTCGAAGGCCCTTCTCTCCCCCCTCTAGCCAACTGCTGCTGTGGAAAATTTGGAGAAATAGATTGCCAGTTCAAGAGGAATTGAAAAGAGCTGGGTGGTGTTTAGCCTTTGCTTGTCCGATCTATCTTCAGGATGAGGAAAATCTGCAGCACATTTTTCTTAAGTGCAGGTTGGCTGCAGGTCTTTGGGATAATTTGCAGGGCATGTTCCAGCTGAAAATCTGCACGGACAGCACGCTGTCTGCTATTTTCAACAGTGTCGTTGGCGTGCAATGCAGTCAACAATTTTCCAATCTGCTTCTTGCTGCCGCTGCGGCTCTTACTGCTTCTGTGTGGGGAGCTCGGAACAAAGTGGTTTTTGATAATGACGCATGCTACCTCCGAAATGGTGTGGTGGCAATTCATCAAGTAGTCCATGCGGCGGCTCATATCCAGGATGGTACGATGGCTAATGATATTAAGGACCTTATTGTGTTGAGAACTCTCGGTATTTCTGGAAGATGATGGAAACCGAAGGACTTTAAATTCATTCGGTGGATTCCACCAATCCCAGAATTGATAAAAGTTAATGTGGATGGTGCAGCCCTAGGCGCGCCTGGTCTCTCCAGGTGTGGTGGTGTCTTCCGGACGTATAGAGGTTTTGTTAAAGGATTCTTTTATCATTAAATTGGGAATGGATGTGTTTATGAAGAGGAGTTATGGGCCATGATTAAGGCTATACAGTTTGCGGCCCACTTTAGGTGGAAGTAGCTTTGGATTGAATCTGACTTGATGTTGGCGGTGGAAGCCCTCAAAAGAAAAACAAGGACAATCCCATGGAGGCTCCTCCCATAATGGTTTAACTGTCTGAGAATCTCTCAGGGTATGAACATTATGGTCACACATATATACAGGGAAGCGAACAAAGTGGCAGACATACTCTCCAAGAAAGCAATTGAGCATGGATGTTCCATGTGATCATTTATTGCACCAGATTTCTGCACTCCTCTTGTGGACTCAGACATGAAGGGTGAATTGCACACTCGGCTGTGCAAACCCTCCTTGTAATGCCTTGTACCTTTATTTTATGTTACTGAATATTGTGGGGCAGGGATCCGCCAGGCCCCAAACCTGTTTTTCCTAAAAACCATTGAAAACCTAAAAATCCCTAAAAATACATAAAACGTAAAAAACACTAAATACCTTGAGAACTCCTAAGAAAGACTTAAATATATAAACACACATAAAACCTCTAAAAAAATTAAAATAATAAAAATCCTAAAAATCAAAAAAACACCATCAAAATCTCTAAGAACCCTAAATATCCTAAATAATAACTAAAAGTCCAAAAAAACAAAAAAAACACCTAAAACCCCAAAAAATCTTCTAAAACAAAAAAAACATAAAAACAATTAAAACCTTTGAAAACCCTAAAAAACCCCAAAAAACCACTAAAAACTCCCAAAACCTGTGAAACCCATAAAATTTTTTGAAAACTCTAAAATATCCTAAAAACCCTAAAAAACAAAAAAAAAACCCTAAAACCCAAACAAACTATAAAACCCTAAAACACACAAAATCCCTAAAAACCGTAAAAAACATAAATATCCTTAAAATCCCTAAAAATGTAAAAAAACCTGAAAACCCATTAGAAAACCTTAATAACTAAAAACACCTAAAACCCCTAGAAAATACTAAAACCCGAATAAACCATAAAAACTCTCAATCCATAAAAACCTAAAAAAACTAAAAAATACCAAAAATTCCCTAAAAATATAAAACCCTCTAAAAATGTCGAAAAACACTAAGGAAAAATTAAAAACCTAAAAATACTTAAAATCCCTAAAAACTTAAAAAATACTAAACATCCAAATAGTCCCTAAAAAATATAAAACCCAAAATCCCTATATAGTCCATAAAACCCAACTAAGAACTCTAAAACTCTTTAGACCCCTAAAATATTAAAAAAAACTCTAAAAAACTGTGAAAATTTTAAAAAACTCAAAACACCCTATAAAACCCGAAAAAACTGTAAAACACCGAAAAACTATAAAACCCAAAACAAACCTAAAACCCTCAAAATCCCTTAAAACCATAAAATCTTAAAAAATACTTAAAACCTCCTAAAACATGAATAACCCTCTCAATCCTAGGAAAAAATTAAAATTCTAAAAACTCTTAAAACACCTATAACATTAAAAATTCCTAAATCCCTAAAAACCCTAAAACACTAAAAATCCATAAAACCATGAAAACCAATGAAAAACTAAAAAATCTTTAAAAATATGAAAAAATGTAAGAAACCGAAATAAAATTGAAAAACACCTTAAAAACCTAAAAGAACTTTAAATCCCTAAAGAACCTAAAAACCCAAAAAATAAATAAAACACCGTAAAACCTGTAAAAACACCTAAAAGTAATAAAATCATGAAATCAGCTTAAAAACCTTAAAACCACATAAAAACCCTAAAAACCTTCAAAACTCTTAAAACCCTTTAAACCCCTAAAATGTTAAAAAAAAATATAAAACCCTCAAAAATCTGAAAAAGATCCTAAAAATCCAAAAAAAACTAAAAAGACCCTAAACCCTTAAAAACCTCTAAAACCCCTCAAATCCCTAAAAACCATAAAATCATAAAATTCCTAAAATTCCCTAAAAATCCATAAAAATGTAAAACACCCTAAAACCCTTAAAAACCCAAAGAAAAACATAAAAAACTAAAAACACTTCAAACCCCTAAAAACCTAAAAAAACTATAAAATCCTAAAAACCATAAAAACGAGAAAATCCACAAAAACCCTGAAACCCAATAAAAATCTAGAAAATCCCTAAAAATCACTAAAAACATAAAAACCATAAAATCCCTAGAAATCATAAGAAAACATTAAAAACTAAAAACACTTAAAACCCCTTAAAAAAATAATATATTACAAATCTTAGAAGTACCTAAAATCCCAAAACCTCTAAAAACAAAAAAACTCTAAAAAACATAAAAACACTAAAAACCCATAAAAACCATCAAAGTACTAAAACCTATAAAAACCATTTAAACCCTCAAAAACAATAAAAAAATCCCAATCCAAGAAACCCTAAAAAAACTAAAAAACCCCCAATACCACAAAAACACATTAAAACACTAAAAAATATAAAAAGAAATAAAAACTCTCATAATTCCTAAAAACCATAAAAATACTAAAAAACCCTAAAATCCCTAAAAACCTAAAAATACCCAAAAAATATAAAAATTTTATGAAATCCTTAAAATCCTAAAAACACTTGTAACCCCTAAAATAAAAAACCACTAAAACCCTTAAAAATATAGTAAAACCCCTAAAACCCCATAAAAATATTAGAACTTATTACAAATTTAAAAAACCTAAAACCCCAAAAAAAAACACTAAAACCCCCTAAAAATATTAAATCCCCTTAAACCCCTAAATGTTTTCAAATAATCTAAAACCCTTAAAAACACTAAAAAACTAAAAAAACCCTAAAACCTAAAAAAACTCATAAAATCCTAAAAACCCTAAAAACCATCAAATTCCTTAAAAACCCTAAAACTGTGAAAATATTAAAAATTCCCTAAAAATGTAAAAAGACCTGAAAAATACAAAATTACCCTAAGAAAACCTTAAAAACCTAAAAACACTTAAAACCCCTAAAAACTTATAAAAACTCTAAAAACCCTAAAAAAAATAAAACCACAAAAAAACATAGATTCAAAAAAACACATCAAAACCTTTAAAACCAACAAAACACATAGAAACCATAATAATTCTTAAACCATAAAAAAAACCTAAAAATCCATAAAAACACTAAAAATCATAAAAACCCTTAAAACCCCTCAAAATTCATAAAAACCTAAAACCCCTAAAACCTAAATATTCCATAAAAATCCAAAAAATCCCAAAAACCACTAAAATAGTAAAAATTATAAAAACCATAAAAAATCTTCAAAACTCTAAAACCCTAAAACAGTAAAAACCCTAAAACCGCTAAAAACTATTAAAACCCCTAAAAAAATAAAAAACCCTAAAACCCATAGAAATAGAAAAACCACTAAAAACTGTAAAAATACAAATTCCTAAAGACATTAAAAAACTCTAAGAAACCTTAAAAACCCTAAAAACTCAAAAAACCCTTAAAACCCTAAAAACCAATGAAATTCCTAAAAACCCAAAAAAAACTAAAAACCCATAAAATCCCTAAAAAACCTAAAAAAATTAAAAATCCCTAAATATCACATATGATGTAAAAAATTCTAAAACCCTAAGAATACCATAGAAATCAACAAACACTTAAAACCCAAAAAATTTAAAAAAATTTGAAAAACCATAAAAACCCCTCAAAATCCCTAAAAACCATAAAATTCATAAAGACCCTAAAAATACATGAAAATGTAAAGAACTTAGAAACAATAAAAACACTAAGAAAAACTTATAAATCTAAACCCACATAAAACCTCTAAAATACTAGAAAACAACTAAACCCTAAAAAGGTAAAATCCCAAAAAACCCTAAAATCCTTCAAAATCCCTAAAACACCTAAAAACTAAAAAATATATAAATCCCTCAAAATATAAAAATCCCAAAATCACAGAAAATCCGTAAAAACCCTAAAAACATAAAAACGCATCAAACAAAAACCTAAAAAATGAAAAAAATACTAAAGGACCCTAAAAGCCCAAAAAAACACATATAAACCATAAAACCCCTTAATACCTTAAAACCCAAAAATAACCTAAGAACCACTAAAAAATATTAATAAAACCCTTTAAATGCAGATTTTTATAACAACTATAAAATAAATTAAAAACTCAAAAAACCATAAATAAAAAACCCCAGAACCCTTAAAAACCCTAAAACACATAAAATCAGAAAAAATGTAAAACCCCATAAAAATAATAAAAGTTCCAAAATAAATAAATAAATAAATAAATAAAAACTAGTAACCCTAAAAACCCCTAAGAAAACCTTAAAACCATAAAATCATTTAAATCCCCTAAAAACATAAAACATTAAAACCCATAAAAAATCCTAAAAAACAAAAAAACAACTAAAAAACCTAAAGAACCCTAAAACCACAATAAAACTATAAAAAACGAAAAACTATTAAAAACATTAAACCCCTAAAAAGGTTTAAAAATATAAAAACCCTTTAAACACTAAAAAAACAAAAACCCCAAATAACCCAAAAACCTCATAAAAAGCCTAAAAATCGTAAAACCTTAGAAATCCCTAAAAACCCTTAAGAACCATAAAATAATAAAACATCCAAAAAATTCCAAAAAATAATAAATTCTAAAAATACTAAAAATCATAGGAAAATCCTATGAACCTGAAAACACTAAAGACACCTAAAATCATAAAAAATGATAAACACCCTAAAAACCCAAAAAAACCCAAAAAAACTCTCAAAGTCATCAAAAACCCTAAAAATACTAAAAATCCACTAAAAATACCTAAAAATATAAAAACCCAGAAACCTTGAAACTCCCTATGTCAAAGAAGATGAGGGATCTATCATGCCTCATCCCCCAAAATTTATGAATGAAAAGAACTTGCATAGCATTACAAGGAAGGCTTATAAAGATGGGTGTGCAGTTCACCCTTCATATCTGAGTCCATATAGGAAACACAAAATTGTGGGATAAAAAATGACCACATAGAGATCCTTTCCACAAGTTCCTCCTTGGAGAGAGCTTCTACCTTCATGTTAACCTCTCTATAGGAATGTCTGACATTGAGAGTGAGCTCCTAGGATTCGCTGATACACTCTATCTAGTGTGGGATAATTCCCTAAGTAAATTTACTATATTTTTTCTTTAGGCCCTCCATTGGTAACATTAAGTCTGATTCGATCCATAGAAGCTTCCACCTAAAAAAGATCACAAAGTTGATCAACTTCACCATTTATCAGTGTTTAGCTTCATACACACATTCATTATTGATGAAGTGAAGAAAGAAATGTTTCCTAAATCCTCAGTGTGTGTAATGACAGCACCACACCTCGAGGGAAGAGGTGAAACCAATAATACACCATCTATATTGTCCTTAAAAATGATGGAATTAGGGGAATCCATCAAATAAATGTCAGCACCAATGGGTTTTTTCTTCTTCTAGACACTGCAAGCATACGCAGAGTAATTATGTCAGTGACATTATTAGAAATTGAACATGTCTAGATGAAATATTCTACATTTAAATCCTTGTGAATTCACATAATTACTCCATTAAATGAGATCCATTTATTTTCAAATGTAGCAGCATTTCGAGCTGCCCATACATGGGCTATGAGGACAACATCCACAGAGAGAATTAGATTATACAACTACTTGAAAAAATTCAGAATAGTGATTTTATATAGTAGGTTCACCAGATAGAAGTCCAGTGAGATTTGAAACCCAAAAATATCATGAGTATAGAACCATAGACTAGCTATGTAGTTGAAATGAACAAATAGGTGTTTCATACCCTCCTCATCCCGCATGTATAGGTGAAAAACTTAGGCAAGATGGAGTTTGGTTTTTTCAGATGATCATGAAATGGTAATATATCCTTCCATAGTTTCCACAGAATTATATGTTTGTGAAGAGGAATAATGAAATTCTGAAATCTAGAGAGCCAAGCTGCATCATTATTTCAATGAAAATGCTAATGTCAGTTGAATTCCCTAGTGTTGAGAAACCAAACCAGCCTCAACTTCCATATAAGAGTGTCAACATCACAGAAATTGTATCTCTAGATTTAATGAATGATATGAGAAGGAATAATTATAGAGATCTCCCCAATAATATTATATAAGTTAGCAATATAATTGTGTTGTATATTGGGTGGAGTAATCACATACTCATCCAGAGGCCTATCTAACCAGGTTGTAGTCCATTAGTTAAAATTAGAATGTTTTGAGACAACCCATTTTGAGAAGGAAATAATTCTCTTCAAAGAGGACCTGATATCAGGACATGTAGAAGTAGGGATGTACCTTGAGAATCCATTGTGTACCCTTTGGTTGAATCTGTCATGTAAAAACTATTGTCTTTCATCTTGATATGTAATCAAGTTCTAGGTTAATCTTCCAAGGAGCATATCATTGAATTTCCTAATATCCTTGATACCCAGTCCACCCATGTGAACTAGTTTAGTTCATTCCTTCTATGAAATAGTAACCATTTTAATTTTATTAAGATTTCCCATCCAAGAAAAGTCCCAAATCTTGGTATGGAGTCCTTAATGGTAGATACAGGCCATCTCTAAATGGGAAAGGCATGTACGAACATAGAGGCGATGAAGGAATTAATAAAGTAGACCCTCCTCACCTGAGACAATGATTTCCCTTTCAATTGAGATAGTTTATTTTTGATCTTTATTGAAATGGTCTGAAGGTGGAAACTTCTGAATTTTCCCTAGAATAGGGTAATAATAAGGTACTCAAAGGGTAATTATCCCCTTTTAACCATAATGTATTTGGAAATTATAAATTATTTGGAGGCTGAGATTCCTTTTACAAAGACCATTTAGGGCATTCTCAAGCTAATTGATTTGCTTGCCAACTTTTCATTCTGCTGAAATACCCTTTTAATTGATGATAAGTTTCCTTTGGTGGCTTGCCTGAAGAGGAGGGTATCATCCACATAAAAAAGATGTGGGGGAACATAGAGATCTCTTACTTCCCTTATCATCCTATATAGACCACATTGGGAGAGGTCAATGATAAAATTATTTAGGTAATCTGCATCAATTGAAAATAGGTGGCCTGAGATTATGTCTCCATGACTAACACTGTGACAGTATTTAAAGAACCCCTTTGGAGAGCCATTAATAAGAATTAAACTCTGGAACTTATCAATATGGTGGAGATAATATCAATAAAGTTGTTGGAGAACCCATATATATTATAGACATTAAAGATGAAGCTCCACTTTATGGTGTAAAAAAGCCTTCGAGATGTCTAATTTCATAGAAAAGTTCCCATACTTGGTTTCATTTGGCATGATATTGATACCTTTTTAGGATGTGTAGAGGAAATCGTTGTTTCTTATTCTTGGAACAAACCCAAATTTATTGGGTGTGATAATATTCTACATAAACATACACAATCTCTTAATCATAATCTTGATTATGATCTTTAGATTGGTGTTTTAAATGGAAATTGGCCAAAATTCCTTCATATCGATATAATTCTCTATAGTTGGAATTAATGAAATAATGTGAGAATAAATTATTTTGGGAATAGATATGGAAATGGAAAAAAATACCTAATTGAATTTGTGATATCCTGATGCATGAAATCCTAGTTGAACACAAAGAACCTATTTCTAAAACCAATGGACCCGTTGCACTCTCTATATTCAAAGTTTACATGGTATCTTTGACCTCTTCTTCATAGGAAGGATCATTTAAGGCATTGTTATGATGCACGTCCAAAAAATCCATAATATAGTTAGAAAGTTGAGTGATATCACCAATTCCATCATCATAGTAGAGTACTTTAAATTATTCCACAATATAACATGACATGTTAGTTTAATATGTGAGAAGAGATCCATTTATGCAAATGGAATATGGTCCTCTCTTGGCATTCTTCCCCTTATGAAATCAATGAAATAACTTAACGTTTTTATCAAAATCTTTGATCCATTTAACATTGAAATGATTCTTTAATAGAAATTACATAAAATCTTGGAGGACATATAGCTTGGTATGGAGTAGAATATCCTCATAGGAGGGTAAATTCAATTGCTGGTGGAGATCTGGAAACTTCAAAGTTGATGTTCAGTATCCTTGATGTCTTCATCCAACCTAGAAAATAAGTTTTTACTCCATTCCCACAAAATAACATTTATTTTTTGAGTTTGGAGGCTATAATGTTAATGGGGATTCCAATAAATGTGTTACTCCATCCCTTGATCACCACCTCCCAGTATCCTAGGATGGTGAGCCAAGCATTATTAAATTTAAATGGAATTGGGTATGTTTTCATGTTGTCCATCTTGATGTCAATAATTAGGGAATTGTAATCTAAATGGGATTTGGGTAGAGTTAACCTAGAGAGAGAAATGGGGGCTCCACAGTCATTAATCTAAAATAATAATATGTTAATCCTACTATATTTCCTTAAATGGATGGTGAATCCACCCATGTGAAGTCAACTCTACTAATGGGAACCTTAGTAAGGTTACAATAATCAATAAAACGAGATAAGTCATCTATAGAAGTTCGGGAGAAGTGAGAGACAAATTTTTCACCTGGTTTCAAAATAGTATTAAATACACCAATTATTATCCAATTCTAATTTATGTCCTCATTATCCTAAGTCAATTCCCTCAAAAGATCCCTTATTCTCATATATAGGCAGGATGGATACAAAAAAGATAGGGTGATGGCATCACCATGAAATATTATTGATAGGGATATGAGTTGAGAGCTCATATCATATGAAAGGACATGGATTTCATCATGATTTAAGACCCATATGGTTTCCAAGGTAGCCTCATTCCTATTGTTAGATACAAAATAATATCTAAGGGGAGACTAATTGAAAACCTTCCAATTTTTAAAATTCATCTTGGGTTTAGCAATTCCAACAACCACTGGAGAGAAGAAAATGCCAAAGTGATGAGTTTGTGGGGGAGTTCCCAAGCCCTTGAAAATTAAAAAAATGATCTTAATTAAACTAGAGGATTGGATCCCATAGACTGAGGTGATATATATTTCATTGTATTCTTATTGGTATAACAACACTTCCCATTTTTCTTCTTTCACTTTTTCATGGTCCTGCCAAGAGGCTTATCGATTGGCTTGGGTTCATGGACTTCAACCCTCTAGTCACCACTATTAAGAGGATGTGTATCATAATCATCTTCACACTCAACAACATCAAACTAGAATTTTTCACTAAGATGGGTGAACTAGTCGGTGGAGGATACCTATATTTTTATAGTTCCCCACCCAATGTTCTTCTGGTAGATTTTTCCATGGAAACAAATGGAAAAAAGCTTTGTTGGGCTCACTCAAGGATGGATTTCCTAATTGGGAATCCATTGTGATTCCTAGGAGGTCATTCTTGACAATGTTAGAGGGGGGATCAGAGGTGACACCCTTTATTTCACTAATGTGACAAGAGTTATCCTATTCTCTAACTGCAAAAGGGAAAGTAATGGCCTCCATCTATTTTTGATGGTCCTCAGAACGATCCTGAGAGTCATCCAGAACCGTGTGGGAATGATGTTGAGTGCACAATGTCTCTTCAATAGGATCAAAAATGGAAAGTGTGAGTGGTGCTTTAGGTATAGTTGTAGCATGAGCTGGTACAACATTCATTATGGGGATATAACCCATAGTGAATGATTTATAATCCCTCCTTGAATCACAAGGAGGCACCACAATAAGAATATGGGTGCACTACAGAGTAGAAATTGTAGACTCAAGCATTACTTGAAGGAGGAGGTTTCCAAAAAAGTATGGATAGTAGGACACTCCCCAACCAAATCAGATGAAACTGGGTCAGGAAAATTGTTCCTCTATTTAGTCTGTAAGGGCATACCTGGATCACGGTGGGTATCAACTAGCTTCACCAAAGGAGTCAGTTGTTCATCATGCCCATGAGGAACAAGAATTATAGTGTTAGTAATGATAAGAATACTAGAAATTATTCATATATGACCGATGTATTCTGGAATCCACAGTGGTCTTGGGATCCTAGAGAAAAACATTAGAATTTACATCCTTAGGGTGATTAATGAGGGGATTAGAGGTGGATGGACTAGGAGTCTTCTACTTTCCTTTCTTTATATTTTTCTTGCAGGTGTTAGCAACATGCTCAAAAAGATTACAAACACTACATTATTTAATCCATATATAATTGAAGAGAATACGACCAAAGAAGATACAATGAAAGTAGAATTTGGGCTTTCTTTCATATTGAATTTTGAGAGTGAGGTTATCCTCAAGAGTATGAGGAAAACCTCCTCAACCAGAGTGTTTTCCATGTCTACCTCAACTTTAACTATGGCATGATTCCCGTATCTTGAGTTGTCTATCTTCATATCAATATTGATTGGGAATCCAATAGAGGAGGAAATGCCCCACATAATCCAGGGATTCAAGTATATCTATTTAAGCTTGCAGATATGAATCTATACCAAGGTGAAAGTGTTATTCACACTAGAGGGGTCAAAATTTTGATCCCAATCTTGTATTAAGAGAAGAAATAGTTTGAGATTGAGCATGTTGAAGTTCCATTAACCAAATTTCCAGTCATATAAGGGAAACACAGGGTTATAATATCCCCTTCACATAGTTGTCATCTTCCATTCGTCGAACCACCAAATTTCAACAATGCATTTGGAAAGCCACTGAATTCCCAAAGCTTTTCCCATTTCTAGATCATAACCCTAGCAGTGATGGAAAATCATAATAAGCTCATATGTTCTTCCACTACCTCAAAATTATTAGATACATGCGCAGACAACCATTTTTTGATAACTCACCTTGTAGAAGGAACACTAAAGTCCAAGAAAGAGAACCAAGCCACCGCTTTCACAACCTCCGCAAAATTCTTCTTCTGGCTAGCTGCCTCTAGAGCCACATAGTGATATTTAGGCTTTTATATGTCAGGACTACATATTCCGAAAAGCTCTATATTCCCAACCCAAACCCCAAAAAAATCATAAAACCCCTAAAGACCATCAAAAAACCTCAAACCATAAAACCCCCCAAAATCACTAAAACCCTTTAAACCCCTTAAAATATTCACAAAAATCTAAAAACCCTTAAACCCCCTAAAAATTCAAAAACATCCTACAAAAAAATAAACCAAAACCCAAAAAAACCCAACAAAAATCCTTCAAATCCCAAGACACCTTAAAAATCCCAAAAATCATAAGCAAGATCTATAAACCCTTAATAACTCAAAAAAACCCTAAAAACATAAAAAGATAAAAAAACATAAAAACATTTAAAAACATTCAAAACCCTAAAAACCATTAATATGCTATAACCCTAAAAACACTCAAATCCATAAAAACACTGAGAAAAATAAAAAACCTAAAATCACTAAAAATGTTAAAAACATTGAAAAATATTAAGAAACCATAAAATCATAAAAACAAAAGAAAACCCTAGAAAACCTTTAAAAGGATAAAAACCCCTCTAAAATACCCTAAAAACCCTAAAACCAATAAAAAATGAACCCCTAAAAACCTTATTCATAAAAAATGATAAAAAACCTAAAACCACCTAAAAATTCTAAAAAGCCAATAGACCTCTAAAAATGTTAAAAAAAACTCTAGAAAACCTAAAACCCCTAAAAAACCTCTGAAAACCCAAAAAAACCAAAAAAACCCTCAACACATATAAATCCCTAAAAAAACTCAAAGTACTTAGAAACCCTAAAACCATAATAATCCTAAGGAATTCCAAAAAATCCAGAGAAATGTAAAAAATCCTAAAAACCATGAAAACCCATAAGAATACCTTAAAAAACTAAAATCACTTAAACCCCAAAAAACCCAAAAAAATTACAAAAACCAAAAAAACCTAAAAATTGTAAAAAAAACTTAAAATCCGTCAAAATCCCTAAAACCCCTAAAAACCATAAAAATCTTAAAATAGAAATAAAAATGTATAAAAATATAAAAAACCCTAAAAACCCTGAAAACCCTTAAGATAACCTTGAAATACTAAGAACACATAAAACCCATAAAAGATTAAAAATTTCTAAAAATAGTAGAAAACCCTAAAAAGACCCTAAAACCCTCAAAACCCACTAAAATATCTAAATCTCCTAAAAACAATAAAAAATACTAAAACCCAGAAACCCCCCCCCCCCAAAACCACTAAAAAATCTAAAAACCATTTAAGCCCCTATTCTTTTAAAAAAATATAAACCCCCTTAAAACCCCTAAAATTCTCAAAATACATTAAAACCCAAAAAACACATAAAAACCATAAAAATACTCAAACCCTCAAAATCCGTAAAAACAAAAAATAATAAAAAATCCATAATATCCCTAAAAACATAAATAACAATAAAAACCTTAGAAACCCCTATTAAAACCTTAAAAACGAAAAAAACATAAAACCCATAAAAACATAAATAAGTCTCAAAACCTAAAAAAACCTAAAACCCCTTAAACCCTCAACATACATAAATACCATAAAAACCATTAAAATTCTAAATAAATTCATGAAAATCCCTAAAAACATAATAAAACATATTATTCTGAAAACCCCTGAAATCTCTGGAAAAAACTAAGAAAACCTTAGAAACCTAAAAAACATTTAAAACCCCTAAAAACCAAAAAACCATAAAAACTGTAAAACCTTAAAAATCCATTAAAACCCTAAAAAAATTGAAAAACTAAAAATCCTTAAAAATACATAAAACATAAAAAACAATAAATACCTTGATAAATCCTTAGAAAGACTTAAATACATAAACACACATAAAACCTCTAAAAAAGGTAAAAATAATAAAAACCCTAAAAACCAAAAAAAAAACACCATCAAAATCTCTAAGAACCCTAAATATCCTAAATAATCACTGAAAGTCCAAAAAAACAAAAAAAAACCTAAAACCCCAAAAAATATACTAAAACAAAAAAAACCTAAAAACAATTAAAACCTTTGAAAACCCTAAAAAACCCCAAAAAACCACTAAAAACTCCCAAAACCTGTGAAACCCATAAATTTTTTTGAAAACTCTAAAATATCCTAAAAACCCTAAAACCCAAAAAACTATAAAAACCTAAAATACAAAAAATCCCTAAAACCCCTAAAAAACCTAAATATCCTAAAAATACCTAAAAACGTAAAAAAACCCGAAAACCCATTAGAAAACCTTAATAAACTAAAACACCTAAAACCCCTATAAAATACTAAAACCCGAATAAACCATAAAAACCCTGAATCCATAAAAACCAAAAAAAACTTAAAAATACCAAAAATTCACTTAAAATATAAAACCCCCTAAAAATGTCAAAGAACACTAAAGAAAAAATTAAAAACCTAAAAATACGTAAAATCCCAAAAAACATAAAAAATACTAAAAATCCTAATAGTCCCTAAAAATTAAAAAACCCAAAAGCCCTATATAGTCCATAAAACCCAACTAAGAACTCTAAAACACTTTAGACACCTAAAATATTAAAAAACTCTAAAAAACTGTGAAAATTTTAAGAAACTAAAAACACCCTATAAAACCCGAAAAAAATGTAAAACCTCGAAAAACTGTAAAACCCAAAACAATCCTAAAACCCTAAAAATCCCTTAAAACCATAAAATCTTAAAAAATACTTAAAAACCCTTAAAACATAAATAACCCTCTCAATCCTAGGAAAAAATTAAAATCCTAAAAACTCTTAAAACACCTATAACATTAAAAATTACTAAATCCCTAAAAACCATAAAAACACTAAAAATCCATAAAACCATGAAAACCAATGAAAAACTAAAAAATATTTAAAAATATGAAAAAATGTAAGAAACCGAAATAAAATTGAAAAAAACCTTAAAAACCTAAAAGAACTTTAAATCCCTAAAGAACCTAAAAACCCAAAAAATAAATAAAACACCGCAAAACCTGTAAAAACACCTAAAAGTAATAAAATCATGAAATCATCTTAAAAACCTTAAAACCACATAAAAACCCTAAAAATCTTCAAAACACATAAAACCCTTTAAACCCCTAAAATGTTAAAAAAAATCTAAAACCCTCAAAAACTGAAAAAGATCCTAAAAATCAAAAAAAACTAAAAAGACTCTAAACCCTTAAAAACCTCTAAAACCCCTCAAATCCCTAAAAACCATAAAATCATAAAATTCCTAAAATTCCCTAAAAATCCAAAAAAATGTAAAACACCCTAAAAACCTTAAAACCCCAAAGAAAAACATAAAAAACTAAAAACACTTCAAACCCCTAAAAACCTAAAAAAACAAAAAAAACTATAAAATCCTAAAAACCATAAAAATGTGATAATTCACAAAAACCCTAAAAACCAATAAAAATCTAGAAAATCCATAAAAATCACTAAAAACATAAAAACCATAAAATCCTTATAAATCATAAGAAAAAATTAAAAACTAAAAACAATTAAAACCCCTTAAAAACAAATATTACATTACAAATCATAGAAGTACCTAAAATCCCAAAACCTCTAAAAACCAAAAAAACTCTAAAAACTTAAAAACACTAAAAACCCATAAAAACCATAAAAGTACTAAAACCTATAAAAACCCTTTAAACCCTCAAAATCAATAAAAAAATCCCAAATCCAAGAAACCCTAAAAAAACTAAAAACTTCCCAATACCACAGAAACACATAAAAACACTAAAAAATATAAAAAGAAATAAAAACCCTCATAATTCATAAAAACCATAAAAATACTAAAAATCCCTAAAATCCCAAAAAACTTAAAAATACCCAAAAAATATATAAACGTTATTAAATCTTTAAAATCCAAAAAAAAATTGTAACCCCTAAAATAAAAAAATCACTAAAACCCTTAAAAATACAGTAAAACCCCTAAAACCCCATAAAAATATTAGAACTTATTACAAATTTAAAAAAACTAAACCCCCAAAAAAACACTAAAACCCCCCTAAAAATATTAAATCCCCTTAAACCCCTAAATGTGTTCAAATAATCTAAAACCCTTAAAAACACTAAAAAACTAAAAAAAACCCAAAAACCTAAAAAACTCATAAAATCCTAAAAACCCTAAAAACCATCAAATTCCTTAAAAACCCTAAAACCGTGAAAATATTAAAAATTCCCTAAAAATGTTAAAAGTCCTGAAAAATAAAAAATTACCCTAAGAAAACCTTAAAAACCTAAAAACTCTTAAAACCCCTAAAAACATATAAAACTCTAAAAACCCTAAAAAAATAAAACCACAAAAAAACATAGATTCAAAAAAACACATCAAAACCATTAAAACATACAAAACACATAGAAACCTTAAAAATCCATAAACCATAAAAACACCTAAAAATCCATAAAAACACTAAAAATCATAAAAACCCTTGAAACCCCTCAAAATGCATAAAAACTAAAACCCCTAAAACCAAAATATTCCATAAAAATCCAAAAAATCCAAAAACCACTAAAATAGTAAATATCATAAAAACCATAAAAAATCTTGAAAACTCCAAAACCCTAAAACAGTAAAAACCCTAAAACCCCTAAAAACTATTAAAACCCCTAAAAAATAAAAAACCCTAAAACCCATAGAAATAAAAAAACCACTAAAAACTGTAAAAATACAAAATCCTAAAGACATTAAAAAACTCTAAGAAACCTTAAAAACCCTAAAAACTCAAAAAACCCTTACAACCCTAAAAACCCATGAAATTCCTAAAAACCCAAAAAAAACTAAAAACACACAAAATCCCTAAAAACCTATAAAATAAAAAAAATATATTAAAAATTCCTAAATATCACATATGATGTAAAAAATTCTAAAACCCTAAGAATACCATAGAAATCAACAAACACTTAAAACCCAAAAAATGTAAAAAAAATGTGAAAAACCGTGAAAACCCCTAAAAATCCCTAAAAACCATAAAATTCATAAAGACTGTAAAAATACATGAAAATGTAAAGACCTTAGAAATAATAAAAACACTAAGAAAAACTTATAAATATAAACCCACATAAAACCTCTAAAATACCAGAAAACAACTAAACCCTAAAAAGGTAAAATCCCAAAAAACCCTAAAATCCTTCAAAATCCCTAAAACACCTAAAAACTAAAAAAAAATAAAAATACCTTAAAATATAAAAATCCCAAAATCACAGAAAATCCCTAAAAACCCTAAAAACCTAAAAACGCATCAAACCCAAACCTAAAAAATGAAAAAAAAAATACTAAAGGACCCTAAAATCCCAAATAAACACATATAAACCATAAAACCCCTTAAAAACTTAAAACCCAAAAATAACCTAAGAACCACTAAAAAATATTTAAAAACCCTTTAAATGAATATTTTTATAACAACTATAAAAAAAATTAAAAACTCAAAAAACCATAAATAAAAAACCCCAAAAACCGTTAAAAACCCTAAAACACATAAAATCACAAAAAATGATAAAACCCCATAAAAATACTAAAAGTTCCCTAAAAAATAAATAAATAAATAAATAAAAACTAGTAAACCTGAAAACCTCAAAGAAAACCTTAAAACCATAAAATCATTTAAATCCCCTAAAAACATAAAAACATTAAAACCAATAAAAAATCCTAAAAACCAAAAAAAAAACAACTAAAAAACCTAAAGAACCGTAAAACCCCAATAAAACTATAAAAAACTAAAAACTCTTAGAAACCTTAAACCCCTAAAAATGTTTAAAAATATAAAAACCCTTTAAAGACTAAAAAAACAAAAACCCCTAAAAACCCAAAACCTCATAAAAAGCCTAAAAATCGTAAAACCTTTGAAATCCCTAAAAACCCTTAAGAACCATGAAATAATAAAACATCCAAAAAATTCCAAAAAATAATAAACTCTAAAAATACTAAAAATAATAGGAAAATACTAAGAACCTGAAAACACTAAAAACACCTAAAATCATAAAAAAATGATAAACACCCTAAAACCCCTAAAAACCCAAAAAACCCTCAAAGTCCTCAAAACCCCTAAAAATACTAAAAAAACCACTAAAAATCCCTAAAAATATAAAAACCCAGAAACCTTGAAACTCCATATGTCAAAGAAGATGAGGGATCTATCACGCCTCTTCCCCAAAAATTTATTAATGAAAAGAACTTGCATAGCATTACAAGGAAGGCTTATAAAGATGGGTGTTGAGTTCACCCTTCATATCCGAGTCCATATAGGAAAAACAAAATTGTGGGATAAAAAATGACCACATAGATATCCTTTCCACAAGTTCCTCCTTGGAGAGCACTTCTACCTTTATGTTCACCTCTCCATAGGAATGTCTGACATTGAGAGTGAGCTCCTAGTATTCGCTGATACACTCTATCTAGTGTGGGATAATTCCCTAAGTAAATTTACTATATTTATTCTTTAGGACCTCCATTGGTAACATTAAGTCTGATTCGAACCATAGAAGCTTCCACCTATAAAAGATCACAAACTTGATCAACTTCACCATTTCTCAGAGTTTAGCTTCATACACACATCGATTATAGATGAAGTGAAGAAAGAAATGTTTCCTAAATCCTCAGTGTATGTAATGAAAACACCACACCTCGAGGGAAGCGGTGAAACCAAGACTACACCATCTATATTTTCCTTAACAAATGATGGAATTAGGGGAATCCATCAAATAAATGTCAGCACCAATGGGTTTTTTCTTCTTCTAGACACTCCAAGCATACACAGAGTAATTATGTTAGTGACATTATTAGCCATTGAACATGTCTAGATGAAATATTCTATATTGAAATCCTTGTGAATTCCCATAATTACTCCATTAAATGAGATCCGTTTATTTTCAAATGTAGTAGCATTTCGAGCTTCCCATACATGGGCTATGAGGACAACATCCACAGAGAGAATCAGATTATACAACCACTTGAAAAAATTCAGAATAGGGATTTTATATAGTAGGTTCACCAGATAGAAGTTCAGTGAGATTTGAAACCCAAAAATGTCATGATCATAGAACCATAGACTAGCTATGTAGTTGCAGTGAACAAATAGGTGTTTCATACCCTCCTCAGCCCGCATGTATAGGTGAAAAACTAAGGCAAGATGGAGTCTGGTTTTTTCAGATGATCATGAAATGGTAATATATCCTTCCATAGTTTCCACAGAATTATATGTTTATGAAGAGGAATTATGAAATTATGAAATCTAGAGAGCCAAGATTCATCATTATTTCATGGAAAATGCTAATTTCAGTTGAATTCCCTAGGGTTGAGAAAACAAACCAGACTCAACTTCCATATAAGAGTGTCAACATCACAGAAATTATATCTCTAGATTTAAAGAATGATATGAGAAGGAATAATTATATAGATCTACCAAATACTATGATATAAATTAGCAATATACTTGTGTTGTCTATTGGGTGGAGGCATCACATACTCATCCAGAGGCCTATCTAACCAGTTTGTAGTCCATTAGTTAAAATTAGAATGTTTTGAGCCAACCCATTTTGAGAAGGACATAATGATCTTCAAAGAGGACCTGATATCAGGACATGTAGATGTAGGGATGTACCTTGATAATCTATTGGGTACCCTTTGGTTGAATCTGTCATGTAAAAACTATTTTATTTCATCTTGATATGTAATCAAGTTATAGGTTAGTCTTCCAAGGAGCATATCATTGAATTTCGTAATATCCTTGATACCCAGTCCACCCATGTGAACTTTTTTAGTTCATTCCTTCTATGCAATAGTAACCATTTTCCTTTTATTAAGATTTCCCATCCAAGAAAAGTCACAAATCTTGGTATGGAGTCCTTTATGGTAGATACAGGCCATCTCTAAATGGGAAAGTCATGTACGAACATAGATGTGATGAAAAAATTAATAAAGTAGACCCTCCTCGCCTGAGACGTTGATTTCCCTTTCAATTGAGATAGTTTATTGGTGAACTTTATTGAAATAGTCTGAAGGTGGAAACTTCTGACTTTTCCCTAGAATAGGGTAATAACAAGGTACTCAATGGTTAATTATCCCCTTTTAACCATAATGTATTTGGAAATTATAAATTATTTGGAGGCTGATATTCCTTTTATAAAGACCATTTAGTTATTTCTCAAGCTAATTGATTTTCAAGCCACCTTTTCATTCTGCTGAAATATCCTTTTAATTGATGATAAGTTTCCTTTGGTGGCTTGCCTGAAGAGGAGGGTATCATCCACATAAAAAATATGTGGGCGAACATAGAGATCCCTTACTTCCCTTATCATCCTGTATAGACCACATTGGGAGAGGTCAACGATAAAATTATTTAGGTAATCCGCATCAATTGAAAATAGGTGGCATGAGATTGAGTCTCCATTCCTAACACCATGAGAGCATTTAAAGAACCCCTTTGGAGATCCATTAATAAGAATTAAACTCTGGAACTTATCAAGATGGGGGATATAATATCAATAAATATGGTGGAGAACCCATATATATTATGGACTTTGAAGATGAAGCTCCACTTTATGGTGTAAAAAAGCCTTCGAGATGTCTAATTTCATAGAAAAGTTCCCATACTTGGTTTCCTTTGGCATGATATTAGTAACATTTTAGGATGTGTAGAGGAAATATTTGTTTCTTATTCTTGGAACAAACCCAAATTTATTGGGTGTGATAATATTCTACATAAACATACCCAATCTCATAGTCATAATCTTGATTATGATCTTTAGATTGGTGTTTTTAGTGGAAATTGGCCAAAATTCCTTTATATCGATATAATTATCTATAGTTGGAATTAATTATATAATGTGAGAATAAATTATTTGGGGGATAGATATGGAAATAGAAAAAAATACCTAATTTAATTTGTGATATCCTGATGCATGAAATCCCAGTTGAACATAAAGAACCTATTTCTAAAACCAATGGACCTGTTGCACTCTCTATATTCAAAGTGTACATGGTATCTTTGACCTCTTCTTCATAGGAAGGATCATTTAAGGCATTTTTATGATGCACGTCCAAACAATACATAATATAGTTAGAAAGTTGAGTGATATCACCAATTCCATCATCATAGTAGAGTACTTTAAATTATTCCACAATATAACATGACATGTTAGTTTCATATGTGAGAAGAGATCCATTTATGCAGATGGAATATGATCCTCTCTTGGCATTCTTCCCCTTATTAAATCAATGAAATAACTTGAAGTTTTTATCAAAATCTTTGATCCATTTAACATTGAAATGATTCTTTAATAGAAATTACATAAAATCATGGAGGACATAGAGCTTGGTATGGAGTAGAATATCCTCATGGGAGGGTAAATTCAATTGCTGGTGGAGATCTGGAACCTACAAAGTTGAGGTTCAGTATCTTTGATGTCTTCATCCAACCTAGAAAATAAGTTTTTGCTCCATTCCCACAAAATAACATTTATTTTGTGAGTTTGGAGGACATAATGTTAATGGGGATTCCAATAAATTTTCTACTCCATCCATTGATCACCACCTCCCAGTATCCTAGGATGGTGAGCCAAGCATTATTAAATTTAAATGGAATTGGGTATGTTGTCATGTTGTCCATCTTGATGTCAATAATTAGGGAATTGTAATCTAAATGGGATTTTGGTAGAGTGAACCTAGAGAGAGAAATGGGGGCTCCACAGTCATTAATCTAAAATAAGAATATGCTAATCCTACTATATTGCATTAAATTGATGGTGAATCCACCCATCTGAAGTCAACTCTACTAATGGGAACCTTAGTGAGGTTACAATGATCAATACAACGAGATAAGTCATCTATAGAGGTTCGGGAGAAGTGAGTGAAATTTTTTTCACCCGGTTTCAAAATAGTATTAAATACACCAATTATTATCCATTTCTAATTTAAGTCCTCATTATCCTAAGTAAATTCCCTCAAAAGATCCCTTATTATCATATATAGTCCGGATGCATACAAAAAAGATAGGGTGATGGAATCACCATGAAATATTATTGATAGGGATATGAGTTGAGAGCTCATATCATATGAAAGGAGATGGATTTCATCATGATTTGAGACCCATATGGTTTCCAAGGTAGCCTCATTCCTATTTTTAGATACAAAATAATATCTAAGGGGTGACTAATTGAAAACATTCAAATTTTTAAAATTCATCTTGGGTTCAGCAATTCCAACAACCACTGGAGAGAAGAAAATGCCAAAGTGATGAGTTTGTGGGGGAGTTCCCAAGCCCTTGAAAATTAAAAAACATGACCTTAATTAAACTAGAGGAGTGGTTCCCATAGACTGAGGTGATATATATTTCATTGTATTCTTATTGGTATAACAACACTTCCCATTTTTCTTCTTTCACGTTTTCATGGCCCTGCCAAGAGGCTTATCGATTGGCTTGGGTTCATGGACTTCAACCCTCCAGTCACCACTATTAAGAGGATGGGTATCATAATCATCTTCACACTCAACAACATAAAACTTGAATTTTTCACTAAGCTGGGTGAACTAGTTAGTGGAGGATACCTATATTTTTATAGTTCCCCACCCAATGTTCTTCTAGTAGATTTTTTCATGGAAACAAGTGGAAAAAATCTTTGTTGGGCTCACTCAAGGATTGATTTCATAATGGGGAATCCATTGTGATTCCTAGGAGTTCATTCTTGACAAGGTTAGAGGGGGGATCAGAGGTGACACCCTGTATTTCACTAATGTGACAAGAGTTCTCCTATTCTCTAACTGGAAAAGGGAAAGTAATGGCCTCCTTCTATTTTTGATGGTCCTCAGCACGGTCCAGAGAGTCATCCAGAACCGTGTGGGCATGATGTTGAGTGCACTATGTCTCTTCAATAGGATCAAAAATGGAAACTGTGAGTGGTACTTTAGGTATAGTTGTAGCATGAGCTGGTACAACATTCATTATGGGGATATAACCCACAGTGAATGATTTATAATCCCTCCTTGTATCACAAGAAGGCACCACAATAGGAATATGGGTGAACTACAAAGTAGAAATCATAGACTCAAGCATTCCTTGAAGGAGGGGGTTTCCAAAATAGTATGTATAGTAGGACACTCCCCAACCAAATCAGATGAAACTGGGTTAGGGAAATTTTTCCTCTATTTAGTCTGTAAGGGCATACCTGGATCACGGTGGGTATCAACTAGCTTCACCAAAGGAGTCAGTTGTTCATCATTCCCATGAGGAACAAGAATTATAGTGTTAGTAATGATAAGACTACTAGAAATTATTCATATATGACCGATGTATTAAGGAATCCACAGTGGTCTTGGGATCCTAGAGGAAAACATTAGAATTTTCATCCTTAGGGTGATTAATGAGGGGATTAGAGGAGGATGGACTAGGAGTCTTCTGCTTTCCTTTCTTGCTATTTTTCTTCCAGGTGTTAGCATCATGACCACAAAGATTACAAACACTGCATTCCTTAATCCATCTATATTTGGAGAGAATACGACCAAAGAAGTTACAATGAAAGTAGAATTTGGGCTTTCTTTCATATTGAATTTTGAGAGTGAGGTTATCCTCCAGAGTATGAGGAAAACCTCCTCAACCGGAGTGTTTTCCATGTCAACCTCAACTTGAACTCTGGCATGATTGCCGTATCTTGAGTTGTCTATCTATATGTCAATATTGATTGGGAATCCAACAGAGGAGGAAATTCCCCACATGATCCAGGGATTCAAGTAGATCTATTTAATCTTGCAGATATGAATCTCTACCAAGGTGAAAGTGTTATTCACATTAGAGGGGTCAATATTTTGATCCCAATCTTGTATGAAGAGAAGAAATGGTTTGAGATTGAGCATGTTGATGTTCCATAAACAAAATTTCCAGTCATATAAAGGAAACACAGTGTGATAATATCCCCTTCACATAGTTGTCATATTCCATTCGTCGAACCACCAAATTTCAACAATGCATTTGGAAAGTCACTGAATTTCCAAAGCTTTTCCCGTTTCTAGATCATAACCCTAACAGTGATGGAAAATCATAATAATCTAATATGTTCTTCCACTAACTCAAAATTATTAGATACATGTGTAGCACACCATTTTTTGATAACTCACCTTGTAGAAGGAACACTAAAGTCCAAGAAAGAGAACCAAGCCACTGCTTTCACAACCTCTGCAAAATTCTTCTTTTGGCTAGCAGCCTCTGGAGCCACATAGTGATATTTAGGCTTTGATATGTCAGGACTACATATTCCGAAAATATCTATATGCCCAACCCAAACCCCAAAAAAATCATAAAACCCATAAAGACCATCAACAAACCTCAAACCATAAAAACCCCAAAAATCACTAAAACCCCGTTAAACCCCTTAAAATGTTGAAAAAAATCTAAAAACCCTTAAAACCCCTAAAAATTCAGAAACATCCTACAAAAAAATAAACCAAAACCCACAAAAGAACCTACAAAAACCCTTCAAATCCCATGAAACCTTAAAAATCCCAAAAATCATAAGCAAGAACTATAAACCCTTAATAACTCAAAAAAACCCTAAAAAGATAAAAATATAAAAAAACATAAAACAATTTAAAAACATTCAAAACCCTAAAAACCATTAATACCCTATAACCCTAAAAACACTCATATCCATAAAAACGCTGAGAAAAAAAACCTAAAATCACTAAAAATGTTAAAAACATTGAAAAATATTAAGAAACCATAAAATCTTAAAAACACAAGAAAACCCTAGAAAACCTTTAAAAGGCTAAAAACCCCTAAAACCCCTCCAAAATACACTAAAAACCCTAAAACCAATAAAAATGAACCCTTAAAAACCTTAGTCATAAAAAACGATAAAAAATCTAAAACCACCTAAAAATTATAAAAAGACAATAAACCTCTAAAAATGATAAAAAAACTCTAGAAAACCTAAAACCCCTAAAAAACCTCTGAAAAACCAAAACAAAACCAAAAAAACCCTCAACACATATAAATCCCTAAAAAAACTCAAAGTACTTAGAAACCCTAAAACCATAATAATCCTAAAGAATCCCAAAAAATCCAGAGAAATGTAAAAAATCCTAAAAACCATGAAAACCCATAAGAATACCTTAAAAAACTAAAAGCACTTAAACCCCAAAAAACCAAAAAAATAATTACAAAAACAAAAAAAACCTAAAAATTGTAAAAAAAACTTAAAATCCCTCAAAATCCCTAAAACCCCTAAAAACCATAAAATTCTTAAAATAGCCATAAAAATCTATAAAAATTTAAAAAAACCTAAAAACCCTAAAAACCCTTAAGATAACCTTGAAATCCTAAGAACAAATAAAACCCATAAAAGATTAAAAATTTCTAAAAATCGTAGAAAACCCTAAAAAGACCCTAAAACCCCCAAAACCCACTAAAATATCTAAATCTTCTAAAAACAATAAAAAATACTAAAACCCAGAATACCCCCCCCCCCAAACCACTAAAAAATCTAAACCCCGTTTAAGCCCCTTAACTTTTAAAAAATATAAACCCCCTTCAAAACCCTAAAACTCTCAAAAAACATTAAAACCCAAAAAACCGATAAAAACCATAAAAATACTCAAACCCTAAAAATATGTAAAAACAACAAATAATAAAAAATCCATAATATCCCTAAAAACATAAATAAAAATAAAAACCCTTGAAACCCTTATTAAAACCTTAAAAACCAAAAAACATAAAACCCATAAAAACATAAAAAACTCTCAAAACCTAAAAAAAACCTAAAACCCCTAAAACCCTCAACATACGTAAATACCATAAAAACCATTAAAATCCTAAATAAATACATGAAAATCCCTAAAAACATAAAAAACCATATTATTCTGAAAACCCCAAAGAAAACCATAAAACCTTAAAAATAATTAAAACACTTGAAAACCTAAAAATCTATAGCAACGATAAATACTCGAAAAAGCCTAAAAATCTTCAAAATCCATAAAAACGCAAAAAAACGGAAAATCATAAAAAATCCCTAAAACCCTAAAAACATAAAAACCCCTAAAATTCAGAAAAACACTAAGAAAATATTAAAAATCTAAAAACACTTCAAAACCATAAAATCCCTAAGAATGCTAAAAACTCTAAAAAACCCTAAAAGACCCTAAAAACTTTTAAAAACCCATAAAAACAAAAAAACCCCATAAAAGCCTTTAAAAACCATAAAACCTAGAAAACCCCTTAAAACCTCTAAATACTCTATAAACCCATTCAACCCCTAAAAATGTTAAAAACTCTAAGAATAATAAAAATCTCTTAAAACCCCTAAAACCCAAAAAAAATATAAAACCTTAAAAACCATAGAACCCCATAAATATAAAAAAAATAAAAAATCTATAAATACTTAAAAAATTTAAAACCCCTAAAAAACTAAAAAACATTAAAACCCAAAAAAACCCTAAAGACCCATAAAACCCTCAAAATCTAAAAAAATACCATAAAAATCCAAAAAATCCCTAAAAATGTACAGCACTCTAAAAAGACAGAAAAATACTAATAAAAACTTAAAAACCTAAAAAAATATAAAACCCTTAAAAACCAAAAATGCTAAAAACCCAATAAAACCCTAAAATACATTCAAATCCATAAAAACCATAAAACCCGTAAAACCACTATAAAATTTTAAGACCCTTTAAACCCTTAAAAATGTTTAAATCTCAAAAAAAACTTATAAACACTAAAAAACTCAAAAAAATCCTAAAAACCTTTAAAAACCAAAAAAATACATAAAACTCTTAAAAAACACTAATACCCTAAAAATCACTTAAAATCATAAAAATCATATAAATCCTAAAATGATCTAAAAATCCAAAAAAACATAAAAGCCTCTAAAAACTCTTAAAACCCATAAGAAAACCTTAAAACCCCTAAAACAATGAAAAACCCTAAAAATATAAAAAATGCTAAAATTCCTATTAAATCCCAAAAACCCAAAAACCCCCAAAATATCTAAAAACCCTAAAAAATATAAAAATCCTAAAAAGACATAAAATCCCTAAAAATATAAAAAACCATAAAACCCTAAAAATCCATAAGAACAAACGTAAAAATTGAAAAAAATTTAAAACCCCTAAAAATTATATAAATCTAAAACCATAACAGACCATGAAATCCCTAAAACCCAAAAAACCCCCTAAAACCAAAAAAATCCATATAAACCCTATAAACCACTAAAAAAATCTAAAAACCCTTTAATCCCATAAAAACATTAAAAAAAACATAAAACCCTAGAAACTCAAAAAATAACCAAAACCCCAAGAAACCATAAAAACCCTAAAACCTCCAAAACCATTAAAATCCCTAAAACCCCATAAAAATCCTCAAAACCGATAAAAATACATAAAATGTAAAAAACCGTAAAAATATTGAAATCCAGTTAGAAAACTATAAAAAAAATAAAACACCTAAACCCGCAAAAAATGTAAAAGCATTAATACCATAAAAATACTAAAAACCTAAAAAACTATAAAAACCACAAAATTTTCTAAAACCCTAAAAACGATAAAAATCCTTAAAATGAACTAAAAATTCCTAAAACATAAAAAACCATAAAAATATAAATAAACCTAATAAACCCATAAAAATTCACATAAAACCTCTAAAATCTTAAAATAAATACTAAAAACCCTTAAATACCCCCAAACTCTAGAAACCATTAAAACCCATAAACACCCTTAAAACTATAAAAATTGCTAAAACCCATAAAAAGCATAAAAACCACTAAAAATCTAAAAAACATTAAAATCCATAAAAACATTATAAAATATAAAAAGAAAAAAAAACTCCAAAAAACTCATAAAAACCATAAAAACCAAAAAACTACCCCAAAAATCCCCCAAAACCCTTAAAACCATAAAAAACAATAAAAATCCCAAAGTCCATAAAAACATATAAAAACCCTTAAAACCTTAAAACCCTAAAAACACCTATAACCCATAAAAACATAAAAATGAAAAAAACATAAAAACTAATTAAAACCGTAAAAACCCTAAAACCCCTCAAAATCCCTAAAAACAATAAAGACCCATAAAAGTATTAAAAAATCGATAAAAATATCTAAGAGGTAAAAAACCTAAAAGCCCTAAAAACCCTAACAAGACAATAAAATTTTAAAAATAGTTAGAACCCTAAGAAAACCTACAAATGCAAAAACCCCTTAAAACCCTAAAACCCTATTAAACTCTCAAAATCCTTAAATGACCTAAAAGATCTAAAAATCATAAAAAAATCTATGAAAATCCATAAAAACATAAAAACAAAAAGAAACTTGAAAACCCCTAAGAAAACCAAAAAAACCTAAAAACATTTAAAATAACTAAAAACCTTGAAAACCATAAATACCCTAAAAACCCTAAAAAACTATAAAAACCATAAAACCCCAAAAATTCTTTAAAAAACTCAAAAACCCATAAAAACCATAAAACCTACTAAAACCACTAAAATGAATTTAAACCCCTAAAAACATTAAAATATATAAAAAATATTTCAAAACCTAACATAACAAAAAAAGAACCTAAGAACCAAAAAGAAATCCATAAAAAAACTAAAACCCTAAAACCCTCAAAATCCCTAAAAATTTAAAAACTATAAAAATCCTTAAAATCCTTAAAATATCCATAAAAATGTGAAAAACAAAAAAAAGCCTGAAAACCCTTTTAAAACCATAAACACCTAAAAACAATTAAAACCCTTAAAATCCTATAAAACTCAAAAAACACCAAAATGAAACAAAACCATAAAAACACTCCAAATCCCTAAAAACCTAAAAAACTAAAAATATACTTAAAAATTCCTAAAAATACATTAAAAAAACCCCCAAAACCCTGAAAACCCCTAAAAAAAATAAAAACCTAAAAACACATAAAACCCCTAAAAATGAAAACAAATCTAAAAACCATAAAACACAGTAAAAATTCTAAAAAACCCTAAAAACCATAAAAACTCCTAAAAACCTTAAAAACGCTAAAACCCATAAAATCCTAAAAATACTATAAACACTAAAAACACTTTAAACCACTAAAAATGTTGAGAAACACTAAAAACATTAAAACCATAAAAAAGATCAAAAAAATAATAAAACCCAAATAAACATAAAAACCCTAATAGCACTAAAAACCCCTAAAACCCGTCAAAATACCTAAAACCCTAAAAACTTAAAAAATCCTAAAAAATGATAAAAATTTATAAAAAAAATCCAAAATAAATTTAAAAATACTAAAAACACTAAAAACCCTCAAATACCCAAAAACCATAACAATCGTTAAAATATGTAAAAACCATAAAAAATAATAAATCCTAAAAACCATGAATATCCCAAAGAAAACATTAAAAACCAAAATCTATTAATACCCCTAAAAACCTAAAAAATGCTAAAACACTTAAAAACCTAAAAATCCATTAAAACACTAAAAACATAGAAATTATAAAAAGCCTGAAAAATATTTTAATACATAAAAACCCAAAAAACCTTGAAACCACCTAAGAAAACATTAAAACCCCAAAAAACATAAAACCCAAAAAAACCAAAAACACTAAAACCCCTAAAACGCCCTAAAAGTTCCTAAAACACCTAAAACCCCCTAAATACATAAAACCCCTAAAAACCTTAAAAACACTAAAAAAACCATAAACCCCTAAGAAACCACTAAAAACTCTAAAACCCCTTTAATCCCATAAAAATAATAAAAAACGATAAAACCCTATTAAAACACAAAAAAACCTTAAACCCCCAAAAAAATAAAAACCCCTCAAACCCATAAAAACACCAAGAAGCCCTCAAAATCCCTATAAAGCCTAAAACCCCATAAAAATCATAAAAAAATTCCTAAAATTTCCAAAAATCGTATAAAAACTAAAAACCCTAAGAAAACCATAAAAACATAAAAACACTTAAAACAATAAAAATATAAAAACCCTAAACCCCCTAAAAACACTAAAAATCTCCAATCCCTAAAAATCACTAAAAACCCAAAAACCATAAAAATCTTAAAAACACCCTGAAAATCCCTAAAAACATAAAAAAACCTAAAACCCAGTAAACACTAAGAAAAAATTAAAAAGATAAAAACACTTATAACCCCTAAAACCTAAAAAAAATCTAAATACCCTATATATCTCTAAAATCTTGAAAAACCCCCTAAAAACCATATAAATACTAAAAACCCATAAATCCCTAAAATCAGTAAAAACATTATAACCCTTTTGACCCCTAGAATGTTAAAAAACTATAAAAACCCTTCAAACCCAATAAAAACATAATCAAACCCCTAAACCCAAAAAAACTCTATAATCCCTAAAAACGTTAAAACCCATCAAATTCCCACCAAATCCCTAAAACCCCATTAGTACAGGAAAAATGACCTTTTGTGATAGGTTATTTGCGACGGGGACATCAACCCGTCACAAACAACAAATTATTTGTGACGGAAAAAGGGATCCCATTGCAAATGGTTTGGCATGGTTTGCGCACCAAACCATGGGAAGGGTATTTGCTATGGAGAGTGCCTCCTCGTCCCAAATACCCAGTGGTAGTAAATACTATTTGTGACGGGTTATGCCCCTATCACAAATAGTTTGTTGGAAGCTCCCTATTTGCGAGGTGATCCAACACAAATACTCCTTTAACCACCTACAATGATTAATGTTGTCAAAGATATTTGTGATGGGAGACCCATCGCAAATAGACTAACCTATATATACCCCCATCCATTTTTTCCTTCTTCCTCTATATTCTTACCTTTTCTCTCTCTCTAAACTCTAATTTTAGATTTAAAATTTCCTTCAGTTAATGTTTTTTACGAACAGATTTTGATGTCGTCTACCCCTATAAGAGATCATGTTTAAAGTTATTTATATTTTATTTAATTTAATTTTTATTTCATTTATTATATTAATTTTAGTTATTGTTAATTAGTTATAATTAAATTAGATTTAGATTGGTTTGATATCTGTATGTATTTTTAGTAATAAATTGAAATTTTTAGTGTTAATTATTAATAATTAGTAGTAATTAGGAAATATTAATAATAATTAGTAATGAATATAAATTAGTAGTGGTAATTAGCAGTAATTAATAGTAATTAGCGCTAATTAGTAATAATTAGAAATAATTAGTAATAATTAGATATAAATAGTAATAATTAGTAAAAAATATTAATAATTACTAATAGTTAATAAAAATAGTAAAAATTTGTAAAAATAGTAAAAATTAGTAACAAATACTAATAATTAGTAACAAATATTAATAATTAGTAATAACTATAAATAACTAGAAATAAATACTAATAATTAGTAATAATTTACAATAATTAGTAATAATTAGCAAAGATTAGTAATAATTAGCAATAATTATTAATAATTTCCAATAATTACTAATAATTAGAAATAATTAGAAATAATTACTAATAATTAGCAATAATTAGATATAATTAAAAATAATTAGTAATAATTGGCAATAAATAATAATTAGCAATAAATAGTAATAATTAGCAATAAGTAGTAATAATTAGCAATAAATACTAATAATTAGGAATAAGTAGTAAAAATTAGTAAGAAATACTAATAATTAGTAATAAATACTTATAATTAGTAATAAATACTAATAATTAGTAATAATTAGTAACAATTAGTAATAATTAGTAATAATTAGTAATAAGTCGTAATAATTAGTAATAAATACTAATAAATAGTATTAATTAGGAATAAATAATAATAAATAGAAATAATTGCAAATAATTAGCAATAAATAGCAATAATTTTCAATAAATAGTAATAATTGGCAATAAATAGAAACAATTAGAAATAATTAATAATAATTTGTAATAATTAGTAATAATTAGCAATAAATAGTGATAATTTGCAATAAATAGTAATAAGTAAGAATAAACAATAATAATTAGCAATAATTAGTAATAAATAGAATTAAATATTAATAATTAGTAATAATGCGAAAAAATAGTAATGATTAGTAATGATTAGAAATAATTAGTAATTAATAGTAATAATTATTAGTGATAAATAGTAATAAATAGTAAAGATTAGTAAAAATTACTAATAAATAGTAATAAATAATAATAAATAGTAAAAATTATTAATAAATAGTAATTTGTAGAAATAAATTTTAATAAATAGTAATAAATACTAATAAATAGTGATACGTAGTAATAATTATTAATAATTAGTAATAAATAATAATAATTAGTAATAATTAGTAATAATTAGTAAAAATTAGTAATTTTTTTGATTAATTAGGATTAATTAGTATCAATAAATAATAATTAGTATTAATTAGTCATAATTAGTAATAATTTTAATTAATTAGTAATAATTAGTTTTAAATAGGGATTAATTATCAATAATTTGGATTAATTAGAAATAATTAAAATTAATTAGTAGTAATTAGAAATAATCAGTAATAATTAGTAATAATCAGTAATAAATAATAATAATTAGTAATAATTAGTAATAAATAGTAATGATTAGTAAAAATTGGAATATATTGTAATAATTAGTAATAATTAGTAATAATTAGTAATAATTAAGACTAATAAATTATTGTAATTAAGAAATGCACCAAAAAGGCATACAATCATCAGGAAAAGGTGAATTCTAACTAATTTTTTAATTAATTTTGTCATCATTTTATCTGTTATTTGTAAGTTAATTTCCATGTAATTTTTATCTAATACTTAATTTTTTTACATATCTTTTGGGAAGTTATGTTTTGTTTTCAACTATCTGCAACACACCAAAAAATAGATAAAATGATTATTTCTTCCTATGTAACCACATTTTCTATATTCATCGTCTTTTTTAGTCGAACTGCCAGCACAACATATTGATTCCATGTTTTTAACTGAAAATCCTTTCTCATTTTGAAGGATAGTATAGTAAAGGAAGATCTTGTGCCTATTGTTGTAAATTATCATGATATAATGGGCACAAGATCTTATTATGCTATTTCGACTTCAACAACAGGAAAAAATTAGACTAAGAAAATTGAGTTAATATGCAGTGTCAGCAGTTTGAAAAATAATGAAAATTAAAACATGGATACATTGGTAGTTAGGACAATTTTGAGACTTTGGGCTGTGTACGAATCAACCACACTTTAATATGACACATGTTGTGATCAGTATACTGGGGCAGATAGAATGTGACATGTCGATGACAACAATGGCAATATTATGAGGAGAAAATGTGTCGTTTGTTGGAGCAGAAACACTAGCAGATGATGAAGTATATGCGATGTCTAACTCATGATTTAGTGAGTTTTTTATACTATTGGGAATATTGTTTTTATTATTTTACTATTTATATAATTTTTAAATATTATACAACTTTATTAGTATTTTATTTATTATTTTATTAAAATTATTATTTATTATTATTATTACTATTATTGATTTATATTTTTCTGAATATTGAGGTTAATATTATTTTATAATTTTTAATAATTTTATTATTATTATTATTAGCCCTTTTTATTAATATTAATATTAATATTATTAGTATATTAATATTATTTTATTATTGTTACTAAGTAAATATTAATATTTTTATTATTTTTTTATTAATTTTTTATTATTATTATTTTATTTATATAATTTTATAAATATAATTTTTGTAATTTTTTTAATATTATTTTTTCTTATTTTTTTATAAATATTATTTTTTTAGTTTTATTAATTTTAATTTTTTATGTTTTTTGTGATGGGTATATTTTCCCATTGCAAATAGTATTTCTAAATAATATTTTTTAGTTTTATTAATATTAATTTTTTATTAATTTTTAATGTTTTTTGCGACGGGTATATTTTCTTATCGAGAATGAGTCCTTTTTGAAAAAACACAGTGAATCTATTTACGATGTCGTTTTTCGCAATAGATCATTTGCGATGGGACCCCGTCGCAAATGACCCGTCGGAAATACACATGTTTCATGTGATGCATAAAAAATATAGAAATCCCTAAAACCTTAGAAACATAAAAAAACCAAAAACCCTAAACATCCCTAAGAAAAACTTGACACCCAACAAAAACATAAAACTGTTAAAAAACATAAAATTTCTAAAACCCTTAGACAACCCTAAAAAGAAAAAAACCTTAAAACCCCTCAAACCCCAAAAAACCTACAAACACCCTAAAAACAAAAAAAACATTAAAAACACTTTAAACAACTAAATGTTTTAAAAACACTCTAAAAAACAATAAAAACAGAAAAAACCCAAAAAACCCAAAAAAACCCCTAAAAACATAAAAACCCTAAAACACTCAAAAACATTAAAAACCATAAAAACCATAAAAATCCTAACGAATACCTAATCATACATAAAAATGAATAAACCCTTAAAATCTATAAGAAAACCTTAAAAACCTAAAAACAAGCAAAAACCCTATAAACCTAAAAAACGCTAAAAACCCAAAAAAACCCAAAAAACACTAAATACCATAAGAACCCTAAAAAATATTAAAAAACCCTAAAACCCCATAAAAACCCTAAAACCCACTAAAAACTAAAAACCTCTTAAAAACCCAAAAAATAGCAAAAAACCCCTCTAAAACCCTTAAACCCCTCAAAAACCCTAAAACCCAAAATAAACCATAAATATCCTAAAAATGCTTTAAAAGTCCATTAAATGTCAAAAAACCCTAAAATCCATTAAAAAGCCTAAGAAAATATTAAAGACATAAAAATACATAAAAATGTTAAAAACCTAAAAACACTAAATATCCTAAAGACCCTAAAAAGCATAAAGCCCCCTAAAAACATTAAAAAACAATAAGAACCAATAAATACAAAAGAGACCACTAAAAACAATAAAATCCCTTTAATGTCCTAAAAAGGTTAAAAACCCCTAAAAACCTTAAAAGACCTAAAAAACTCAAAAATCCCTAAAAAACCAAAACGCATAAAAACCCTAACACCCCAAAAACATCAAAATCCTTGAAAACCATGAAAATCCCCAAAATCCCTAAAAATCTCAAAATTCATAAAAAACCCTAAAAATTCAGAAAACCACTAAGGAACCCTTAAAAGGCTAAAAACACTTGAAACCCCTAAAAACCTAAAAACATTAAAAACCTTAAAACATTAAAAACCTATAAACGATAAAAGACTCTAAAAACTAAAAAACCACTAAAAATGCTAAAAACCTTTATAAACTGATAGAAACTCTATAACACCTTTAATCCTCCAAAAACATTAAAAAAATCTTGAAAACCTAAATAAACAATAAACCCCTTAAAACCCCTAAAAATATTCAAAAATCCCTAAAAACCCTATAAAACCCAAAAATACATAAAAACCTTTAAGGTCTATAAAAATGTAAGGAACTCTAAAAACCCATGAATACCCCCAAGAAAACCTTAAAAACCTAAAAACACAAAAAAACCCAAAAAATCCTTAAAACCCCTTAAAACAAAAAACCCTAAAAATCCCTAAAACAAAAAAAAACGCTAAAATCCATCAAAATCTATAAAAACCAAAAATATCAATAAAAACCCAAAAATCCTAAAAAATCCTAAAAATATATAACTTCCTTCAGACACTGAAAAAACCATGAAAACCTTAAAAAACCTAAAAATACTAACAACCCCTAAAAACCTAAAAATTCTAAAAACACAAAAAAACCCCAAAACACTAAAAACCATAAAACCCCTAAAAACCTTAGAAAATACCTAAACCCCCCTAAAACCCCTAAACCCATTAAAAACTCTAAAAACCATTAAATCCTTAAAAATGAATGAAAACAGTAAGAAACCATTAAACCCTAAAAATCATAAAAACCCTAAAGTGCAAAAACACTAAAACCCCTCAAAACCCTAAAGCTTCAAAATACCTAAAAACGCTAAAAATAATAAAAATAATAAAAAAACTAAAATATCAAGAAAAATATAAAAATGCTAAATACATTGAAAAACCACAAGAAAAACATAAAAACATAAAAATAATAAAATCCCCCAAAAATAAAAAATACTAAAAACATTAAACACCCTAAAAGACCTTAGAAACCCAAAAACCCATTAAAACTCCTATAATTTTTAGAAACCCCTAAATACTTATAAAACAGTAAAGCCCATTGAAAACTATATGAACCCTTTATACCCCTAAAAAAGTTAAAAACATCTAAAAACCATAAAAACCCTAAAAAAACTCAACAAAACCCCTAAAAACTATAAAAAATCATAAAAACCCTATGAAACTCCAAAAAAACTCAAAATCCCAAAGAACCCTTTAAAACCCTAAAAAATCCCTAAAAATCAATAAAATATAATAAAACATAAAAACCCTTAAAAATCATTAGAAACAATAAAAAAAATTAAAACACCTAAAAACCTCAAAATAATTAAAACACCTAGAAACCCTAAAAATCATAAAAATATCCAAAACATTAAAAACCAAAGAAAAAACAAAAACCCCAAAAAACCCGCTAAAAACACTAAAAAATGGTTACATCCATTAAAATGTTTAAAAACTCTAAAAACCTATAAAACCCTAAAAAGCTAAAAAAGCGTAAAAATCCTAAAAAATGAAAACAAAAACAAAAAACACTTCAAAATACCTAGAAACACTAAAAACAAAAAATATCCAAAGTTACCTAAAATTCCCTATAAACCCATAAAAATTTCAAATAACTCGTATAACCCTTTTATCCCTTAAAATGGTTAAAAACTCTAAAAAACCTTGAAACCCTATAAACTCAAAAAAAACCACCGACCCCCCACCCAAAATAGAAGAACCCAAAAACCCCCAAAAACCCTTCAAATACCTAAAACACTTATTAAACCATAATTTCCAAAAAAAAATCTCAGTGAATACATAAAAACATAAAATCCCTTAAAAACCCTTAAAACCCTCTATGAAAACAATAAAAATCTAAAACCACTAAAAACCCCTTAAACATAATATATTCTAAAACCCCTAAAACCCTAAAAGCCCAATAAAATCTTATAATACATCAAAATTTCAAAAAACCCTTAAAATCATAAAAATCCTAAAAAGGCTCTAAAAATCCCTAAAAATGAAAAAAATCCCGAAAACCGTGAAAACCCATAAGAAAAAAATTATAAACATAAAAACACTTAAAAACATAAAAACACTAAAAACCATAAAAAACATAAAAACACTAATAACACTAAATCCCTTAAAAACCCTAAAAACAAAAAAAACCATAAAAACTTGTAAAAAACGTTAAACACCCTAAAAACCCATAAAAACAATAAAACCCACTAAAAATCTAAATACCCTTTAATCCACTAAAACCATTAAAGACCTCTAAAACCCATAAAATACTAAATACTAAAAAAAAACTCCTAAACCCCTAAAAACTATGAAAACCCTAAAACCATAAAAAATTAAATCTGTAAAAACACTAAAAATTTATAAAAAACATTAAAAATCACTAAAATCCATAAAAACTTAAAAACCTAAAAAACCTAAAAAACTCTAAAAAAAATAAAAAAATAAAAACACTTAAAACCCCTAAAATATCTAAAAATTCCTTAAAAACATAAAAAATAAAGTACTCAAAATCCCAGAAAACGCAAAAAAAATAATAAAACTACACAATATCATAAAAATCCTTAAAACCAATAAAAACCCCTAAAAACTCATTAAAACCCTAAAACCCACTAAAAACACTAAATTCAATTTAAAACCTTAATTAAATTAAAAACAATAATAACATTTAAAGCCCTCAAAATTCAAAAAAAATATAAAAACCCAAAAAAAACTAAAAAACCCCAAAAAACACTTTAAACCCTCAAAATCTCAAAAACCCTAAAAACCCTAAAAGGGACTTAATATCCTTAAAAACGTGAAAACCCTATAGACCATGAAAGATACGATGAAAACTATTAAAACCTAAAAACACTTAGAAGCCTAAAAAAACTAAAAAAGATAAAAGGCCAAAAGGAAAAAAACCACAAAAAACCTATAAAACCAAAAAAACCGTAAACAAATTTGAACATACAGAAAAAACATAAAACCCTACAATCCACCAAAACACTGGAAACCTTTTAAACCCTTAAAATGTGAGAAAACCCTAAAAATCCATAACACCCTAAAAACTCAAAAAAACCCCTAAAAACACAAAAAACCATAAACGCACTAAAAAATATAAAAGATCTAAAACCACTAAAAAACCCTAAAACCCATAAAAATTATTAAAAAACCCAAAACCCCCTAAATATTTTAAAACCCGAAAACCATGAAAACCCCAAGAAAATCCTTAAAATACTTAAAACTTTTAAACCTCATAAGAATATGAAAAAAGTTAAAACTAATAAAAAAACCCTAAAAACCATAAATCCCATAAAACTCCCCTCAAACATTAAAAACCCTAAAACCCCCTTAAAACTCTAAAAACCAATAAAAAATATAAAACCCTTTTAAACCACAAAAAATGTTAAAAAATATAAAAAACCATTAAAACCATGAAAACTCAAAAACACACAATAAAACCCAAAAAAACTATAAAAACTCTAAAACCCTCGAAATCCTAAAAACCCTCAAAATCCATAAAACCCTAAAACCCATAAAAATTATAAAATTACATAAGAACATAATAACCCCTAAAACACTAAAATCCCTAAGAAAACAAAAAAATTGAAAAACACATAAAACACCTAAAAACCTAAAAAACTATAAAAACCCTAAAACAAAATAAAATATTTGAAATTTGTAAAAACCCCTTCAAACAATAAAAAACCCTAAAACCTCAAACTCCCATTAAACCCATAAAAATTCTAAAAATACACTATAAACTCTTAAAATCCATTAAACCCCTAAAAATATTAAAAAACTCTAAGAAACATAAAACCCCTAAAATTTTTAAAAAAACCCCTAAAACATAAAAATCTATAAAATCCTAAAAACCCTGAAATCCCTAAAAACCCTATGAATCCATAAAACCCATTAAAATCGATAAAAATTCTAAAAAATACCAAAAAATTCATTAAAACAAAAAACAAATCCTGAAGAACCTCAAAAATGATAAGAAAAGTTTAAAAATAGGGAAACACATAAAACCCCTAAAAAGCTAAAAACACTAAAAACCTTAAAAACCCAAATGACCATAAAACCCCAAATAACCATAAAAAAACCAAAAAAGCAATAAAAACTAAAAAAACTAAAAACTCTAAAAAACCTGCCAAACCCCTAAAAATGGTAAAAACTAGAAAAACACACAAAAACCTAAAAGACTCATAAAAAACCGTAAAACCCCCCAAAAAAATTTGAAGCCAAAAAAGAATCCTAAAAACCATCAGAATCCCTAAAACCCTTAAAACCTTTAAAACCCTAAAAATCCCTAAAAATTGAAAAAGGTGTAAAAACCATAAAAAAATTTAAAAACACTAGGAAATGCTTATAAACCTATAACTCTTAAAACCCACAAAAACCTAAAAAATAAATAAACCAAAAAAAACCTCAAAAGCCTAAAAAACCTATACTCACACAAAATCATCAAAAACATGAAAAATGATTAAAACCTAAAAAACCCTAAAAATACCGAAAAATGTAGAAAACTCTAAACACCCTAAAAGTCATAAAGAAGACCTTAAAACCCAAATTAATCTTAAAACCAAAAAAACCTAAAAAAACATTTAAAACCATAAAAGTCCCTAATAACATTAAAACCCCTAAAAACCATCAAAACCCCTATAAACCTAAAAACCTAAAAACCTTTAAAACTCATAAAAATCATAAAAACACAAAAAAATACTCTAAAAACCATTCAAACCCATATGAAATTAAAAAAAAACTTAATATCCATAACACCGCTAAAAATAATCCCCCTCATCCAAAAACCCCCCAAAACAACCATAAACACCCTAAAAATACTAAACCCCTCAATATTTCTAAAAACCCAAAAAACCAGAAAAATCCAAAACAATCCCTAAAATCACTAAAAACCTAAAAACCTAAAAACCACTAAAAACCATGAGAAACCCTAAGAAAACTATAAAAAGAAAAAAAATATTAAAACATATAAAGAAACATAAAAAACACTAGAAACACTAAAATCCCAAAAAACATAAAAACCCCTAAAAACCCACAAATCCTTACAAAACCTAAAAACTATAAAAATCCTAAAAATTCTAAAAAAACTCAAAAAACATTAAAAACCCCAAAACTCTCAAAACACCTATGAAAACTCTAAAAACACTAAACTCATTGAATACCCTAAAAGAATTTAAAATATCTAAATGCATAAAAAATTCACAAACCTCCCAAAAACCAAAAAAACCAAAAAAACCAAAAAACCCACAAAATCTCTAAAACCCTAAAAATCGTAAAACTCCTAAAATAAAAAAAATCCATAAAAACATAAAAAATCATAAAATACATGAAAAATCCTAAGAATACCTTAAGACCCTAAAAACACTTACAAACTCATAAAACCAAAAAACATGCTAAAACCCCAAAACAATCCATAAAAACACTACAATCCCTAAAAACCCCCTAAAACATTAAAAAGCCCTAAAATCCCATAAATACCATAACTACCACTAAAAACAATTAAAACACCTTAAACCGTTAAATTTTTTTAAAAACTATAAACAACCATAAAAAACATAAAAATATAAAAAAACCCTCTAAAACCCAAGAAAACCATAAAAACCCTTAAACCCTTAAAAACCCACAAAATCTATAAAAAACATAAAAATCCAAAAAAATACCTCAAAATAAAAAAAATGTAAAAAAACCCCTAAAACCCATGATGACCCAAGAAAAACATAAAAAACAAAAATAAAAAAACATCTAAAAACATAATAATGAAAAAAACTCTAAAAACACCAAAACCGCCAAAAAAACCTAAAACCCTAAAAACCATAACAAACCAAAAAACATAAAAACATTAAAATACCATAAAATCCATAAAAACAACCAAAACTCTAAAAACCATTTAATCCCCTAAAAATGATAAAAAATATAAAAAATCTCAAAAACTATAAAGAAAATCCTAAAAATAAAAAACCATAAACCCATCGAAATACCTAAAAACCCTAAAGACAATAAAAATCCAAATATATCCCTAAAAATACATATAAAAATCCTTAAAACCCTAAAAATGGTAAAAAAAAACCATAAAACCCTAAAAACATTTTAAACCCATAAAGAAACTAAAAAACTTTAAAAGCCCTAAGAAATCCTGAAAAACCCAAAGTCCCCCAAAACCATAAAACCCCTAAAATCAATAAAAAAATATGAGAACCCATAAAACCCCATAAAACCTACTAAAATATCTAAAAACCCTTTAATCCCCTTAAAAATATAAAAAACATTAAAACCCTAGTATCTAAAAAAACTCTAAAAACCCAAAAAACATAAAACCCAAAAAACCATAAACCCACAAAAATATATAAATATCCTAAAAGGAAATAAAATCAAAACATCCAAAATAGTTCCTAATAACATAAAAATGCCAAAAATCTTGAAAACCCCAAACAAACCCATAAAACCTAGAAACACTTAAAAAATATAAAAATCCAAAAAATGTTAAAAACCCTAAAAATCATTAAAGAAAAACCCAGAAAAACCCAAAAAAATAAAAACCTAATAAAACCCCATAAAAACCCTAACAACCACAAAAAAACTCTAAAACCCTTTAATCCCTAAAAATTTTAAAACTCATAAAAACCCTTAAAACACAAAAAAATCATAAAAATCAGTAAAAAACAAGAAAACCGTAAAAACTCTAAAAACCCTAAAAATCCGTAAAATCCCAATAAAGTCATAAAAATAATAAAAATCCCAATAAATGACTCAAAATATAAAAATCCAAAAAACCTTTAAATCCAATAAGAAAACATTAAAAACATAAAAACACTTAAATCCCATCAAATCCCTAAAAACGATAAAAAATTGTAAAACCATTAAAACCCATAAAAACCCTTAGAACCCCTAAAACTCCTAAAACCCCATGAAAACCCTAAAACCCCACTAAAAACAATTTAAACCCCTTTAAAAGAAAAATTACTCAAAAAACCCATAAAAACATTAAAATAACTAAAAACTCTAAAACCCCTTTAAACCCAAAAAAACATGTTAAACTCAAAAAACACTTAAATAACCTAAAAACTCAAAAAAACATAAAAACCCAAAATACCATAAAAATATAAAAGGCCAAAAGATCCCTAAAGCATTCAAAATTCATAAAAATCATAAAAAAAATAAAAAGACTAACCAATCCTAAAAAATCCCTAAAAATAGGAAAACCCTACACAACCTAAATACCCCAAAGAAAAAAATAAAAACCAAAAAAAAAAATTTAAACCCATAAAAACCTAAATACACTAAAACAAAAACACCCTAAAAACTAAAAAAGGAAAAAAAACCTAAAATCCCTAAAAACCATAAAAAATAAAAAAATAAAAAAAGACCTAAAAATCCATAAAATTATAAAATACCCTGAAAACCTAAAATACCGTAAGAAAACATTAAAAATATGAAAAAAATAATTCCCCTAAAAACCAAAAAACGTAGAAACCCCTAAAAAACCTAAAAAACCTAAAAAATACGATGAACCCTAAAACCCAAAAAACCATTAAAAACCCAAAAAACACATAAAAACATTAAAAACACAAAAAAGTAATAATAACCATTTAAACCCCTATAAATGTTATAAAACTATAAAAGCATTAAAATCCATTAAAAACTATAAACCCCTTAAAATTTATATACCCTAAAAACCCCTAAAACCCTCAAAATCCCTAAAAACACATAAAATTATTAAAAAAACCTTAAACAATTTTAAAACCCTAAACTCTCGAAAAAACATAAGAAAACCTTAAAATCCTAAAAACACATTAAACCCAAAAAAATACTAAAAATGATAAAAATCCTAAAACATCCTAAAATCCCAAAAACTCTTAAAACCCTCAAAATGGATAAAGCCGTAAAAGACCCAAAAAATCTAAAAATCCTAAAAATACCAAAGAACATAAAATCCTAAAATCATAAAAACCCTAAATACCTTGAGAGAACCATAAAAACATAAAAACACTAATAACCCATTAAAACCCTAAAAAGTATAAAATCTTTAAAAGTCCATAAACACCCTAAGAATCCCTAAAACCCATAAAACTTATAAACACATTTTAAAACCCTAAAAACCCATAAAAACCTAAAAACAAACTAAAACTCTAAAAACCCCTAAAACACTAAAAACTGAAAAAAAAAATATTTAAAAACCTAAAACACTATAAACCCTATAAAAACCTTGAAAACCCATAATAATTCCATGAATAAATAAAAGCACTAAAAACCATACAAATCTTGAAAAAGACCCCAAAATCCCTAAAAACATAACAGACCTAAAAACCCTAAAAACCCTTAAGAAAACCATAAATAACTAAAATAATTTAAAACCATAAAATATAAAAAATGAAAAAGAAAACCCTACAAATCCCTACAAATCCTTAAAATCCCCCAAAAACCCATTAAAATAAAAAATATCCCTAAGTATGTTTACAATTTTAAAAACCCCTAAAACCATGAAAACCTCTAATAAATCCTAAAAAAACTAAATACACTTTAAACCCCTAAAATCCTAAAAACACTAAAAATTCAAAAAAAATTAAAAACCATAAAACTCATAAAAAAACTAAAAACCTAAAAACACCATAAAAACACATAAAACCCCTTAATAAGAAATAAAATCATGAAACCCTTTAAACCCCTAAAACGTTAAAAAAACTCTAAAAAGCATTAAAACCATAAAAAATTAAATCAACACTAAAATAAAAAAACATAAAATCCCTAAAATCCCAAAACCTCCAAAAATATATAAAACACTAAAACGCCATAAAAATCATAAAAATTCCCAACAAATCCAAAAAAAACTCTAAAACAAGTGAACACCCTAATAAAATTTGAAAACCCTAAAAAATATTTAAAAACTTTAAAAACTATAGAAACCATAAAAATAATAAAAAATCTCTAAAAGGCATAAAAACCCTTAAAATACCTAAAAACACTATAATAGTCATAAATCCAAAAAAAATCATAATAATTTAAAAAACCCTAAAACACAAAAAATCACTAAAAAACCGTAAAAACAAAAAAAACACATAAATCCCTTAAAAACTCAAAACTCTATAAACCATAAAATACCATAAAACCCATAAATACCATGTAAAACCTTAAAACTCCCTAAATACACTAAAAACCCAAAAACCCAAAATACCAAATAAACCACTAAAAACTCTTGAACCCATTTTAAATACCTAAAAATGTTAAAAAATATAAAAACCTTTAAAAACCATAAAAACTGAAAAAAAAAACACCATAAAGATAGAAAAGTACCACAAAAACCTTTAAACCTCTGAAAACCGTAAAACCCTAAAAAGACTAAAAACTAAAAAAACCCATTAATCCTCTAAAAATTTTAAAAAAATATAAAAAACCTTAAAATAGTAAAAACATTAAAAGCCTAAAATCGTCAAAATCCATAAAAACACTAAAAAAACATAAAATCCTAAAAATCCCTAAAAATGTAAAAACCCCTAAAAACCCTTAAAACTATAAAAATACTAAACAAAACTAAAATTACTTAAAACATAAAAAATCCCCTCAAAATCCCAAAAAACCAAACAAATCATAAAAAATCTAAAAAAATCCAAAAAATTCCTAAAAATATAATGAATTCAAAAAACTCTGAAAACCCCTAAGAAAATTAGACAAACCTAAAAACAAACTAAACACCTAAAACATAAAAACTATAGAAACACTAAAATAACCTAGAACCAACAAACCCCAATAAAATCATTGAAAACCCTAGAACCCATTAAAACCCTAAAAATCTTCTATAAATATTTAAAACCCTTTTGACCCTAAAAACGTTAAAAACTCTAAAAATCCTTATAACCCTAAATAACTAAAATAAACCCCTTAAAACCAAAAAAAACCAAAAACCCCCTAAATTCCATCAAAATCCCAAAACCCCCTAAATTCTATAAACATTCTATAAGACCTTAAAAATCCCTAAAAACATAAAAAACCTGAAAAACCTTAAAACCCATAAGAAAAATGTTAAAACCTAAAATTATTTTAAACCCCTAAAAACATAAAAATTATAACAACCCAAATAACTATAAAAAAAGAAAAAACCCCAAAAAACCCATAAAAAAATCATAAATACATAAATATAATTAAACCCCCTAATAATTTAAAAATGCTAGAAACCCTAAAATGATGCATAAAACCCTAAACACCTAAAAAAGAAGAAAATGTCTTAAAACATTGAAAATACATAAACCCCCATTAAAACCCTAAAACCCTCCTGAATACTCTAAAATCCCTTTTGACTCTTAAAAACATTAGAAACTCAAATAGACATTAAAAACTCTAAAAAACATAAAATCCCCTAAAAACAAAAAAAACCATAAAAATCGAAAAAACCCTAAAACCCCAAAAAAACCCTAAAAACCTTTGCAATCATAAAAATTATAAAATGGATATAAGTATCTCCAAAAACATTAAAATCCCTAAAAAACCTGAAACCCCATTAGAAAACCTAAAAAACCTAAAACACATAAAACCCCTAAAAAACCAAAAAAAACTAAAAAACCTATAAACCCTAAAACCACTAAAAACACTCAAAATCCCTAAAAATCCTTAAATACCATAAATATCCTAAAAAAGCTGTAAAATTCCTAAAAAGATAAAAAACTGTAAAATTATGGAAGTCCCTGTGGAAACCTTAAAAACCTAAAAACAATTAAACCCCCAAAAATCCAAATAAAAAATGCCAAAACACCCAAGAAAATTATAAAACCCTAAAATAAATAAAATGAATAAAAACCCCTAAAACCCTTAGTGAACACAAAAAACCTAAAAACCCACTAAAAGCTCTTAAAATCATTTAAACCCATAAAAATTCTAAGAAACCCTAAAAACACTAAAAACTCCAAAAAACCCAAAACCCCCAAAAAAAACCCAAAGATCCCTAATAACCTAAAAAACCCTTAAAACCCACAAAATCTATAAAAACCCTAAAAACCAAAAATAATAATAATAATCCCTTATAAGTCCCTAAAATGTAAAAATCAATAAAACCGTAAAAACACCTATGAAAATCGTAAAAAACATAAAATCCCATAATACCCTAAAAACCATTAAAATCAATAAAATCTTATAAACCCTTCATTTTTTAAAAAACTCTAAAAACCATAAAACTATAAGAAAATGAAAAGAACCCTTAAAACCCAAAACAGCCATAAAATTCCGAAGAACCCTAAAAAAGCATAAAATCTTCAAAATCTAAAAAAACCATAAAAATAATAAAAAATCCTTAAAAATCCTAAAAAATATATAAAAATATATAAAAAAAACATAAAACCCTTGAAAACCTCTACGAAACCAAAAAACCCAAAAAAACCTTTAAACCCCAAAAAACCAAAAAAGGAAAAAAAACCATAAACATCATAGGACCCATAAAAACCATAAACCCCTAAAAACCTTAAAAAAACACAAACAATCCATAAAACCAAAAAAAATAACTAAATACTATAAAAACCATTTAAAACCCTAACAACATTAAAAAACTATAAAATTCATAAAACCCTAAAAAACCTGAAAACCCCGCAAAACCCTAAAAAATGATGAGAACTCTAAAAATACCTAATAACCATAAAAAACATAAAAATCCTAAAAATCCATAAAAATTCCTTAAATGCTAAAAAACACTAAAACCCTTAATGAGAAACTTAAAAATATGAAAATAAATAAAACCCCTACAAACCAAAAAAAGGCTAAGAACCTCTAAAATCCCTAAAATTCCCTAAAAGGCCTAAACAGCCCTAAAAACCTTAAAACCCCTAAATCAAAAAAAATCAAAAAAAACTATAAAAGCACTAAAAACTAACTAAAAACTAAAAAAAATAATTAAACCCCTAAGAACAATAAAACAACTAAAAACCCACAAAAACCCTAAAAACCACTAAAACCCTAAAAACTCTAAAAATCCCAAAAATCCCTGGAAGACCAAAAAAATTGTAAAAACTCCCCAAGAAACTATAAAAACAAAAAAACCTTTAAAACCATTAAAATTTATAAGAAAACCTTAAAAACCTAAAAGAGAAAAATTCCCTAAAGACCTAAAATGCTAAAAATCCTAAAACCCTAAAACCCCTCAATATTCTTACAAACTCTAAAACCCCATAAAAATATTTAAAATCCCCCAAAATATCTAAAAATGTAAAAACCCTGAACAAACCTAAGAAAAACATAAAAACCTAAAAAAACTTTAAACCCCTTAAAACATAAAAAATGCTAAATATCATAAAAGACCCTAAAAACCTTAAAACCCCCTAAAAACCATAAAACCTAAAAAAACATTAAAACTCCCCAAAAACCCCACAAAACTCATAAAAACCCTTCAAGCCCCTAAAAAGGTTAAAAACTGAAAAATCTTTAAAAGCCCTAAAAACTCAAAAAAACCCTAAAAAAAATAAATCATCAAAGAACTAAAAAAATAAAAAACACTAAGACCCATAAAAACATAAATATCCTAAAAAAATTAATATCCCTAAAAATTTCAAAAACCTAAAATAACTGGAAACCTCTATAAAAACCATAAAAACCTAAAACCTCTTAGAACTCCTAAAAAACCTAAAAAATGATAAAAACCCAAAGAATGTCTAAAAAGACCTGAAACCTCCTAAAACCAGTAAAACCCATAAATCCCCTAAAACCCATAAAGTCCCACAAAAACTCTAAAATAACTAATAACTATAAAAACGCTTTAAAACACTATAATCTTCAAAAACTCAAAAAACCATAAAATCCAAAAAAAACTGAAAAAAAACCCTTAAAATTCTAAAATCTATAAAACCATAAAAACAAAAAAACCCCTCATAATTCCTAAATATATAAAAAATATAAAATCCCTAAAAATACTAAGAAAACCATAAAAAACTTAAAACAACTAAAATCCCTAAAATACCTAAAAACCCTTAAAACCCATAAAAACCATAAAACACCCTAAAAACTTAAAAATCCATAAAATCCCTAAAATCCTAAAAAAACACTAAAAAACATAAAAGCTCTTTAAACCCCATAAAATATAAAAATCGTTAAAAAATCACAAAAACTCAAAAGAACACAAAAAATCCTAACAAAACCATAAAAATAAAAAAACACATTAAACCCCTAAAAACCATGAAATTGCTAAAAACCCTAAAATCCCTAAAATCCCTCAAAATCACTAAAATCCCTAGAAATAATAAAAAAAATATCTAAATACCTCTAAAACAAAAAATACACTATAATCCTGAAAAACTCTATGAAACACTTAAAAATATATAAATTCTTAAAACCACCAAAAACCCAAAAACGTTAAAAACCAAAAAAAACCCTAAAACCCTTTAAAAAGTAAATCCACCTAAAAAATTAAGAACTCTAAAAATGAATGGAAAACATAAAAAATAACTAAAATAATAAAAACCCTTTAAACCCCTAAACATGTTAAAAAACATAAAAAATTCTGACACCATTAATTTTTTGAAAACCCCCCCAAAACACCAAAAAATCATAACAACCCTAAAAAACCTAAAAAATATCAAAATTCATAAAACACTAGAAATAATAAAATACATAAAAAATTTTAAAAGAATAAAAAACCCAAAAACCATGAAAGACCCAAAGAAAAACATAAAACCTAAAAACACTTAAAACCCCCAAAACCAGAAAAATGATAAAACCTTAAAATGCCCAAAAAATCCTAAAAACTCATAAAAACCCCTAAAATTATTAAGAAACCCTAAAACCCCATAAAACCCCTAAAAACAAAAATTATCCTTTAAACCATTAAAATGTAAGAAAAAGCTCTAGCAAATCTTAATATTGTAAAAAACAGAAAAAAAACATTGAAACCCAATTAAAAGAATACAAATACCCTAAAACCCCCCAAAAACCCTAAAATCCATCAAGATCCCTAAGAACCCTAAAAAATCCTAAAAATCCTAAAAATTCCTAAAATTTATAGAAATTGTAAAAACCCATAAAAACCCTAAAATACAATATAAAATCCATAAAAACCTAAAAACACTTAGAGTCCCTAAAACTCCTAACAGATTATAAAAACCCTAAAAACCCACAATATCCCTTGGAACCCTAAAATCAATAAAAGATTTAAAAACCCCAAAATTTCCTAATAACATAAATAACACAAAAACCCTAAAAAATGAAAGAAAACATTAAAAACATAAAAACACATAAACCCATAAAAACATAAAAACACTAACAATCATAAAAGACCCTAAAACCCTAAAACTCCTTAAAAACAAAACCCCCTTAAAATCATAAAAATTATTAAAAGAATCTTCAAAACTATAAAAACCCACAAAAATATGTAAAATCTTTAAATCCCTATTTTTTAAAAAAACTATAAAAAACATAAAATGCCAAAAAAAAATAGGAAAAAAAACCCTAAAACAATATAAAACCCTTGAAAATACCTAAAACACTAAAAACTATAAAAATCATAAAAATCCCTAAAAATCCCTAAAAATATAAAAAAAACCTTAAAAATCATAAAAACCTTAAAAATAAAACAACACTTTAAACCCGTAAAACCTTAAAAATGATAAAAACCTTAAATTACATTAAAACCCCTAAATGACATAAATACCCAAAAAATTAAAAATAACCCTAAAAATACTTAAAAATGTAAAAAAACCAAAAACCTTAAAAAATATAAGAAAACCATAAAAACTAAAAACTCTTTAAAAACCTAAAAATAAAAAAATGATAGAAACCCATAAACCCACTCGGTACATTTAAAACACTAAAAACCATAAAAATACACTAAAAACTATAAAATCCCTTTAAACCCATAAACGGTTAAAAAACTCTAAATGCCCTTAAAACCCCTAAAAATACTAAAAAAACTAAAACCCCCCAAAATACAATAAAAACCCTAAAACTCTATAAAATCCATAGAAAACCAAAAAATCCATAACTATTATAAAAATACATAAAAACCCCCAAAATCAGAAAATCCCTAAAAACATTGAAAAACTCTAAGAAAACCATGAAACCATAAAAACATATAAAACTAGTAAAAACCTAAAAAACACTAAAAACATAAAAAAACATAAAACATTTAAAAACCATAAAAACTAATAAAAACCCAAGCAACCAAAAAAATCTATAAAAACCCTTCAAAACCATAATAACGTTAACATGCTCTAAAAATCTTCAAAACCCATAAAAGGTAAAAAAAATATTTAACCCCAAAACACCAAAAAACCCTTAAAAAGCCCCAAAATATTTAAAAACCCTTAAAAACATAAAAATCCTAAAAATACCTTTATGTCCCTAAAAATGTAAAATATAATAAAAACCTTAAAAGACTAAAAATGCCTTAAAAACCATAAAACACTTAAAACCCCTAAATATCTGAAAACTCCTAATACACATAAGAAAAATTAAAAACCCATAAAAACCTAAGGGTTTCATATCTACTCCCACTAAGAGGAGGCCATAGAAGGACTACTCCTCTCTTCCAAATCCCATGGTTACCAGGGCCTATTCTAAGGATTCTAAAAATAATGATAAGGATACAAAGCAGGGGTGGTCTGACAAGTTTTCTTCTCATTATTAGTGTAATTTAGTGAAACAAAGACTTAGGGACATGTATTTGGTGCTATGCAAGCAACAAGAATACTTAGAGACTGGATGTGAGATAATGGATGATGGAGAAACTTCTGATTTTGACTATGCTGGGAATGCGGATGCATTTGGCATGTAGTGTTTAGCTTTGGGTTATTTGACCATGAATCTCTTGTGTTCTTTTTAGGTGTTTTGGGAGTTTTTAGTTTTCTGAGGGGTGTTTAGGGTTTTTTGGTGTGGGTCGTTCGACTATTCCCCTCCCTAGTTTTCTTTTCCTTTTTTTCTAATAAATTTTGGGGGGCATGAATAGTCTGGTCTTACGCCTTCATTTCCCTAAAAACCAAAAAAATCCAAAAAAATCCAAAAAAATCCATAAATATCCCTAAAACCATGAAAACCCTTAAAAACTCTAAAAACCGTAAGGAAGCCTTAAAAATGAACAAAACATAAAACCCTTTAAAAACACAAAAAATAAAAATACCCATAAATTCATAAAAATCCCTAAAAATCCATAATAACATAAAAACCCTAAAAACCCTAAAAAAAGAAATCCTTAAAAACTTATAAGAAACATAAAACTCTAAAAACTTAAAAAAAACACTAAAAACCCAAAAGACCCTAAAAACACTAAAAACCCATAAAAACTATAAAAATCCCTAAAACGTTAAGATACCCTAAAAACCAACAAAATCCATAAAACCCACTATAAACAATAAAAACCCTTTGAACCCCTAAATTATTAAAAACTATAAAAACCCTTCAAACCATTAAATAACGCAAAAAACCATAAACACCCAAAAGAACCATAAAAAACCAAAAAATAATAAAACCACCAAGACCCTCAAAATCTCTAAAAACCATAATAACCCATAAAATATTAAAAATAACTAAAAATACCTAAAAAATAAAAAATACTAAAAACCTTGAAAACATGAAGAAAACATTAAAATCATAAAAATAAATAAAACCCTAAAAAATCCTAAAACACTTAAAACACCATAAAATCCTTGAAAATCCCTAAAACCCTAAAAAAATCCTAAATCTCACTAAAAACTTTAAAAATGAAAAAACCCTGAAAACCCTAAAAACCCCTAAGAAAATCATAAAACCAAAAAATAATTAAAATCTAAAAAACATTAAAACCCTAAAAGTCCCTAAAAATCCTAAAAATCATAAAACCCTTAAAAACCCTAAAAAAATAAAAAAAAATAGATACCATAAAAACATCATACAAATATAAAACCCCTTTAAACCCCTAAAAATGATAAACACTCTAAAAACATTAAAACCCCTAAAAACTCAGAAACCCCCCTAAAACCCGACAGAATCATAAAACCATAAATGCCATAAAACCCTCTCAAAATCCATAAAATCCATCAAAGACATTAAATATTATAAATAATTCATAAAAACCCATAAAAACACAAAACCCTAAATATCATATGAAAAACCTAAAAACCTAAAAACACATAAAACCCCTAAATAACTAAATGAGCTAAAAATCCGAAAATGCCCAAAAACCCTCAAAACCCCTAAAAACCTTAAAAAAACACTAAAAACATATAAAAATCCTAAAATCACTAAATACTCTAGAAACAATTTAAATCCCAAAAAATTTTAAATAAAACTCAAAAAACATAAAAACCTTAAAAAACTAAAAAAAACTCTAGAACACAAAAAATAGTAAAAACTCTAAAAACCCCCAATATCCATAAATACCCTAAAACAATAAAAATTATAAAAAATCACTAAGATCACACCAAACATAAAAACCCAGAAAACCCCTAAAAACATAAAAACCAAATAACACTTCAAACTGAAAAAAATCTAAATAAGACTAAAAACCTTAAAAGACCCTAAAACACCTAAAAACAATAAAAACTTCTAAAAATATTAAAAACAATAAAAACCCTAAAAACAACAAAAAATATAAAAACCCATTAAACCTCTATGAACATTAAAAAAGACTAAAAATACTTAAAAATAGTATTAACATAAAGAACCCTTAAAACCCCAAAACCCCATTAAAACCCTAAAAACCTTAAAAACCCTAAAACCCCTCAAAATCCCTAAAAACACTAAATACCATAAAAATCCTAAAAACCTTTTAAACACTAAAAATTTAAAAAAATATAAAACCCTAGAAAACCCCTAAGAAAACCATAAAAAACTAAAAACATTTAAAACCCAAAATAACATTAAAGTACTAAAAAACCAAAAACATTAAAAAAACTTTAAAACCCCCAAAAAAGAACAAAACCCCCTAAATTTCTTAAATCCCACTAAAACCCCATAAAAACCCTAAGAACCACAAATAACTCTAAAAAAATTAAAATACTAAAATAATTAAAAAAAATCTAAAATACCTTTAAAACCATAGAAACTCAAAAATCCTAAAAACCCAAATAAACAGTAAAATTTATAAAAACCCAAAAACCTTAAAATCACTAAAAATCATAAAATAACATTAAAATCATAAAAAATCTCAAAAAACCCAAAAAATGTTAAAACCCTAAAATATTCTAATAAATACTTAGAAACCCAAAAAAACTTAAAATCCATAAAAAACCTAAAAAATACTAAAAGCATTAAAAACCCTATAAACCTTACAAAACCCAAAAATCCCTCAAAATCCCTAAAAAAAACAAAAACCTTAAAATCATTTAATGGCCAAAAAATTAATAAAAAATATAATACCGATGAAAAACCCTAATAAAACCTTAAAACCCTAAAAAACATAAAAACCTGATAAAACCTTAAAAGACATTAAAAACATTAAAAACCTATAAACCATAAAACCCCAAAAAAACTGTAAAACCCCTTAAAACCCAATAAAAAACCTAAATCCCACTATAAACCTTATACCCCCATTAAATCCCAAATAAAATTAAAAACTCTAAAAATGATTAAAACCCTAAAAACTAAAAAACATAAATACCACAAAACCCTAAAAAATCGTAAAACCTTAACCCCCCAGATCAGTAAAACACTAAAAATCCATTAATATCCTAAAAAATCCATAAAAATTCCTAAATATGAATAAAAACATAAACCCATGAAAACCCCTAAAAACATTAAATACCTAAAACAATAAAACCACTAAAACCTATAAAATGGAAAAAACCATAAACATCCCTAAAACCGCTAAAAAATTGAAAATCTAAAAAATCCCTAAAAAATAAAAAAAATCACTAAAACTCACTAAAAATATAATTAACCCTCAAGACCATAAAATACCAAAATAAAACATTAAAAATCAAAAAACACTTAAAAACCCCAAAAACATAAAAATACTAAAACACCTAAAAACCCTAAAAACCATAAAAAAAACCCCTATAACCCCATATAAACTCTAAAACCTATAAAAACTCTAAAAAATATTTAAACCCTAAAAAATAAATAAAATCAACAAAACCATAAAACCCATAACAAACTCAAAAAACCCTAAAACCCAAAAAAACATTAAAACCTGCAAAACCCCATGAAAATCCTTTAAACCCACATAAATTCCTAGAACATAAATAAATAAAGACACCTAAGAAAACATTAAAAACCTAAAACCATTAAAACCCCCAAAAACAAAAAAATGATAAATCCCTTAAATAACCTAATCCCCTAAAAACCACAAATACCTTTACAACCAAAATAACCTCAAAAACCCATAAAAACCCAAAAATCCAACTAAATACTCTAAAACCCTTTAAAACCCTTAAAACATTAAAAGCCTCTAAAAACCTTAAAACCCCTATAAAACTTCAAAAACCCTAAAACCTTCAAAAACATAAAAACCCTAAACCCTAAAACCCCATATATCCTTAAAAACCCCAAAAACCCAAAAAACCCAAAAAGGACAAAAAATTCCTAAAGTAAAAAAAAACCCTAAAAACCATAAAAAAAATATTAAAAACATAAAAACCAAAAATCACTTAAACCCATAAAAATACATAGAAACTCTAAAAACCTAGAAAATCCTAAAAACCTGGATTCTCTTAAAATCCATAAAACCATAAAAACCAATAAAAAACCTAAAAATCCTAAAAATCTAAAAAAACCCATAAAAACCCTCAAAACTAATTAGGAAACAATAAAATTCTAAAAACATGTAAAACACTTAAAAACCAAAAAACATTAAAAACCCTGAAGGACCCTTAAAACCCCAAAAAATCATAAAAACCACAAAAAACCTTAAAAACCCTAAATACCAATAAAAAACCTAAAAACACCTAAAAATCCAAAAATTCCTATAAACACCCAAAACCTCAAAAAACTAAAAAAAAATTAAAACCCTATAAATTTTCTAAAACCAATAAAACCCTAAAAAACAAAAATAAACTCAAAAACCCAAAAAGGCCTTAAAATATCAAAAATCCCAAAAAACCATAAAAATCGAAAATAATCCCTAAAAATACCTAAAAACATAAAAACCCAAATAAAAACACTAAAAACCCTAGAAATCCCTTAAAACCAGAAAAAGCACATAAACACATAAAAATTTAAAACCCTTAAAGCACCCTAAAAAATCTAGAAACCATTTAAACCACAAATACTTTAAAAAACTCTAAACACTAAAGAAACCCAAAAAACATAATAAACTCACTAAAAACCAAAGAAACAAAAAATTATATAAACCCTAAAAATCCCAAAAACCTCTCAAAATTCATAAAAACAATAAATAAAGATTAAAATCCTAAAAAATCTCTAAAAACCATAAAAACCTTGAAAACCGTCATGAAAACCTTAAAAACCATAAAACACATAAAACCTCTAAAATAAATAAAAACTCTAAAAACTCAAAAACCCCTAAAACCCCTAAAAACCAAAAAAATCCCTAAAAACCTTTTAAAAACCTAAAAACACATAAAATCCCTAAAACCCCACTAAAAAGTCCAAAAACCATTTAAATCCCTAAAATGATAAATACTGTAGAAAATCATAAAAACCATAAAAACTAAACAAAAACCCTAAATCCCTAGAAAAAACCTTAAAACCCTATAACCCTAAAAACCATAAAATAGTTAAAATCCCAAAAACCCTAAAAAACAATAAAAATAGTTAAAAAACCCTAAAAATCCCTAAAAACAAAAAAACCCTAAAAAATTTAAAAAACCCCTAAAACCATAAAAACAAAAAAACACTCAAAACCCCTAATAAGCCAAAATGTTCTAAACCCCTTATAAGGCCTTAAAACCCTAAAAACCTGAAATTTCATGATAACTATAAAAATTAAAAAATCTAAAAAGTACCTATAAATCACTAAAAATGTAAAAAACCCTAAAAACACTTAAAACCCAAAAAGACAACCTTAAAAACCTAAAAAAACTTAAAACACCAAAAATACTAAAACCTATAAACCCTAAAATCCATAAAAACCTTTATAACCCCTATAAATCCATAAAAACCTAAAAAACACCTAAAAACTCTAAAAATCCTTTAAAAAATGGTGATTGAATCCCCCCCCCCTGCCGGGGAGGAACCTCCCTCTAAGGACCCGCCCTTCCTTGGCTTTCTCTTCCCCTGATTTGTTGCCCACTTTCCCAGAAACGGTGCTTTTTCTGAAGGATCTGGAGCTCTTTGAAGGATGTCCACAGCTTCACCTCTCGATTCTAGAGTTCACTAAAGCCTCAGATATGCACCTCCTGATGCTAGTTACGAGGTTCATGATGTGGAGTCCCCCGGTGGCCTCTTTCGACGGGTTTGTCTCTTCTTTCGGGAAGCTTAGGGATTGTGCGACGATGGGTCTAGTCGATAGCTCCCAAATCATGATTCACTTCGTGTCTGAGGAGGATCTTGTTCTAGACTACTCGGCGACTCCTCAGATATGTAATGGAGCTCACTTATCTCTTTTTCAGTGGAGATTTGACTTTCATATAAAGTGGGACTCTCCGATGGTTGCAACATGGGTTAGATTTCTTGAACTCCCCCTTCCCCTTTAGAATTTATCTATTCTTTCGATTCTTGGAAATCTGGTGGGGAGGTTCCTCTGTGTGGATAGTAGGACTAGGTCCCTTTGCCACCCTATTTTTCCAAGGGCCTTTTTTGAGGTTTATGCTTCAAAAGATCCGAGGGATGTTTTCTAGATTGTTGTAGGGGAGGAGATCTGGTGGAGGCAACTAGTCATTTTTGAGTCATGGACGGTTTTCTGTTCTAACTATTGGAGCTTTGGGCACAATGCTCAGTTTGGTGGATGTATTGTCCCTGGTAGGATTGGTTCATCTCTGGTTTAGATGAGTTCTGGGGAGACCACCCACACTCTGGTGGAGGTGAAGGGAGGCAAGAGGGTGATCGAGTCCTCGCCCCATCCTCTTGTTGCTAAATTGTCAGGCCAGATGCCTAAGACTTGTCTAGAAGTTTCTTTGATGGACTTGGGTGGTTTTAGCATCAGTTTGGCTAGAGATGGTTGTTTTTCATGATTTGTCGTTGCAGGGGTTGTTATAATGGCTAAAGGGGAAGAGCATACCCGTGCTGAAGTTGTCTGCGGATGTGGTGAGGCTTTGGGGACGCAATTGGACAAAGAAAATGTGGCTGTGATGGAAGAGGAGAGCGAGAATGACCAGTTGGAGGCCCCCTGGAGCAAACACTAGGAGAGGAGGATACGGTCTGCAGGATGAGTAGTGGGGGTGCTCGTAGTACCAGACTCTCGGAGGGGTATTCAATGGCTCTTAATAATAGGTCTCAAAATTTAGCCTCGGCTAAGCAGGTAGATGATGATGTGTTTGTGGGTAAGCTTGCGCAAGGGGATATAGATGCCCAAGGTGTGCGAGATGGGGATGACTGGAAAATGTCTTTGGCAGAGAAGGAAAGGCTTGAGATATAAGGGAAGTCCTGGAGGCCAAGGGTGGGACGCACCGACTGGCATGATGCCCCCCTGGTGATTGTGGGGTGTGATGATGTTGGGAGTACTCTCTTGGAGGCAGGTTCACCGCCTATGAGGAAGGGACCATCAGAGTGGAGGACCTACCGTGTGCTTCTAGTGTGGACCTGATTGGATTTTCTCCGCCGTGAATCACTACTGTTTCATGCGATATGACCCCAAACCTGCAAATATCTATGGTTTTTTTTGGCGCCCCATCTGCTGAAGATCATTGTGTGCTACTGCATGACATGATGATGGTTGAATGGGAAAGGTTTCCCCTTGAGAGTAAATTTCAGAGACTCGAAGAGAGATTTGCTAAAGAGGACCACAGGATAAATGCTATTTTGACCAGGTTAAAGGAAGAAAAGAATAACCAGTTAGAAGGGGGTGTTAAAAATTCTAGGTCTGGAAGGAAAAAAGGGCACAAAAAGGTCTCAAGTGCATCTAGTGATGGAGTAATTCGTGAGAAAGTAGTGCATGAGTATGGTTCTATCTCTACTCCACAGAAGTGTAGGTTGTGGAAGTATTACTCTGCCCTCCCGCGACCGATGGCGACCCGGGACACCTCCAAGAAGGCCAAGCTAAATCTCAAAGTCAATTCGTGGGAGCAGACTTCACAAAATGCTGAACAGAAGAGGGCCATAAAGAATCTTTTTTCGATGCTCGAAATGCAGGAGGAGTATGAGTTGGGATGGGATTATATGGATATAGGTGCTGAATCAGACTTCTGCTTTATTGGTGGGGGCGCTGACCTAGGTGCGAGCTTCGGTTGTCGCGGTGTGGAGCTGGATGACTTCGGTGGTTAAATTTATTGATGCGCTCTCTTGTGTGTGTCTTTTATTTTGAACCTTTTTTGTTTGTTTTTTCTTGATATTTCTTTTTTGGGGGTCGTTAATGGTTTTTGGGTGCGGGCCGTTTGACCCCTCCACTCCCTTGTCTGTCTCATCTTTTTTCATTATAATTTTATGGGGGTCGGGAACAGCTTGACCCACGTATCTTCCATTTCCCTAAAAATACTCAAAATCATAAAAATCCTAAAAAACCTTAAAAATACCAAAATAACGTAAAAACTCAAAAAACATTGAACAACCCTATTAATACATTAAAAACTCAAAAATACTTAAAACCCAAAAAAATTAAAAACACTAAAAACCCTAAAAGACCCAAAAACCATAAACCCCATAACACCTTAAAAAATACAATACCATTAAATTCCTTAAAACACACTAAAAACATAAAATACATTAACCCCTATAATTTTAAAAAAACTCAAAAAAAACCTTAAAAATATAAAAATCTAAAAAACTAAAAAACCCTATAAACGAGAAAAAACCATAAAACTCTAAAAACCCTAAGCCCATCAAAATCCCTAAAAACCCTGAAAACCCATGTAAAGCCTAAAAGTACCTAAAAATCCATATAATTAAAAAAAATAACAATCCTGAAAAACCTTAAGAAAGCATTAAAAATCTAAAAAAATTTATAACCCTATTAAAATTAAAAACCCTAAAAACCAAAAAAAGTTATAAACCCCAAAAAAACAGAAAATTCCCTAAAATCATATAACACAATAGAAAATAATAAAAACCCTAAATACCCACTAAAAACATGAAGACCCCTTTAAACCCCTAATAATTGTAAAAAAACTCTAAAAACAATAAATCACTAAAAGACTCAAAATAACTAAAAACCTAAAAAACCATAAAACACTAAAAACCCTAAATACCCTAAAAACCCTCAAAACACTAAATACCCATAAAAATAATAAAAATTATCTAAAACCTATAAAGATATAGAAAACCCTAAAACCCTGAAGAACCAAAAGAAAACCATAAAAACCTAATAACACTTAAAACCCCTAAAAATCCTAAAAAATGATAAAAACTCTAAAAATCCCAAAAAAAACCTAAATTCCATTAAAACCGTTAAAAACCATAATAAACCATAAAACCCATAAAAATATTAATATACCACTAAAATCTATAAACAATAATTAAACCCCTATGAATGATCAAAAAACTCTAAAAAACATTAGAAACCTTAAAAAACTCAAAAACCCCTAAAACCCCAAAAATATAAATAAAACCCTCAAAATCCCTAAAAAACCTCACATTCCCTAAAAACCATAAAACCAATTAAAATTATAAATAATTGATAAAAATACCAAAAAACTAAATAACATAAAAAAACCCTGAAAACCCTAAGAAAACTATAAAACCCTAAAAACTCTAAAAACACTAAAAAACTAAAAAAATCCTAAAAACTCTCAAAATCCTTAAAATCCCTAAATACCATAAAAATACTAAAAAATCCAAAACAATCCCAAAAATTCCCTAAAAATATAAAAAACCATTGAAAACCTAAAAACCTTGAACACCCTATGAAAACCTTGAAAACCTAAAAACACTTAAAACCCAAAAAAACATAAAAATACTAAAAACCCCGATAACCCTAGAAGCCATAAAACCATTAAAAACATAAAACCCCATACAACCCTAAAACCCACTAAAAACTCAAAAAACCATTTAAACCCCTAAAATTTTTAAAACACCTAAAAATATTAAAAACCCAAAAAACCAGAAAAAAAACTAAAATTCCAAAAAAAATATAAAAAACCCTACATACCCTAAAAACCCTAAAAACCCTCAAAATTAGTCAAAATGTAAAAACAATAAAAATCATTGAAAACCCATAAAATTACCTTAAAATGTAAAATCCCATAAAACCCGTGAAATTTCCTAAGAAAACATTAAAAACCAAAAAAAACACTTAAAACCACTAAAACCTACAAAATTCTAAAACCCCTAAGAACCCTAAAAAACACTAAAAACCACTAACAACGATAAACCCACCTAAAAATATTAAACAACATAAAAATAAATAAAAAACCCTAAAACTAAATAAAATCATTAAAACTTATTTAACCCCTGGAAATGTAAAAAACATTAAAACCCTTTGAAACCTTAAAAACAGAAAAATTAAATTAAAAAAACATAAATCCCTAAAAGTCTTAAAAACTGTCAAAATAATTAAAATCCCTAAAAAATCCTAAGAAATAAATAATAAACGTTAAAACGTAAAAAACCCATAAAACTATGAATATTCATAATATTACTTTAAAACCCAAAAAACACATAAAAAACTTAAAAACCATAAAACCCCTAAAATCCCAAAAACCTCTTAAAACACTAAAAATCAAAAACCACCAAAAAATATAAAACCTGAAAAACCCTAAATATCCATAAAATCCAATATAAACCCAAAAATCCCAAAAAACCCATAGAAATCAAAAAAAATCCAAAGAATCCTTAAAAACATAAAAATCTTAAAAATCCTAAAAAGACATAATAAAACCTTAAAAACTAAAAATTCTTAAAACCTATAAAATACCTAAAAATTATATAAACCCTACAAACCCTAAAAACATTAAAAACATAAACATCCCTAAAATCCCATCCTCCCTCCTAAAATCCATATTTTTATTTTATTGAAAGATCTACTTTAAGGAAAATTTGAAACCTAACAAAAACATTCACCACCTGATTTTAAATTTCAAATTACAAGCTTCAAACCATTTCAAAATAATGGAAAAGAACATTATCAACACATTGGATCACATACTACCTCGCGATACATCCCCCTAACACAATTCAAATCCTATGATAACACCAGCACACTGGATAGAACCGTCCACCAAAATCCATCAACTCCACAAAAAACACCATAGCAGAAAACACCATGGTAGAGTACCATTGATACGCTTTCCCCAAACATCATCACGAAACCTCACATCATGCACCAAACACCATATGTATTCACCATTCACAATAGTTTTCCAGATATACTATCCACCAAAATCCATCTTCACCACCATTGAAAAGAAAAAAACAAACCACCACAAACTATCTAAGAAACAAAAAGGATGAAATCTCACCACAAACCATCAGAAAAATCAATCCCTCCAGTGAACTATGGTGAGAGTCGAAGTCACCATGGAGAAAAATCATCCTAAAATTCCAGTGACTATTCCAAACTCACATCCTCAAAATCCTCGAGAACCACTGTTCAAAACCGACATGAATAAGATCAGAGGAAATCAAATTTGAGAGCAGAGTTCGAAGAAGAAAAAATCCAATAGAGGATGTGGGCACCACCATAACCGCTGAGCCCTGTCGATGGATCCAGCACCAAGGTAAGAACACCAAGAAACTCACATCATCGTTACTGATGAACTACAAATAACTCCAACTAGCCAATCGAGTCCAAAAAAACCAAATGAACAAAAATCCAAGAAAATGGAATAAATGGATTTTGGGTTTTTCATTGAGGGAAAGGAAAAAATAGAAAAGGAGGAGCGTTGAATAGCAAGACCATCCTCAAAACATCAAAAGTCACAAGACCCATAATAAAAGAACCCAAAAGATGCGAAACTGGGAAGTGAGAGGATGAAATATTTCATATGCTACCACCAATTGAAACCCAATATGTCGGAGTTCCATTGAGTTAAACAAACCTAGAAAACCCCTAAAAAAACAAAAAAACCTAAAAACCATAAGGATCCCAAAAAATTTTAAAAAATGGAAAATACTTTAAAAATACCCTAAAAATATAATACCACTAAAAATTATTAAAACCACTAAAACCATAAAAAATCCTAAAATTCTATAAAAAACTACAAACCACAGAAATTGTTAAAAACCTTTTAAACCCCAGAAAAAGTTTAAAACATAATAAAACTTTAAAACATTAATAAAATAAAATAAACTTATAACCCCAAAAAATACCATAAAACCCCAAAAAACCCTAAAAATCCATAATCCCTAAAAACCAAAAAAACCCAAGAAAATCCCTAAAAATACTTAAAAATGAAAAATCCCATTAAAATCCTCATAAAACCTTAAAAACCTAAAACAACTTAAAACCCTTAAAAATAATAACAAATCTAAAAAAAACTAAAAACCCAAAAATACAATAAAACCACTAAAAACGATGAAAACCATAAAAAAATATAAAAACCTTAAAAACACTAAAACCCCATTGAAACCCTTAAATCCATTAATGACTCTAAAAAATCCATTGAACTCCTCAAAATTTTAAAAACTCTACAAACCTTTAAAAATCTAAAATCTCAACAAAAACCCCCTAATACCCAAAAAATTAAGAGAAACCCTAAATTCCCTCAAAACACTAAAACAGTAAAAAATCAATAAAACCCTAAAACTCCATAATATAAATAAATCTCTAAAAATCCCTAAATACGTAAAAAAACCTAAAAATCATTAAAAATTCAAAGAAAACCCTAAAAAACAAAAAACACTTAAAACCCCAAAAACATAAAAAATGAAAAAAAAAACTCTAGAAAACCATAAAAGACATTAAAACCCCAAAAAAATCCCCAAAACCTTTAAATCCATAAAAATGAATAGAAACCCTAAAGACCACTAAAAACTCTAAAAATCATTTAAACCCCTAAAAACCCTAAAAACACTAAAAACCCATAGAAACCATAAGAGTAAATAAAAAACCTAAAAATACATAAAAACCCATAAAAACATAAGACACCCTAAAACCCATCAAAACACCCTAAGAAACCCATAAAAACATAAACCACCTAAAACCCCTAAAGATCTAAAAATGATGAAATCCCTAAAAGATGCTAAAAATACCTGAATACCATAAAACGACGTAAAAACTAAAAAACAATCAAAACCCAGAAAACCCCTAAAACCCACTAATATTTTTAAAAACCCTTCAAACCCATCAAAATTTTAAAAAGTACTAAAACCCATTAAAAAACTAAAAACTCAAAAAAAAACCCTAAAACCCCCAAAAAACCATAAACCCCATAACAACCCTCAAAATCTCTAAAACCATAAAATCCCATTAAAATCCAAAAAACCAAAAAAATACTAAAAACCCTCTAAACCCCTAAGAAAAACTTAAAAACTGAAAAAATTAAAATTCTTTAAAACCCTAAAAAATCCTAAAAACCTTAAAAATACCCCAAAACTTATAAAATCCTTAAAACCCATAAATAAACATAAAACCCTAAAGGAACAAAAAAAACTCTAAAATAGATTTAACCCAATAAAAAATTATAAAAACTCTAAACAACATTTACAACCATAAAAAACTATAAAAATTTCTAATACAGAAAAAACCCATAAATACTATAAAATGCCTAAAAACCCTAAAAACACTAAAATATTTAAAAACACTTAAAATCATAAAAATAATAAAATGGGAAAAAATAAATATAGACATAAAAAACCCCTAAGACCATGAAAACCCCTAAGAAAACTTAAAACCCTAGAAACACTTAAAACCCGAAAATAAATAAAAAACTCTAAAACTGATAAAAACAACTAAAACCATAAAATCTCTAGAAACCGATAAAAAAAATAACCCCCCACCCCTAAAAACCCTAAAATCCATTTAAACCCTTAAAATGTTCAAGAAATATAAAAACCTAAAAAACCAAAAAAACACAAAAAACTGAAAAAAAAAAATCTATACAAACCCTAAAAACCATAAAGATCCTAAAATTCCCCAAAAATCATTGAAAACATAAAAAAACAATGAAACCCCTAATAAAATCCTAAAAACATAAAACACTTAAAGTAACTAAAAACATAAGGGTGCTAAAAACTCTAAAAATATCCTAAAAACCACTAAAAACCATAAAATCCACTAAAAATCATAAAACCTATAAATACACAAAAAACATTAAAACCTTAAATATCCTAAAAATCAATAAAAATGTTAAATACCATAATAATAGATAAACCCCCTAAAATGTAAAAACTCATAAAACCCATAAAGGGACCAGGTCAATGATGATTCAGATCTCCAAGTGGGATCATGATCTGTCTTTTCAATGGCTTCCTAGTTTCCATGATGATGACAGGCAGGTGCGATGGGAGTCCCGATGGCTTGGAGGTTCCATGGTCTGGTTCTCTTGGGCTTCTGCAATGCTGTTCCTTCTTGATCTGTTCGTAAAAGGGATTTTGTGGGTTTTCCAGTTTTGTGACGGTCTAAGGAAGACAGAGAGGGTGCTGCATCGACTTGGTGGTGTCGTTCTTGACCCCCATGTGTGGGTTTTCAAATACACTTATCATCTGCTTTTTCAAAATCTGCAGGTTCGTGTTTCTGGACCCTCGGCCTTGCCTCACGCTACTGTTTTAGGTTTCTTTATGTTTTGTTGTTTTCTGGGTTCTATTCTGGTTTGGGGTTCCCTAAGGTGTCAAGGCGTCCTTCGGTTTGGATGGATCGGTCGAATTTTGATGCTAATTCCGGTTTTTGGAGCTGTTACGAGGCATTGGGTGGTGTTTCGCCAGGATGTGCGACTTCTAGGTCGCTTGAGGGGCGATCCAGATTTGGGTCTAAAAAAGGAGGTATGGATGTTGTGGAATGGTGAAAGGCTTGGGTGTTGGTGGACCTATTTTTCTACTTGTACTACTGGGTGTGGATTTCTTCATGCTGAATGTCTTGGAGGTGCTGGGAGCTGGAAACGGTGTTGTTGGGTGCTGGTTTCTACTTAGTTCGGAACTGCTGAAGGAGGTGTTGGTTGCTGGAAGCTGGTGTGCAGGATGCCAGTTGCTTCTTCACTGGGATGTGTTGAAGTTGATGACTATGAGTTTGTTGCTGGTGTCTCAGTGTGGCTGTTGATGTAATTTCTTGTGGAGGGGCACTAGATTTAAGAAACCATGTTGTTAGATGTTGGTTGTTGCTGCTGGTACTTGGTGAGGGTTTCTGCTCGCTTCAAAGTGAGGAAGGTGAGACTTATGACTTTGGTGCTGATGGTTCTATTGCTGGAGGTGGATATTTTTAGTGAGGAGGTGTTGGATTATGGAATTTGTGAGTTTGGATGCTGGTCGTTGCTTGGCTGTGAGCTGTTGGATGCTGGTTAATGCAGGATGATGGTGATGGTTGCTGCTTGGCTTTTGTGTGTTTTTTCTTGGTTTTGTTTTTCTTCATGACATTTTTGGGTTTCTCTTTTCAGTTTGGGGGTGTTTAAGGGTTTTGGGTGTGGGTTGCTTGACCCCTCCCCTCCATTGTTTGCTGCTTCTTTTTCATTTTTAATAAATTGGGGGGGGGGGGGGTCGGGAATAGCCTGACCCTCACATCTTTATTGCCCTAAAAATCCACTAAAGACTCTAAAAACCCTTTAAACCCATAAAACTATTAAAAAATTTAAAAACCCTTTAAAACCAGAAAAACTCAAGAAAACACCTAAAAACCCCCAAAACTCTATAATTACCCCAAAAAACTAAAAAACATTGAAAAAACTAAAATTACCTAAAAACCCTAAAAACCCGTCAATATTCTAAGAATAACAATAAATCCCTAAAAATATAAAAAACCGAAAAACTTGAAAACCCATAAGAAAACCTTAAGAACCTAAAAAAAATAAAACCCCTAAAAACCTAAAAAGGCTAAAAATCAAAAATACCCTAAAATACCCTAAAACCCTAGAATATCTAAAAAACATAAAAACACCAAAAATCTTAAAAACCCTAAAAACAAAAAACAAATCCTTAGAACCCCAAAACTCTAAAAACCATTTAATCCCAATTTTTTTAAACACTATAAATAATTAAAAATCCTTAAAAAATAAAAAACCCCTTAAAAACCAAAAAAATATCATAAACCCCCCTCAAAATCACTAAACCCATAAAAACCATAAAAATTTGATAAGGGCCCTAACAATCCTTAAAAATGTAATAAACCTTAAAAACCCTGAAAAACCTTATAAAAACCTTAAATATATAATAGATTTTAAAACCCTAAAAACATGAATGATGCTAGAACCCCTAAAAACCCTAAAATCCATAAAAAACCCCAAACCCCTGAAAATCCCTCAAACCCTAAAACCCCATTAAAATCTAAAAAATCCCTCAACTCCCTAAAAATTTAAAAAAACCTAAAACAATGAAAACCCCTAAGAAAACCTTAAAAACCTAAAAACACTTAAAACTCTTAAAAAGGAAAAAAATTCTAAAAACCCTAAATGACGATAAAAACTCTAAAAACCATAAAACCCATAAAACCCACAAAAAACCTTAATGACTTTATAAACCCAAAACCACCTAAAATACACTAAAAATATAAAAACACTTCACACCCAAAAAATGATAAAATATATAGAATACCTTAAACACCCTAAAAATAAAAAAAAACCTAAAACCCCAACAAACCATATAATCATAAAATCATAAAAAAACCTAATAACCTTAAAAACCCCTAAAAACCTTCAAAATCCATAAAAACACTAAATAGAATAAAAATACTAAAAATTTAAAAAACTCTAAAAATGTAAAAAACCATAAAAATAATAAAAACCCAAAGAAATCCTTAAAAATATGAAAATTCATAAAACACCTAAAAGCTAAAAAAACACTAAAACCTGGTAAAATACACTAAAAATACCCTAAAACCCCTAAAACCCATAAAACCCTTTTTAAACCCCCAATAACCCACATAAACTATAAATAAACATCAAACCCCTAATATGTTAAAAAACATTAAAAACCTTAGTATCCCTAAAAATATAAAAAAACCCTAAAATCCTAAAAACCCGTAAAAACTCTAAAAACCCTGAAAACCCTCAAAATAGATAAAAATCCTAAAAGTACATAGAAATATTTAAAATTCCATAAATATCAATAAAAATGTAAAAAATAATAAAAACCCTAAAAACACATAAGAAAATAATAAAATTCCAAAAAAACATAATACCCCCAATAAACCTAAAAAACGTTAAAACCCTTAAAAACCCTAATACCTTATAATTAACTAAAAACCACTAGAAACTATAAAAACTCATTAAACCCCTAAAATGTTAAAAAAAACTAAAAACCCTTAAAATCAAAAAAAACTCAACAAACCAATACAATCACAAAAAAAAACAAAACCCCTAAAAACACTCAAAATACAGAAAACCCCTAAAATAAAAAAATATTAAAAAATCCCTATAAGTACCTAAAAGCATATAAAACCCTAAAAACCCTAAAAACACTAAGAAAACCTAAAAAACCAAATAAAAAACATAAAATTATTAAAAACCTAAAAAAGTAAAAAAAAATATCACTAAAATTCTCTAATAATACTAAAAAACACCCAAAATACCTCTAATAACCATAAAAACCCATAAACACTTAAAACCACTAAAAACCTATAAAAAAGTGAACCCATTGAAAACTCTAAAAACCCGTTATTAAAGAAAATTCTAAAAAACTAAAAAAACGTTAAAGCACTAAAATCTAAAACAACCTAAAACCCCAAAAAAATCAGAAAACCCTCAAAATGCCTAAAATCCATAAAAAAATATAAATCATAAAAAAATTTAAAAATAACTCAAAATGTAAAAAATGCTAAAACCCTGAAAAACCCAATGAAAACCTTAAAAAACTAAAAACACTTAAAACCACTAAAAGACCAAAAATATTTCTAAAAACCCTAAAACCCCTCAAATTCTGAAAACCCTAAAAACCTAACAAAACTAAAAAACACTAAAACCCCTAAAAACATAAACCCCCAAAAAATCATGGAAACCCCAAAGAAAATCTAACAAAGCTAAAAACAATTAAAACCCCTAATAGACCAAAAAACACATAAAACCATAAAACTCCCTAAATAGCCTAAATAACCTTAAATCTATAAAAACCGCAAAATAACATAAAAACCCATAAAACCCACTAAAACCCACTAAAAACTCTAAAAACCCTATAAACCCCTAATAGAGTTAAAAAAACTAAAAACATTAAAACCATAAAAAAACTTAAAAACCAAAAAAATTTAAAGAAAACATAAAACCCATAGAACCATAAAAAACCCCTATAAACCATCAAAATCCATAAAACCCCTCAAAACCCATAAAAATCATCTAAATCCCTAAAAAATCCTAGGAATGTAAAAATTCTGAAAAAACTAGAAAATTTATAAGAAAACATTAAACCCCTAAAAATATAAAAATCTAAAAACCCCTAAAAACCAGAAAACTATATAATCCCAAAAACCATGAAAAAATCCAAAAACATTAAAAAACCTCAGAACCCCATAAAACCCTAAAACTCACTAAAAACTCTAAAAACCCTTTAAACTCCTTAAAATGTTAAAAAATATAAAAACCTCGTAAAACCCTGAAAACAAGAGAACCCTAAAACCCAAAAAAATAATAATCATAAAACGCATAAAAACAAAAAAGAACCCTAAAACCAATAAAAATCATTAAAAACCTAAAAATACCTAAAAACGTAAAAAAATATAAAAACATAGAAAACCTAAAAACACATAGTTTCCCTTAGAATACTTATTTAGGATAGGTATCACTATTTATAAATGGTTTCTGATGGGTTTGTTCATAGAAACAGAAACACCCAACACGTATATATCCATAGGGACCTACATTCCAAAGGAGGACACTCATAAGGGGTTTTGGATAACAATTCGTAATAACTCACATTATTTGAGAGGATAGGAGGTCAGGCCCATCACACCCTTTTGGGGGTGGGAATTATTACGTACTCTTAGACTCTCTCGTAAATATAAGACATTTTCAAGAACACTTTATTAAATCCAATGTATGAGACATATCACCCTATAATTCACAACCAATAATTGTCATGTATGAAATTCAGAATCATCGGTATGTATCTGAGGTTATTAGTCAATGGAAAAATCAGTATGTATCCAAGGAACACCATTAATGGTATCCACTTATCTAAAAATTAGTTATTGTTTGATTGTTATTATGATGATTCTGGTTTTATAGCTATACAGTGGGGCACTATGGAGTTTATTATTATTCCTTGAGATTAATTTCACTCTGGATTTTAACATCATCTATGGAGATGAGAGCTTTTTTATATTTGTATTGGACCCATGAATGGGATTCTTACAAATCCCTGTAAAAAGAATCAGAATCCACATAGTTCTATTCCACTTAATGGGTCATGTCATACCTTTTGTGTTCATTTGATAAGGACCTAACCATAAAGTTTAACATCATGTGGAAAGGACGTCTAGGTGGAAGGTTCCTAGACAATGTTTGGTGTGGGAATTATGCTGAAGGATACTAAGGATCATAAAAGTGATATAAAATTACTAGTTGAATTTGGTTGTACTGGTAATATGGCCCAAATAGAACATGGTTGATTTGGAATGATGTGTTTAGACATCAGGGAGGCTTTCTATGTATCCCATTTGCAGCAGAATCAAATCCCATGTATATCTGTGTTGTCTCATAGGAGAGTATGTCCCTTTGTGAGGATTAAGATGGATGTATAAACTCATGGTGATTTGGGGGTTTAATCTGGGTCTTACTCTCAAGGAGGATTCCCTGGTTAATGTAATTATGATTGGGGCTTACTCCTAATGAGAATGACCATTGATCTCGGGCCCTAAGTGGGCTTCCTACATTTCAAAATTATAGTAGGAATTGGAGTTCTTATAGTTAAATATTGTTGCATGGATCGTGTGGATTTCATGATCACTATTAACCTATAAGACCACGTGAGTCTTTCTTGGTGTGAGATACAAGAAGGAGTGAATGATCCATTAAACCAGATGATCTTCTTTTCCTGAATGGATGAGTGCTAGAAAAGTAAGGGGCTTACTCCCGAGAAGGAATTCCTTGCACTTGTTGGGGATTATTGTGTAGTAGGATCCCTATTTGTGGTTTTGATGGAGATTACTCATAAGAAGGATTCTAAATTGAGGTTTTGTTGGGGCTCTCTCTTAAGGAGGATTCCAATTTGAGGTTTGGTTGGGTCTTACTCCTAAGAAGGATTCCTATTTGAGGTTTGGCTGGGAATTACTCATTTAGAGGATACCCATGTACAATTTGGGGATTATTCTTAATTATGATGCCCATTTGAGGTTTAGTTGGGGCTTACAACTAAAGAGGGTGACCTTTTAAGCTTTGGTTGAGGATTACTTGGAATGAGTATTCCCATGTACCAGTTGGGGATTATTCTTAAGAAGGATAACCATGTACCACTTGGTGTTTTTTCCTAAGGATGATGCTCATATACCAATTGGGGATTATTCCAAAGTAGGATGGCCATGTACCAATTGGGGATTACTCCTATTGAGTCTTCCCATTTGAGTTTTAGTTGGGTCTTACTCTTAAAAAGATTCCCATTTGAGGTTTAGGTGGGGACTACTCACAAGAAGGATTCCCATTTGAGGTTTGTTTGGAGATTAATCTTAAGGAGGATTCTCATGTACCAGTTGGGGATTATTCATAAAGAGGATTTCCATATTCATGTTGGTGATTATTCTTAAGAAGGATTCCCATATACCAGTTGAGTCTTATTCTTAAAGAGGATTACCATGTACCATTTAGAGCTTAATCCTAAGGAGGATATTGATTTGAGGTTTGGTTGGGGCTTACTTTTAAGAAGGATTCCCATTTGAGGATTGGTTGGAGCTTACTCTTATAGTGGATGACCGTGTACCAACAAGGGCTTATTCTTAATGAGGATTCTAATTTGAGGTTTGGTTGGGGGTTACTTCTAAGGAGGATTCCCATTTGTGGTTTGGTTGGGGCTTAATCATGTGGAGGATTCCCATGTACGAGTTGGGGATTATTACTAAGGAGGATTCCCATATACCAGTTGGGGCATAGTGTTAAGGAGGATTCCCATGTACTTGTTGGGGATAAATCCTTAGGAGGATTCCCATTTCAGGTTTGGTTATGTATTAATGCTAAGGAGGATACACATTTGAGATTTGGTTAGGAATTTCTCCAAAGGAGGATTCCCATGTACCAGTTGGGGATTATTCCTAAGGAGGATTCCCATTTGAGTTTTGGTTGAGGCTTACTCCTAAAAAGGATTACTATTTGAGGTTTGGTTTGGGCTTACTATTAAGAAGGATTACAAAGTACCATTTTGGTCTTATTCCAAAAAAGGATTCCCATTTGAAGTTTGGTTTGGACTTACTCAAAAGGATCATGTTCATTTGAGGTTTGGTTGGGGCTTACTCCTAAGGAGGATTATCATGTACCAGTTGGGGATTATTTCTAAGGAAAATTACCATGTACCTATTAAGTATTATTCATTCCCATGTACCCATTGGGGATTATTCCTAAGAATGATTCCCATGTACCCATTTGGGATTACTTTTAAGGAGGATTCCAATTTAGGGATTGGTTGGTACTTACTCCTACGGAGGATTCCCATTTGAGTCTTGGTTGGGATTTACACCTAAGAAAGATTCTCATGTACTAGTGGGGGATTATTCCTAGGGAGGATTCCCATTTGAGGCTTGCATATGGATTACTCCTAAGGAGGATTCCCATTTCAGTTTTGGTTGGGGATTACTCCTAAGGATGATTCCCATGTGCCATTTGGGGATTATTCCTAAGGAATATTCCCATGTACCAGTAGAGGATTATTCTAAAGGTGGATGACCATCTACCAGTTGTGGATTACTCATAATGAGTATTCCCATGTGAGGTTTGGTTATGGATTAATTTTAATGAGGATACCCATTTGTGGTTTTGTTGGTGATTACTCCAAAAGAGGATTCCCATGTACCATTTGGGGCTTATTCCTATAGAGGATGACAATTTGAGGATTGGTTGGAGCTTACTCCTAATGAGTATGTGAAATTTAGGTTTGGTTGGGGCTTACTCATAAAATGTGTTTTAATTTTATATATCCTATATATCCTAAATCATGGAAGTCCATAGAAAACTCTTAGAGGGGGTTCATTCCAATTATCCCTCATTATGGAGTAGCCTTTTGGAACTTGGAAATATTGTCCGTATCTTCTTCAGTTATGGTGAAACATCTCTACAAAAACTCAACATTTATTTTTTGAGTGAGGATCACACCATGAATTATGTGGCATAGTGTCTGAAATTCATTTTAAAGTGTTAACACACATCACACCTCTAAAAACCATAAAAATGTTAAAAACCCTAAAAATCCCCTAAAAATATTCTAAAATCCCTAAATATCCTTAAAAATATAAAAACTATAAAAACCCTGAAACCCCTAACAAAACCTTTAAAACATAAAAAAAAATTAAACCCCATAAAAACCCTATAGAATGATAAAGACCCTAAAAACCATAAAAGACCCTAAAAACATGAAAACATAAAAACTTTTAAAACCCACAAAACGCCTAAAAACCAATAAAAACCTAAAAATCACCCAAAAAAATAAAAAAACCTTTAAAATACTAAAATGTTAAAAAATACTCTATAAAACATAAATAACCTTAGCAACTCAAAAGAATACTAAAACACCAAAAAACCCTAAAATCCTAAAAATCCCAAATAACCCTCAAAATCCCAAAAAACCATAAAAAGGGAAAACAATTGCTAAAAAATTCCTACAAGTCCCTAAAAATATTTAAAAAACACTAAAAACATTTAAAAATCTAATAAACACTTGAAAACCTAAAAAAATTAAAACAACAAAAAAACCTAAAAAACGTAAAACCCCAAAAAAATCTTAAAAACCCTTAAAAATAATAAAAACTATAAAAACATAAAAACCATAAAATCCGATAAAAATTTAAGTAACTTCAAAAAATTATAAAAACTTTTTAAATCCCTAAAATCATTAAAAACTCTAAAAAACCTTAAAACCCCTAAAAATAAAAAATGAACTAAAACCCCAAAACATGTAAAAATCCCTAAAAACTCATCAAAAATTATTAAAAACCATAAAAATACTAAAAAATTCCTAAAATCCCTAAAAAAATAAAAATGAAAAAAAGCCTAAAAACCCGTAAAATGACATTTAATACCCTAAAAACTTTAATACCCCTAAAAATCTAAAAAAATCCAAAAAACCCAAAAAACCCTAAAAATCACTAAGAAATATAAAAAAAACATTAAACCCTCAAAAAAATTAAAAAACTATAAAAATCCTTTTAACCATTCAAAACTAAAGAAATCCATAAAAACCATAAAACCTTAATCCTTTAAAAGACCTCAAAAACCCAAAAAACCCTAAAAAATTATAAAAATCCCAAAAAAATCCCTAAAAATCTCTATAAAAATAAAAAAAATCTAAAAACTATAAAAAAACCCTAAGAAAACATTAAAACCTAAAAAACATGAAGCCCCCGCAAAATCATAAAAAAACACAATAGACCTCAAAAAAATTAGAAAACTCTATAAACACCCTAAAACCATAAAGCCACTAAAAACCTTAAAAATCATAAAAACCCTAAAAACACCAAAAAATTTAAAAACCCTACAAACCCCAAATTTTTTTTTTAAAAATAAAGACCTTAAAAACCTATAAAATTAAAAACCCTTAACCCCCCCCCAGAAAACCATAAAAACACAACAAAACCCTCAAAACACTCCAAAACTCTAAAAACCATAAGAACACATAAAAATTCTAAATGCCCTAAAATCCCTAAAAATATAAAACCCCTAAAACCCCTAAAAACCCCTAAGAAAAACTTAAAAATCTAAAAACAATTAAAACCCATAAAAACTTAAAAAATGCTTAAAATCCTAAAAGACTTTAAAAATCCAAAAAACCATTAAAACCACTAAAAACGTAAAAAACCCCTAAAAACAAAAAAAACCAAAAAAAAACCACTACAACTCTAAAAACCCTTAATCCTAAAAAATATTAAAAAACTATAAAAAACATAAAACCATAAAAAACTGAAAAAACCAAAAACAAAATGTAGAAAAATCATCAAACCCTCAAACACCTCAAAATCCCTAAAAACCCTAAAAACCATTAAATTGTTAAAAAATCCCTAAAATCTCTAAATACGTAAAAACCAATAAAACCTTAAAACTTCCTAAGACAACCTTAAAACTCCAAATAAACTAAAAATTTTAAAAACACTAGAAACCCTAAAATCCATAAAAGCCCTAAAACCCCTAAAAACCCACTAAAAACTCTAAAATCCCTATAAACACCTAAAATGTTAAAAAAGATATAAATCCTTAAAACTATAAAATATTAAAAAACACCCTAAAAACCAAAAAACATAAAACCCAAAACCCCTCAAAATCATTAAAAACAATAATGACCCAAAAAAATCCTAAAAAATCCCTAAAAATCACTCAAAATGTAAAAATCCTAGGAGATTTATGGCCCTTTAACCCTATCCACCAATTGGAAGTTTTGTAATTTTTCCTTATAAACAAGAAAGAAATATTTAAAGTGGTTTTATCTCAGATGAGTATAAATAACCATCTTGATAGATATTTTTCAAACACTTCTCATTTACATGACTAAGAAAATGTTTCCATAGATGGGTGTTATATGAGTCTTGTGAACATGATTATTTAATTATTTTCAATACTTGGTTTTTTTATTTTAATACATAAAGACCATTATTTAAATGTTACATACCATAAAATATGTTGTATTGATAAAATAAACAAAATTTATTTCTAAACTAAAAAATAAACCCATATTTATCTAGTCATGATACAAAAATTATGCTTTTGGTAACTATTGGTACATAGTAACAATATTTTAAAACCAAAATCATTCTCATTTTAAATGAAAAGTGGTGGTCGTCAATGGCTAGAGTATCTAGTATCGCACCATTAGTAGATCTCAAATTCACAACTCCTCTATAAATCTTTCAGAATATACTCAGCTCCTACATTTAGATACAAATGTGAGAACCATAAGCTATATATAATACTTAATGTGTATATATTTAAATATTACACATGATAATGAATGAACCTTTAACTTACCCTTTCTTCTGGGTGTAGTTTCCCTTCCAATGGCATGTCTTGCCATATGTAAAACATACTACCCCTTTTTCCTTACCCTATCACTAGATATTCCTCTTCATGGAAGGATGGTTTTTGGGAGCTTTAGATTTTTTATGTGTATTGGGCCCCTTATCCTAGTTCTTCTTTTTTTTATTCACAATAAGGGTTGCGAGTTTATCATGCAATGTGTCCTTATCAACTTGGTGAATAAAAGTAAAAAGTTTTGAATGACTCTTATAATTATTTATAATATTGTAATTAACAATAAAAATGGATAAGGTGTTGGTAGTGATGAAAGTATGATATTTTTATGCAACTAATTTGGGAATTTAATCCCCATGATGTCTAAGAATTCAATATAGCTAATAAGAGTGACTACATGAGACCCAACTAATGGAGACTGTCCAATATTATTTATAAACAAATCATTGAAGATCTCTTATATCTATTGTCTTACCTTATCTTTATATAAATATTTAAATTGAGACATCATGATATATTCATCCATGTCTTAATTTTTCTTCAAAAGCTCATTGGTCATGGATGATTGCATTAAATACTAAACATCTATAACATCGTTCAAATGTTTCTCATAATGAGACAATTCTTTATCACTATCCTCATTTTCAGGAACATCAAGAAATTATTCTTCTAGAACATACAATTTTCTTTCATGGTGAAGGATAATATGAAAGTGCCTTTGCCACTCTTGAAAATTTTTTTCATTGAAAAGGTTATCCTTATCAAGTACAGATTACAGTGATATGTTTGATTTCATTTTTATTATTTTTACTACAAGTAAGATGAGCAGATGTTTAGTTATTATCTCATAAAATTTAGACAAATAAATAAATATTATATTTATTAATCTCCCACTATTTTATCAAAACCCAACAGCCCTTACCATTGGATTTGGAATATGATGTTTCTTGAACATTCTAGTGGCAAAAATCCATATTTACCTTATAATTACCCCAACATTGGTTGGTCAAGAACTTGAATGGTTTTAGGTTAGAATTTTAAATTCTAGCTACATTAACTCATAGTTCCTTGATATGTTGAGTGGACTCCCCAATAGTGAAATCCTAAAATTGGATTTCCTCAACCCTTTCATCTCAATTACACCAAGTCCTACTTTGGTATTCAACCCTTCATGTGAACTAGGTTAAGTCAACCCAAAACTTCAAGTTAGAATTCCCAGATAATTGAAAGCATCCCAACCTTGGTTGGTCGAGAACATTGAACTATGGTTTGATTTTAAATGAAGAAGTGGAAGGCTATACCAACTTAATATATATAATTGAGGGATTTTATATTTTATTTATAAATTTAAAATTATTATATTTATTACATGATTGTTAATATTAAGTGAATTTTCCTAAGTTATTAATTATGTATTAGATAATATTTAGGTATATTCCAATTTATTTTAGTTCTATATTTCATGCTTGTTAATTCATTAATTCATGTGATCATAACAAAATATCCATAATGAAATAACTTGAAAGAAATAAAATAATAAAGTGGTATGAACATGAGCTATTACTAATGGTTAGTTTATCTAGAAGTTAATAAATTAATCATTGACCTGGGGGAAAACACCTTGAACCAATTAAAGTTTGTGTTATAGTTTTCCACCTATCCACCTAATTATCTCTATTGGATTTATTTTACTTTGGAACCAAACTTGAACCACCTCCACTAACTTGGGATCTCTATCCATTACATATTATTTTACTTACATGAAGGTGAGGGAAAAAAATTACAAAAAACCATGGGGACGTAGGCCCTTACATAATAAGAGGATATAAGGAATGTAGGCCAAAAATTTATTTTAAAAAAAAATTAAATGAAACCAATCACATACAAAGATCCAGTCTATGGTCATGATCCTCCACATGCATGCAACGAATTATGCATTTAAAATGAAAACAACCCTTAATTCTTAATCATTCTTATTTAAGATAAATCACTCTTGAATTAATTAATTATATTATTTAATCAATAAATTATTTATTTTAATTATCATATGAATTTCCTTGATATTATCATCCATCGTAATTTTAAACAAATTATATAAATTTATTTAAAATTAACTATGTACATAAATATACCTTAGATGAAATACAGTGAATACCCGTCTGAATATACCCAATATGTATTACACCTGAATGTTGTTTACTCTTGTGAAATATGGAATACATGACTTATCACATAATTTAAATAAATATACTATCAACATAATGATTACATGACTTACATGAATTTTTTTAACATTTTATGATTCAATTCATATAGAGTAATACATGTCATATGATTCACACATGATATGAAGATATAAAAATTATGCATAAATTAATTAAAAATTTATAAATATATATTTTAAAATCCATCACATGGAGTTTCCGATCAACTTAATGACCACACGCAAGCACATGTCAATAAGGTTTACATGGTATAATAAATTAATTTTAATTCTTAAAAATTTGGTATAAGTACATGGTGTGTACAAACAAGCTACATGACGTATATATCTCTCACCGTATATTTGATGAAAATTCTTAGGGACTAAATATGTAAATTGTTCCTCAAAAAAATTGGAGTACATAGCCTATACAAGGTATATATAGAGTGTGGTCTCTGAGTTACATAGTCACTAGTCAGGTAGGTCGTGTATGAAAATACACAGTTCGTCTGTGAATTAAAGAACTAAATACTATGTATGTGGGATACACGGTGTGTACTATGGATGATCGTGCACCCTGATATCTCAGTGAACATGTAGTGTTAGAAATTAAATGCACCATGTACATTCAATTCACATGGTTTGAATTAATTTTGACTTAATTCCTGGTGCATTGAATACTAGTACAAAACATGTCACCCCAGTTACACAACATTTACTCTTGTGTCATCCAGCCAGAATCCTCATCACCTCCAGATCAGATCTTCTATTTGATTTTGTTTATAAAATTAATCAATATCATTAGATCTATGAGAAACAAAAGAGGAAGAATAATATCTCACAATTAAGGTTAAAAGAATAACTAAACTTGAATTAAAAACTAAATGAAAAATGTGTAAATCAATCAATGATCTTTGAATAATTATAAATAATTATGTGACCGCTCGGATAACACTTGTCAGTTTCTGGAATAGTAGAAGTGTGTGATGGGTTATGTCTAACTAAACTTTTTTTCATGATCAATGATCAATCCAAGATTTACATGATGGTGAATGCCTCAATCAACGGAATTGAATCAAAGAAAAGAGACGAGGGATATAATTCTAGAACCAAGTGCATGATCATCACATATTATTAATAATTAATTTAATTAATTAAAGAATTACCATGTGTGAATTATTTCTTTGTCGATGGATCTGACAATAGATCTATGTTGTGTCATCGTTAAGTTTTATGAATCAAGATTATATTTTCTATAGTAGTGATCCACACTTCCATAAATTACCAAATTTCATCGTAGGAATATTTGGGTGCTAGTACGACAGATATAATCGCTTGCATAATTCTCCTTTGATCACCATGATAATCACTTCCATATCATTATCCTTGATCTTTGTAGACTTGAGAGTGGGAGGTGGAGGAAGATCACTTTTTGTTCTTGAGAGTGTTCTTGGAGAGGGATACCTCTAGGGTTTAAGAGGATTATCTCCAGCTATCATTTCAAACAACAAAAATGAATTCACTCTATTGAAAAAATAATATAATTTGGTTTAAATACCACTGAGGTTTAGAAATATATACTTTCATAAGCTCCCTTTAATATTTATTTAACCCCTTGTGGAACACCTTATTTCCTCGACATGTTCTTAACTTTCAAATTAAATTAAAAATTATTTAATCAAATAATATTAAATATATATTATTTCTCACTAGACCTAAAAACTATATCTTCCATTCCTCAGTATTATTTATAGGTCCTTGAATAATAACTATTTATTTAATAAATAAATAACACTCCATTATTCACCAATAAATAAATAAATATTATATTTATTAAATAGAATATAAATATTTATTAAACATTCTTCTCACATTATATGCTCTCAAATAACAAGTGACAGAATATATATGATCAAGAAAACTTGAATAATTATTAAACTTCATGTGGGAATAATATTTATTCATATTTTTAAATAACAAATAATAATATATATTATTTAACTAATATTTTGGATACGTTTACTATGTGACCCTCTTGGAATATTTCTTAGTGGAATTAGGTGAATCATCCTAAAGTCCAAGGTTAACATCTAGAAACATGCCAAAGCACCTATATAGAAAGAAGTTAATGCTTCAATGACATAATACCACATAAAAATTCTTATTGTGTAATATAATCCCTTTATCTTGATATCTCTAATTAAAGAGTTTGCATGTTTGTGTCATAAACCTATGTTCTTGATGTCTCTTTCACTGACTTTAAAGAAATAAAGCTTTCCTATAGAACACCATGGCCATTTATTTATTTAGTCTATATAATTTCCATCAAAGGGACTAAGATATCAACTTTTTTTAAAGAAAAAAAGGGACAAATCCTTTATCTCGTTATTCATTAATGCAATATTACTCATGACACACCCAATGTATTCTACCTCACTGAGAACATATGTCATCACGGTTTTTTATCAATACATCAAGGTATACAAATTATAATATTCATTAATAATAATCTTAAAGTATAAGGATCGATATACACATACACATATAGGAATATCCAATGACACATATGAATGTGTATTTCCTACTGATGGGTCTCATTCTCATAATATCTTACACTGAATATTACCAAGGGTGTGTACCAAGAGAATCTACCTCAAATTCGAATGAGTCCCCACCCCTGATCGCATCTATCATTTGGGTCCCTTAAATGATATAATGTGGTTATGGAATATATATTTAATAATAGTATTGTGGAACTTTCAATTTCTCATCATAGTGGGGAATTTCTATGGCCTTTTATTGTGACATCTACACTTAGGACATTATCACATACTATGTTACATAGAATAATAACCATGATGTGATAAGATGTTTATTAATATTAAAAACTATGAATATGGGTTATCATAAATTATATAGAAGTTTATTATCAAGAACCAACTCTAATATCCAATTTATATCAGTTGTACTAAATATTTAACATTGAAATATATAATTAAGTTATATAATTTGAAATCCAGAAAGAGATGGAGAGGTAATAGTTTTACAGAACTACTTGGTATACTAAATGATATGATACCAAAAGAAAATGTTTTTCCTTAATGAACATATAATGTTAAGTGAATGCTACATTCAATGGGTATAATCCCTAAAAAAATTCATATCCAAATAATTGTATATTGTTTCACAATAACCATGAATCACTCAGTAAATGCCCTAAGTGTGGTCTAGATTGATATAAGAAAGATAAATCGTGTCTTTAGAAAGTTATATGGTATTTTCCTATCATTATAAGTTTTAGATGACTGTATATTTTAGGAAACCATGAAACAATTGACATAACATGGTGATACAATAATTGAATATGGGAAACTACGTCACCCAATGAACTCTCCTTGGTGGAAGAAAATTGATTATGAGTATCATGAATTTAGAAATGAGATGAAATACCTCAGTATTGTGTTATCTAAAGATAGAATAATTTTTTTGGGTTTACAAAGAAATACTCATAGTATATGGAAAATTATGTTGGTAAATTATAACTTACCATTGTGGTTATGCATGAAGCACAAATACATCATTTCATCTCTATTTATACCTAGACTAAAACTATCTGATAATCATATTGATGTCTATTTGGATCCATTGATTTCATATCTAAAATTGATGTGGGATACATTTTTTATAGTGTATGATGCTCATAGAAGCGAAGAGTTCAAATTGAGAGCCATGTTGTATGGTAAAATGAATGAATTTACAAATTTCTGGAATTTATCAGTATATAACATTAAAGGAATATAGGGGTTTCATATTTATGAAGAAGGTACACATTCAATTAGGCTGAAATATTCATTAAAGACTGTGTTTTTAAGACATCACAAATTTTTACCCTGATGACATAAATATTGATCATGGATGACATCATTCGATAGAAATAAAAAACAAGGTACAACACCATATCCACTAATGTTAGATCAATTATTCGAGAAAGTAAAATATATTGACACTGATTTTGGTAAACCTCTTTAAAAAAACCATACGGAATCATGTTGGGAAAAGAGAACTATTTTCTTTAAATTTTTATATTGGGGTTGTTTATATGTAAGGAATTTTATTGATGTTTTGTATGTATAAAAAAATATACATCATAATGTTATTGGTACATTAGTAAATGTAAAATAGAAAACAAAATATGGAAATAATACTAGGTTAGACATGATTAAAATGGGGATAATAGAAGAGTTGCCACAGGTGAAGGGTGAAAGATGAACCTTTCTTCCTCCAGTATCTTACACTCTATCTAGAGAAGAAAATTTTAAAATTTTTAACTTTTTTTAATAATGTCAAAGTTTTATAGAGATATTCATAAAAATATCATTAATGTAATTTCAATGAAAAATTTCAATTTATAGAGTATAAAATCACACAATTTTAATGTTTTGATACAATATTTAATTCATGTAGATTTATGTTATATTATTACTAAAAATTTATTCCATAAATTAACCTAAATTTTATTATTTTTCAAATACATATGCATGAAATTTATAGACCTGGTGAAATTTATAATCATGAATAATGAAATTATATTCATATTATGTGAATTGGAGATTTCTTCCCACTATCATTCTTTGATATAATGCTCCACCCGATGGTTCACTTGGTTATACAAATTCAACTATCCTATTTTGTACATTATAGATTGATATAACTCATTTAACGTTATATCAATATTTTAAAAATGTAATTCAAGAATCAAATTTGGCCATAAGGTTGTATTATAGAGTGGTATATTATTAAAGAAGTTGTTGAATTATGTATCAATTACCTGTTATATGTTGATAGAATTGGTCTCCCTAAATCTCATTATAGTGAATGCATTATAGGTGAATGTATTTTCAGAATATATGTTGTTACTATTACATTTACAAAGAGGGAACAATATCACCTTTACATTTTACAAAATAGGGTATAGGTTTCTCCATACATTTGAGCCTACAAAACACTTCTTATACATTTGGATTCATTAAGGGATGGAGGATGGATATAAAATAAATATAATAAATAGTTTATAGGATGGTTTGGATAATATATTTATAAGGAGTTATCTAAAAATACCAATTCAATTATTGAATGACTCTAATGGATAACCAAGGGACCAAATATAAATGATATATCTTACACTGGATTTTTAATTAATTGTTATACATTCTATACAAAGGAACATGATAAACATTGTATGATGGAAAACAATGGAGTTACAATTGGGGTGGAAATTATGCACGTACTCGGTTCCAAATATATAAATCCAATTTATGCAAATATATCATTTTTCATCACCATCAAACAGATATAAAAGTTGTATTATATAACATTTCAAGTGTTTATTTTCCATTGTAAATTGGTTGGCAATGGGGGTGTAGTTAAAGCCACTGAAATGGGCTTCATGAAGGTGAATTTTAGTATGGAAGGGTATAAGGGAAAACTGTTCATAATGACATCACTAGAAGTGTAAATATTTTATATCCCATATATAGAAAATAATAATTGGTCAACCATTCTATTGGAGACTAAAACGGCTATAGGGTTATATGAAAAATCAATTGAGGATGTCCCTTTCAGTGTAAGATCACAATCATTTCATGGTAGTACTAATTGAGAAAATTACTTGTATATTAGAGGAGAGCACAATGAGGGGATTTGTATAATCGATATAGGATCTAAATCCCTTCAACCATTAAAGAAAAAAGGGAAATCAATGAGAAGGTTAAAATGTTTTTAATATGCTATGATTTTTTTAATAATATAATTTATTTTCTATTTCATTTATGTAATCTAAATTAAATGTTTGACTACTCATGTAGATAATGACTTCTCCACATGCTGATTTTACCAATCCCATGGAATAACACATGATTATGGTTGAATCTATGGAATTAGTGGGGGATCAACAACATGTTGATGAAAAAAAACATGAATGATATATTATAACTGTATTAACTTAAATTATCAATGTAAGAATTGGAGGAATATAATTTGAGGTAGGATCGAATCAATTTGACCAACCTGTAGACCCCAAAAATTCAATGTTTGTTGGTTACATTGGGGTCACAATGAGAATTCATATACCAATTGATATACTTACATGGTGTAATTTCTATCATGTATTTAAGGAAACCATTTGGGAAGATATTATGATAATGGAATGATATACATTCTCCATTTTAAAAAAAATTATATAATAAAAAAATTATTTAATTTTCATTATCCTTTGAAGAGTCTATTTATTTTATATTAATTTTCACCATAAAAACACATTGAGGATTTCAAACACTTCTTACGAAGCACCATCTCTCGTATTCTACGGGGAAAGTAAAACCCCACCCATAAGTCATGTATGTTCACATTATAAACCAGTAAATATATAAATATTTCATTAGTTGTCGAATTGAGCAATCATTTATGGAACTTTCAGTCGATAATATTTTATTTTAAATTATTTATTTTATCCACTTTGATTCAAAAAAATAATAATTTATCAAATAAAAAATGAGTGTTGAAAATAAAAAATATGCAGTAAAACCAATGTACCCCTACCATAAATCAAGGATGGGGTACGGTTCAATTGAAAAAAAATGGTGTGTATATTAAATCTAAAATAAAATTTTTATTTGATATGAAATAATATATACTCCTTTGTTTATATATATATATATATACTGATGAATCAGAAACTAAAACCATTTCCATTTCACATCATGTTCTATAGAAGGAGGCTTATGTAAATAAAGAGGGAAAACTAGTAGAAGAAAACACATAAGAAGTATGAGAATCATGAGTAAGTATGATAAAGTATTGTTTTTTTATTATTTATAAAAGTATTATATAAAAATATCCATTTATGTTTGTATGTTTTTATATAGTTTATACATAAGAATCAAAATCAATTGTACCTAAAGAACAACTACTTTCAGTATCTTTGAAGTGCCTAGAACAATATGACTTTGTTAGAGGTGTAGGTTTTGAAGTGTCACTTTAGACATACTTTGAGAAGATAAAAACATAAGGATATGTATAAGATATGATTAAAGGCATATAGGAACTGATATATTCATTGAAATATATTATTGTCTAAACTGGTTTGGTGGACTGATAGATATGAAAAGATCAAAGAGAACCAGTAGTGGAATAATGATCAATACATGAAGATTTATATGACCCTACTTTCTTTGAGGCTATCCATTCCACTCAACTTTATTCCTTACTATAGGTTATCAATGTTTTCACAACTCTTTCTTCTAAATGTGAATCAAACAACTTGCGATAATTTTATATTACTAAAATTTTATAGGGTGGAATTATATCTGATTTATATCTATCAACATATGTGAATCAAATTATTGTGAAGGGTATGGTGTAAAATATCTCATGAGACATGATATACAATAATCAACTCCTAAAATATCACATGAGAGTGGGAATTGAAGTAGCTCTTGAGCCGAGTGCCGAGTTTCCTATTCTGTTTGATGATCTCGAAGTTACCATGATCAATAATACTATAGGAAGTTATGTGCATGACCATTTAATCTTATAAACATACATGAGTTATGTATTTAAAAAACATAAAATAAAAAAACATTAACAATTGATGATAAAAGTTCTAAAATCAGGTATGATATTACATACAAATAAAACAAAGGGGAAACATAAGGCTAAATCAAGACAATTCAGTAGATCGACCGTGAAAATAAAAGGACCATGTAAGACTACCTTACCCCCACCAATTCAACTAGAACATATATTAAAATTAAAATTTCATTCTAATTCAAAATTAAAAGATGAAAATATTACCTACATTGAATATGAAGAATAAATATTTGGAGAGGCCATTACAGATGAAGTTTTTCTTGAGAGTATAAATGATATTATCATGTTTGAATGGTTAGGAGTCTCAGTTGTGAATACATACATGAGGTTCATTTTCATAATATTTTTTTCCAAAAAATGATCTACTATATTCATTATAGTTTATAACTATTCATATTTTCTATAGAAAAATATATTGCCACTATATAAAGGGAATATATAGCAAAGAAATATTTGGACTCATTAATCCTACTATCATTTCTACAGAAAAAGTTTCCTTGGAATTAAAAGTAATTGAAAATAAAAAAAATGATCTAAGTGTGATATTTGAAAATAAAATAACAGACGATAGACTCCTCTTGATTCCTACAATGTAGGGGTAAAAAACTATAATCTAATCACAAAAAATATATTTTTCTTTCTATCATTACTTATTTTTATTTTCTTTTTAGGTAGCATGGGATGTTAATTGCAGTCAATTTGGATACCCAAAATGTTTATTTTTTGGATCCAAATCATGTATTTCTAACAAATTGATTACACATGATGTCTATTGTTAATTATTAATGCACTACAATCAACATTTTATAGATAAACCTCAAATTATACATTTTAGTTTTTGTTTTAAGAATAATTTTGTTATGATAGGGAAAAAATCCATAAATATCAGTTAAATCAGGGTATGTGGTCAATGACTGAACACAAAAAGCCTATATATTTCTTCAACAGGAAATAAATTATGGTATATTTGGAAATATTTAACTACCAAAATATATTTTAAAACAATTTACTTATTTTTTTCAATTATTCTACACTTAACAAAGTAAAATAACGATAATGAATATGGATGTTATATTTGAAAATTTATGAAGGATATTGTATATCATTAAAAAACTAGTATCCTAGAAAATTTAATTTATAAAGATAATTACAGTTTCACTTAAAATATTTATTAATCATTTTTTTGTATATATTTTCTCATTATTACTACGACTACCAACTGTCTGTATACTAAAAATAATAAATAATTTTTTTTAGAGATGAGTGTATAGAAAACATGGTGTTAGAATGTTTACTAGCATCAATTTGAGGAAAATACCCATTATTTTTGTGATCTAGTATAGTTTATAACCTTATAGATACATTTGGGATTTGAATCATTACTATAATAACACTTTAGATAATATTTTCCTAAAATAAAATCCAACTATTTCATAATTTCATTCCTTTAGGGGTTAGGATGAGTTATTAGAAACTAAAAAATGATTGGGTGATGAACCTTAAAAGAAATAAAGATTTGAGTTACTTCTCAAGGATATTGGACTTCAGGCTATAACTGAGATTATGGTGAGTGGGAAATGGGTTGAGGATCCTTCTACCCACAAATATGAATATGTATTACCAACTTTTGGGGAAGGTACTTCCATTCTTCTAGACTCATTATTTTAAATTTGTGTATTACTATATTTTTATGAGTTTTTAAAAATAGTTTGGGCCTTATTACAATCACTTCCACCTCTATTATGAATAATCAAGATGAATTCCTTTAATTTCACATTTGATTCAACCAAATACATGATAATGAAAGATATTGTAAATACTAATAGATATGCCTCACCCATATCCCGATCCACAATTTAAATTATAAATGAGCAATTAACTGTGAAGGATGATAAATCTAGGCTTAAATTTGAAATTTTTTATATTTTGGTTGATCTCTATAATGTAATTTAGTTTAAAAGATGTGTTCTATTTTCCAAATTGGTAAAAAAAACTCATATTGTTTTCAAAACTTATGAAAATGATTCAAAAATCATTTGAGATGTGTAATAATCAACCACACATCAATCTGATATATGATGTGGCAGGTATGAATCTATATGTATGTTTTCAATATAAATGTGTCATTTTACTTTGAAATGCACATCACATTGTAAAAACAAATAAAATGATCTTGGATTGTTTTCATAATTTTGGAAAATGATATATAATTCATTGGTGGAATTTAGGAATCAACTTCACATCAATCCAACACACGATGTGTCCTGCATGGCTCAAAGTACGTGTTTTCACATTAAATGTGTGATTTTATCTTAAAACATGCATCACACTATCAAAATTGAGAGAAAAAACCTCGTATTGTTTTCAAAATTTATTTAAAATGTCCATAATTCATTTGTGATGTATAGGAATTTACTACATGTTAATCTAAAACATAATGTGACCATTATGACTCAAAGTGTGTGTTTTCAATATAAAACTGTCATTTTAGTTTAAAATGTGTGTCACATAGCCAAAACCAAGAAAATGATTTTGGAGTTTTTTCAAAATTTATAAAACTGATCTATAATTTGTTTTTTATGTGTATGAATTGACCAAAAATTAATATGACACACGATGTGGTCATCCTGACTCCAAGTTTTGTATTTTTAATATAAAAGTGTCATTTTCATTTAAAACATGGGTTGCATTTTCAAAACCGAGCAAAAAAACATAGATTATTTCCAAAATGTATGATAAAAATCCATAATTCATTTTTGATGTGTATAAATCAAATACACATCAATATGATACATGATATGGGTGATATGTCTCAAAGGGCGTGTTTTCAATATAAATGTGTCATTTTAGAAAAAAATGAACACCACATAGTCAAAAATGAGTAAAATAGATTGTATTTTCTTGAAATTATACTAAAATTATCCAAAATTTATTTTTATCATATAAGAATTAACTACATTACAATTCAACACATGATGTGGTTGGTATGACTCTAAGTGCATGTTTTTAATATAAAAGTGTCATTTTAGTTTAAAATAGGAAACACAAAGACAAAACTAAGAAAAAAAGATCATATTGTCTTTATACTTTATTAAAATGATCTATGAACCATTTTTGGTGTGTAAGAATAAACATCATATCAATACAACACATGATGTTTCTATTATGACTCAATGTGAATGTTTTCAATAAAAAAATATCATTTTGGTGTAAAATGTGCATTACATAGCCAAAAATATTAATATGATATTATATTGTATTCAAATTTTATAAAAATGATCGATAATTCATTTTTTTCGTCTATGAATTGACCACATATCAATCTAAAACCTTATGTGGTCAGTATGACTCAAAGAGCATGTTTTAAATATAAAAGTGTCATTCTAGCTTAAAATGTGCATCACATAAAAAACTGAGTAAATGAGATCAAATTGTCTTAATACTTTAGTAAAAAAATCCATAATTCACTTTTGGTATGTAACAATTAACTGCACATCAATCCAGCACATGATGTGGCCGATATGAATAAATGTCTATGTTTTCAATATGAAAGTGTCATTTTAGTTTAAAACATGTGTTACATTGTCAAAACCAAGTAAACGAAAACAATTTTTTTAAAAATTTTAGGATAATGATCTATAATCTATTTTTTGATGTGTATGAATCAACCATACATAAATATGATAGATTATGTGGTCAGTATGACTCCGAGAGTGTGTTTTTAATATAAAAGTGTTATTTTAGTTTAAATGGGCATCACATAGCTAAAACCAAGAAAACAAGCTCAGATTTTTTCAAACTTTAGGAAAAAGAATACATAGTTCATTTGATATGTGTATTAATTTACCCCACATTAATCTGACACATTATTTGGTTGGTATGACTCCAAGTGTGTGTTTCCAATATAAAAGTGTCATTTTAGTGTAAACGGGTGTCACATATCCAAAACTGAGTAAACGACCTCATACTGTATTGAAAATTTAGGAAAATTATCTATAATTCATTTCTCTCATGAAATAATTGACTACATGTAAATATGGAACATGATGTGGAATATGTGACTTCAATTCCATGTCTTCAATATAATAGTGTCGTTTTAGTGTAGAATACATGTTACATAACCAAAACTGAGAAAACGAGCTCTAATTGTCTTGAAAATTTAGTAAAATGATCCATAATTCTTTTTTAGTTTGTAAGAATCAACCACATATCAATCCAATACATGAAATGGCTAGTATGACTCCAAGTGCATGTTTTCAATATAAAAGTTTCATTTTAGTTTAAAATGCTCATCACATTGTCAAAACTGGGAAAAAGAGATTGTATTGTTTTAAAAAATTTGGAAATTGATCCATAATTTATTTGTTATATTTAGTAATTGAATACATGTCAATCAGACACATGATATGGCCAGTATGACTCAATGTGCATGTTTTTTAATATAAAAGTATCATTTTAGTTTAAAACGTGCATCACATATCAAAAACTGATCAAACAAGCTCAGATTATTTCACAAATTCTGAAAATGAACCATAAATTATTTTACATGTGTATTAATTGACCCCATATCAATCTGATACACGATGTGGCCGATACGACTCAAAGTTCATGTTATCAATATAAAAGTGTCGTTTTAGTTTAAAATGCATGTTACATAGCCAAAAATGAAAAATTATATTATATTGTTTGAAAACATTAGTAAAATGATCTATAATTAATTTATGACATATAGAAATTGACCTCACATTAATCTCACACATCATGTGGCTGATATGATTCCAAGTGCATGTTTTCAAAATAAAATTGTCACTTAGTGTAAAACATGTGTTATAGATCCAAAATTGAGAAAATGTGTTAGGATTGTTTTCAAACTTTTGTAAAATAATCCATAATTAATTCATGGTGTTTGGGAATAGACCACACATAAATATGATACATGATGTTACAGGTATGACTCTAAGTGCATGTTTTCAATATAAAGGTTTCATTTTAGTGTAAAACATGCATCACATGGCCAAAACACGATGTGGTTGGTATGACTCAAAGTTCATTTTTTAATATAAGTGTCATTTTAGTTTAAAACATGTGTCACATACCCAAAACTAAGTAGATGAGTTCGGGTTGTCTTAATGATTTGGGAAAATGGTCCATAATTCATTAGTGGTGTATAAGAATCAACCACACATAAATTTGACACATGATGTGGTCGGTATGGCTCCAAGTGATTGTTTTCAATATAAAATGTAAATTTAGTGTACAATGTGCATCACATATCCCAAACTGAGTAAAATAGCTTGAATTATGTTTAAAAATTATGAAAATGATCTATAATTTATTTTCAGTATATAGTAATTAATTACACATCAATCCAATACATAATGTGGATGGTATGACTCAATATGAATGTTTTCAATATAGAAGTGTCATTTTAGTTTAAAACACATGTCACCTAGCCAAAATTGATTAAATGATCTTGTATTTTTTTATACTTTAAGTAAAACGATCCATAATTTATTTTTTTCAAGTAAGTTGGTAAGACTCTCACATTTATGAGTCTTTGGCTATTTGACATATGTACATATTAATGCTGATGCAAGGGACAAGCTTGATGCTAAGTCCAAATCATGTTTCTTTATTAGATATGGTGCTGAGGAGTATGTTTAACAATTTTTGAATGTTAAGAAAAAGATAATAATCAGAATCTAGAGATTTATATTTAATGAAGTTTTCATGTACAAATATTTTCATGCAGTTTAAGTTGATAGTGGGAATAAAGAATCAAAATTCTATGAGAAAGTGGAACTTGAACGTGTACCTGATTATGTTACACTAGAACCAGTGGATCCTACTCCTCAAGTGGAGTTTATGAGATCAAAAAGTATGAGAAGTCTTATGAAGAGGTATTCATCATCCTTACATTATATATTTTTGAAATTATAAAGGATCAAATAATAGATGAGAGGGGGGTTGAATTAGTTTTTCACTTTTTATAAGTTTCAATACTTTTTAAAACATAACTGATGAAACCACTTAGATTTTATATCCTTATCATATTTTGTAAATACTAATGAATTAAAAAATCAAAAATCAAGTAAATCACATGAGATTTAAAAGGTTCAGCCTCAATGTGAGAACCTACATCCTTTACATAGCCACTCTAATAGATCTATGGAGATAAATTATTAAGAAGAAGTAAATACAACTTCTAAATACACATTTTATATCCCAATATAAATGATTATATTGACATTCATTGTTTTAAAAATTTTCTTTCAAAACAAATGATCCAAAATAAAAGAATAAATACTTTATTTAATTTCCCCTACAATGGTTCCCAAGCCTGATGAACCTGATTTTGATAAACTTCAGTCCAATGAACACAATCTAATTGACTTATTCTGATAAAATCAATATGATTATCTCTTTCTCAATTTTTACTTCTCAAACTCTTCTCAAATTCGCAATACAATCTCCTCAGTTTGATCGACTCAGTCTGATTTTCTCAAAATGATTTTTCTCATTTTTATAAACAAAACAATAGATGTATTGTATTCTAATGAGATATTTTTCCAACAAGAATTTTCACTCAAATTCATTAGTGATCTACCTTTTCCACTTGTGTTAAAAGTTACAAAATGATAATTAAGTGTTCCTCTATTTATCGGTGACCCAGAAAATCAAAATTTGGAAACTTGAAAAATTTACCCACTCTCTAAAATTTCAAATCTATAACAAATAGTTGCATTTAAACATTAAATTTGACTTCTTCAAGCCTTATAAAAATTTCTATGAGTTCTATCTTCTTGATAAAAATAATTTATCTTCAATCCAATTAACTTCCTTATCTTTATTATGATGTAACATCCTCATATTCATTATGATGAAACTTAATCAGCTTCATTATGATGAAACTTATTAATCTCAACATGATCTAACTTTCTTCACATTCTCATTACGATCTGACTATCTTCATCTCATTAATAACTGACTATATTCATCTCATTACGATCTCACAATTTTTCACTACTCATTATGATGAACTTCCTATTCTCATTACAATGAACTTCTTTTCTCATCTCATTATTATGAAGTTTCTTTCTCATCTCATTAAGATCTTCCTTTTATGTATTAGCATCAGCAAATTCGATCACTTTGATGTTCTGCCTTTGATGTATTGTTGATGTGAGACATTAATTTATTGAAATGGTGTTTCTTCTTGATCTGATTGATCTTTCTCCTTTTATTCATTATAGTTAACTTTATTTCTCAGAGTCTTTTTGATGGAATCCTTATAATAATGGAATTTCCATTATGATGTATCCTTCGTTATGATGTTCTACATCCAATGATAACTCCACTCAGCAACTTTGACATTCTTAAAACTTCATTATATTTACATATTCTCACTTCAGACAACTTCCATGTCCGATAATTCTGGATCCGATCTTCTATATCTAGGTTTCTAGAACCGATACAATCTTTGTGATTCCTATCTTAATTCAGAATATTTTATCATGATGGTTTTCAGGATTTTTGAGATCTTCATGACCAGAAAATCATCATCTGATTTTGTTTAGAAATTATGACAACTTTATAAATACTAAATTCACTTTCTTCATTCAAAATTATTTATAAAAATTAAACTCCTTCACTAAGAAACTTCTGACTTTATTACAAATTTTTATTTTGATGAATCTTGAACTTAATACTAATATACCTAACACTAATGGTGTATCTGATTAAAAAATTCATATTTCGGATAACCACTATGCCCAGTGCTACTAAGTCTGATACTCTTCATCTAATTCTTCTTAGTCTGATGCTTTGAGTTTGGAATACATGTTTCTAAAAAACAAAAAATTTCTCCCCATTTATATTTGGGTTCAAACTTTCAGTAACTTTCAACTTTCTTAAAAACCTCATTACTTTGGATTGGGTCCAATCCTAAATAACAAAAACATTTTTATACAAAAAGGTTAGTTGTCAAAAAATAAAAAACATAGTTAAAACAAATCACAATGTTTATTCAATATCCCCATTTGGATTTGTTGACATCCCTCGTAAAAAAGTTTCCAACTCCCATAAATTTTTCAAAAATAAACTTTTTTAAACAAATCATGGTTTTTAAACATATAAAAAACATAGCCTTTATAAAAATAGAGTGTCCAAACACCACACTACTTTATAAAGTAATTTTTTGAAATTAATTCCATCCATCTATGGAAATAAAATTTTTCAGACATGTAAAGATAAATTTTCCTCACTTTTATATTTTCCTCCCACTTTTCGTTTTCTCTATTACATTCTATGATAACCACAACTTTAGATTCATAAAAAAAATAAGTAAAAAAATATAAAATTTATAAAGTTGTTACTTTCTCTCTCCCTTTTTAAACATAATCCAAATCATAGTGAGGTACTTCTTTAAGAGATTTAGGAAGTCATTGGAGGAGTATGAACATGAAGTTACAGCCTCAACTCAACAAAACTTTCTTTCTAAATTTCCTTTGTAAATATATAATCAATTTAATACTTCATTGAGATATATTCTATAAAAACATCTCTGACAACAAAATTTTATTTTATAAAGTGAAACTTTATATCAATTCGTTTTGATCTTGAATGTTGGATAGGTTTTTTAGAAAGATCAATTTCACTCTAATTATCAAAAATTATCTACAATGGTTTAGAAACTTTCACTTTCAAGTCTTATATCTGAACTTTAATCCAAAACATTTGATTACTAGACTAAGTAGATACAACACATTCAGATTTAGGTTCTCTTAAAGTTACTGAACTTCATTTCTTACTATGTCAACTCACACAACATTTACCCAAGAAAAATGCTCCTCCTATGGTTGATTTTCTATCAATAAAATATCCATCCCAGTCGGCATTAGTATAACCATGAAACTTCATCTCACTATATATTTTATATAAAATTCATTTGAAGTTATTCCTTTTATATATCTTAGAATTATTTTTTCTTCCAACATATGTGATTATTCTATATTACATTGATACTTGGAACACAAAGTCCCAACATAAACAATATTAGGTCTTGAGGATGGAAGGTAAAGTATACTTCTTATATTCTGAAAGTATGTCTAATTTAAACTTTTTATGGACTCATATTTACTCAACTTTGTGCTTACAAAGATTGGAGTAAAAAATTCCTTGGATTATTCCATATCAAAATTATCTAATAATTCGGTGACATATTTTTCTTGAGATATGAAAATCTATTTCTATTTTTGTTAAAAATTTATATGCCAAAGAAGAAAGTTAATTCTCCCAGAAATGACATTTCAAAATTCTTCTTCATTTCTTAAGAATATGTTTTAAAAACAACTTCTATATCACAAAAAAAATATATCATCCACATAAACAATTACAATTAGAGTTACAGAGTCAAAAAAATTTCACATATAAGTTACTATCAACTTTTCCATTATAAAAATTCAACATTCTCAAATAATTGTCAAGATTTGAATATTAAGTACATAGATCTTGTTTCATCCCATAAAAATATTTATTCAGCTTAACAACATTTTTTTCATCCTCATTAAGTATAAACCCACAAGTGTGTTCAATGAAAACTCCTTCCTCAATCTCACCATTTAAGAAAGATCACTTTTCATCCATCTTTCAAACTTTGTAATCTCGATGTCTGGCCACTGATAGAAACATTATAATAGTTTATAATCTTGAAATTAACGAAAAAGTTTCTTTAAAATCCAAACCTTCCACCTATGAATAGCCTTTACAAGAAAGTTTTACATTGTTTCTTGAAACTTCTCCATGTCCATTTAACTTTTTTTTGTAAACCCAATTGGTTCTAATAAAATTTTTATTTTATAGTCATGGAACAAATTCTCATGTTTCATTTTATTTAATCTGATCTAATTCTTCATTAATAGAATCCATCCATTATTGGTGTTTAATAACTTATGAAACTAATTCTAGTTCAAATTTTGAGATAAGTGAAGTCTAATTTTATAATCTTTAATTTATTTTGGTCTAAACTTGAGCCTTCTGATTTCTAATAATTTTTTCTGACTGAACATGTTTTTATAACTTATTAAATGTCAAAGTTTATTTTCCAACTAAACTTTCCTCATCACAAGATTTTCCTGAATCTTGATAAGGATGTTTTAACTTACTTCCAATATCAATAGAAATCTTCAGATTATTCTCCTTAGTATTCTCAACAACTTTTATTAAGTAATTTTTATTTTCAATTACTTTCACATCATATGATTCTACCAACCTTTGTAAAAATTTGTTCTAACATTTGTAACTTCTTCCATTTAGTGAATAACCCATAAAAATTTATTCCTCATATTTGTCATCAAACTTTCCCAGATCCATATTTTTTATTTTCATTAAACATGGACTTACAAAAAAATTAAGTACTTTAATGTAGGTTTTTTGTTACACCACATTTCATAAGAAGTAATGTTAGTTTTCAATCTCAACAAGAATCTATTTTGGACATTTACAAAAGTATTAATAGTTTATTTCCAATATAACTTTGAAATTTTGTATTATTATAATATAATTCTTCCCATTTCCACCAAACTTATATTCTTTCCTTCTACTAATCCATTTTTTTATGAAGTATAGGGAGCACTATACTGAAGTTTGATTCCATGATTTCTCATATAATTTTTAAAATTATTTCTTGTTAATTCGACACCATTATTAGTTTTAAACTTCTTTATATAAACCCTCATTTCTTTCTCAAATTCTATTCTGAAAAATCTAAACATTTACACAACCTTTTACTTGTGTTTCATTAACATGATGTTTTTAATCAGAGTTAAATCATCAATAAAAGTGATGAAGTATAAATATCATTTTGTTAATTTATGTTTCATTAGTCCACATATATTAGAATAAATGAGCTCAAGATGTCTCGTAGATTGAATCTCAACTCTATTACGACTCTTGTTAATTATCTTAACATTATGGAAAGTAACACAAATATCATCATCTCTTATTTTAAATTATATAAAGTAAAAGACAACTTAAAATTTATAAAGTTTTTTCATTTTTTTCTTCCCAAGGTGGACAAGTATTCAGTACCACAACTTATTTTCATTTTTAGCACTCAAGTAACATGAGTTATAAAACTCTTCTATTTGGAATAAATTCCCACTGGTTCTTTCTCCTTTTGTAATAATTTTTCCATATTTCACATTTTGATAACACAACAATATTTTTTAAGGTCACTTATTTTCCATCATCAAGAAGTTGACTTACATTAAGTAAGTTATTTTTTATCCCATCAACAAATAAAACTCCCTTAGATTTCAACTTTTCCACTTTAAACTCATTCTTTCCAATTCCTTTAATTTTTAAGTAACTATCATTACCAAAGGTAACTTATACTTCATTCTGAATTTCAACATGTTTCAATATTCTTATATCACCTTTCATATGTGATGAAAACCCACTATTAAGTATCTATAGTTTTTTTCTTTTAATCTATATTAATGTTGTCTCAACAACAAAATCCATTTCTTCAACTTTCTTCTTTCCAGATTCATTTTCTTTTCTTCCATAAGAAAATGTTTCGAGAAGGAGTGTCATAAATCATTCATTATGATGACCAGCCATATAAAATCTTCCGAAAACTTCTTCTAGATGGTCAAATTGATTTTTAGTTTCATGGTTTCTAATATCATGATATTTTTCTTTTCTTACTTTATATAGGTTAGGAAAGTTACTCATAATTCTTCCATAATTGCTTTTAATTTGTTCAAACCTTCTTCAAAGAAGTGAAAATATATGCCAACAATTATAATCCCTATACCCATAGATTACACAACACTATTAATAACCATAAAATCTTGATTTTATATTGAAGTAAGATGTTTCTTTATTGAAACTTTCTTTTTAGTTGATAACATATTTCTTCATCATACTCAATATATGGTTCATCTTTCCTTCTGAGTACGTTTTCAAATTTTGTAGATGTGATAGGTTTATAATATCCTTTCTCTACCCAAGATATCCTAAAACCTTTTCTGGAACCTAAACTTTAAAATAATTCGACGAAACATTATTTTTGGTGAGTGTGGATTTCACCTAATTCTTGTTTTGAGCCTTCTAAAAAACATTATATGTCACATATTTTACTTCTGAATCTTTTTTGAAATTTTTATTCGTCTTCCTAAATGTAATTTCAGATTCAATAAGTTTTGAAAGAAACTTTTTAACTTATTCTTCCTTAGATTCAATCTTCTTACTGATATCTTCAATCATTTTTCCCTATTTATCAATTCCTAGTTTATAACTTAATATCCCCTGAATGTAATCATCCTCATACTTGGTGAAATATTTCTTATTTTAGAAAGAATTTCACTATATTTATTTATCATTTTTATTTCTTTTTTAAGAGATTTGTTTTGGTCAATACATACAATAATTTTTGTTCTGAGATGATACTCTCTGTATGATTCTTCACCTCCTTATTCTTCACTATTTTAGGAGTATTTAACTATCTAAAATTTTTTAATGAATGTTATGAACTTTTATGAACTTTCATCCCCTAAGGAATTATTTTTAGTTGAGTCTGGTTCAACTTTCTTACTCAGCATATTTTTTTTTTCTGTCATTAACTTCTTCGTATATCTATTGGATGATTTTTATTCTTTAGAAATTGTGTTCCAATTCTTCCAATGAGGGTTTTCATTGGAGTCCTCTATATATTCTTCAACTAACTTCTTGTAAATATTCATAGAAAATTGTCTGATTCCACCAAAAACAAAACATTTTGGAGGAATTTTACCTCCATAATTTCCTATTTCTCTTTAATATTTCTTGGATATAAGAGACAATATTTTTCCATTAAACTCATCATACTCTTTATATTTGGAGTCACAAGGATCAACATCTTTATCATCTTGTATTTTCATTTTTATCATGGCTTCAAAATCCATTTCATCTTTTATCTTATTTTTGAACATTGGAGCTTTCCTCATTTCATAATCAATAAGAAAATAATGCAATTCACTAAGATATCAATCATCCTTATTTTCTAAAGAGGAAATTTTAGAATCAAACTTGTTTGAAAAGGTACTCATGAGTTTCTTTGCAATGATAGAATCTTTCAGGACATCACTAAATCCTATGATGTTGCAAACAATTTAATTTAATATGGTGAAGTATTCATCAATAGTTTCTTCAGCTCTCATTCCAATGTCTTAATACTTGCTACACCATATTTATAACTTTTCTTCCTTCACATTAGTATTCCCTTCAAAAATACTTATTAGCTTGTCCCAAATACTCTTTGAAGTTTTGAGACCCATCACCTTCTGATAAGGATATAAGGATTGAATTTCTATCTTTTACATCAACTTTTATATTTTTATTATCAGAAAAAGTCATCGGGTCATCCTTCTCAATAGGTGTAAAACCAATTATAGCAACATAAATAACTTCCAAGACAAGAGATAAGAGATAAAGAATCATCATATTTTTTCATCCATGATAATTTGTTCCATAAAATAAAGGAATTCATCTACTGTTGAATGAATTGATATTTTCCATGATAAGGATTCAATAAGGGAACCTTTTTATCTAATACCAATTGAAGTTCCAAAGGATTGAATAACAACTAAGAAGGGGGGTTGAATTGTTTTTTCACTTTTTATAAGTATCAGTACATTTTAAAAGTTAATCCTTGAAAGTTGTTAGAGTTTATATCCATATCATCATTTTTAAATACTCATGCATGTAAAAAAAGGAAAAAAAGTACAACACATGATATTTACAAGGTTCAGCCACAGTGTGGTAACCTACATCCTTTCCATATCCACTCTCATCGGTCTATATAAATTTACTATTAAGAATAAGTGAATGCAACTTGTGTTAAATCCTCTTAGACACCTTCTATATCCCAAAAGTAATGATTATATTGACTCCCCTCAATTTACAAAGTTTCTTTCAAAAAAAGTGATCCAAAAAAAGATAATTACTTAGTTAAATTTTATTTACAATGGTTCCTAGGTATGACGAACCTGAGTCTGATGGCCTTCAGTCTAATGAACACAATATGATTGAATCAGTCTAGTCAACTCAATAAGGTTCTATATTTCTTAATCTATATTTCTCAAACTCTTCTCAAATTCTTGATATTAACTTTCTCAGTTCAATCGACTCGGTATGATCTTCTCAATACAATTTTTCCTTGTTTGGAAAACAAAACAATAAATGACCAATCTTATAATGAGATCTCCATATAGAAATAACTTTTACTAAAATTATTTAGTGCTCTTCCTTTTCTTCTTGCATGAAAAGTTAAAAAATGCGAACGAAGTGTGCCTTTATTTATAGGAGACTCAGAAAAGTAAATGCGGGAAATTTTAAAACTTTCCCAACTCTCTCAAATTTTAAATCATCAAAAAATCTCTCATTTAAACTTAAACTTTGACTTCTCCAAACTTTCCCAGGATTTCACTGCTATCTATATTCTCAAAAAAACTTAATTTTATTTAGTTTGGTAAACTTCCTCATATTCATTTTTATGTAACTTGCTAAACTTTATTTCATTGAAACTTCTTCAGCTTCATTACAATGAAACTTCCTCAACTCACCATGACCTGAATTTCTTTCTCAGCTCATTACAATCTAACTAACTTTATCCCATTATGATTTGACTATCTTACATTTCTCATTATGATGAACATTATGAGTTTTATATTCCTCTTCTCATTATGATGGACTTCCTTTCTCATCTCATTGTGATGAACTTTCTTTCTCATCTCATTACGATCTACCTTAGATGGATCAGCATCAGCAACTCTAATCACTATGATGTTTTTCCTCCAATGTGTTATTAGTGTGAGACATTCATTTGTTTAAATGGTACCTATTATTGATATGATTGATCTTCCTCCTTGGATTCAGTCTGGCTAAATTTCCTTCTCAGATTCAGTTTGATGGAATCTTCATAATGATGGAATTATCATTACGATGGATTCTTAATTATGATGTTCTATATACAATGTTAACTCCAGTCATAAACTTTGACATTATTCAAACTTAATCAACTTTACTCATTCTAACTTCTGACAACTTCTATTTTCAGTACATCTAGATCTGATCTTCTATGCCTAGGTTTCTAGAACATATACAATATTTATGATTCCTCCCTTCCTTCAAAATATTGTATCGTGATATTTTTTATTATTTGTGCAAACATCATGACCAGAAAAGCATCATCAGAATTTTTTAGAAACTATGAAAACTTTCTAACTCATGAATTCACTTTCTTCTTTCAAAACTCTTTAGTAACATTAATAATTCTTCACTAAATAACTTAATATTTTCTAAAAAATGTTGATTTTAATGAATCTTGAACTTCATAGTGATATACCTGAGACTTATGGTGTGTTTGATCAGAAACTTCATATTTCTGACCACCTCTGCTTCCGGTGCTTCTCGGTCTGATACTCTGCATCTGATGCTTCTCAGTCTGATGCTCTAAGTCTAGAAAACATCATTCTCAAAAAAAAACTTTTCTCACCCTTTATTTTTTGGGTTTGAACTTTCAAAAACATTCAACTTTCTTAAAAAGATCATTATGACAGACTAGGTCCAATCCTGAATAACAAAAAATTCTTATACAAAAAGGTTAGTTGTCAAAAAATAAAAAAAAAACATTGTTAAAAAAAATTATGACAAAGGTTCTTCAGTTATTGACTAATGGTGGAGAACCAGAATTTTTTGAGAAGGAAATATAGTTGAAGAAGTCAAACAAGTGGGAGTCGTATTTGAGGAAGGGTATTTCTTCATTGCATGACAATAATACTTTGAGGATGACACCTTTTCCACGAGTAATGAAGGAATTTCAAAAAAAATGGGTGTATCATGTCAAGGAAGAACATAATTATAATATGACATACAAGGAAAGGCTGGTGGTGAATGGTTTTCAATATAAGGAAGGTGTAGACTTCACTGATATTTTCTCCCATGTAGTAAAGATTACCACCATTCAGTTGGTTCTTGGTATTGTTACATAATAAGACTTATACCTTGATCATCTTGATGACAAGACTTATTTTTCTTTATGGGTATCTAGAGGAGGTCATCTATATGTGGTATTTATATGGATATGTTGAGTTAGGGGAGGAAGACCTAGTGTGCAAAATATATAATAGATTATATGGTTTAAAGCAGACACTTAGGCATTGAAACAAAAAGTTTGATGCATTCATGAATAAAAATGCATACAAATGGTATGGGATGGATCAATGTTGTGACCTCAAGTATTTTGATGACAGATGAATTATAATACTATAAATTATTTTTATGATGGATAAATTATACTAATTCTATATATGGATGACATATTCATTGTAGGATCATGTATACAAAGGATTGATGAGAAGAATGGGTAGATATATAAGGAGTTTTAGATGAAATATCTAAGAGAATATGAAAATATTTTAGGGATGAAGATCAAGAGAGACCATATAGGTGTAACCTTAATGTTATCATAGGATAACTACATTGGAAAGGTTCTTAGAAGATTTAGTATGCTATAAGTAAATCCAATATCTATCCCCCTAGCAATCCATTTCAAATTACCAAAGGAGAAATCCCTAGAAAGCAACATTGGGAAGCTGTGAAGTAGATATTGAGTTATCTAAAGGGAATAATGGAAGTATCTTTATATTTTGGGAAAGAAAATTCATTATAGAGGTATATGGATATTGTATTTGGAGGTGATATCGATGAAAGGAGAAGAACTACTAGTTATGAACTTCCCTATGGTGGAAATGTAGTAAATGGATATCTAAATTATACAAGGTGGTAAACTGATATACCACAAAGGCAGTGTGCATTGTTGTGATAGAAGTTTGAAAGGATATGGTTTGACTAAAAAAAATCTTAGATGAGATGGGTATATGTTGTTATGAAAATGTTTTTCCCTACGAAAGTCAGAGTGTTATACATCTTGCAATGAACCTAGTGTTTTATGCCCGTATGAAGCACATTCAGTTGAAGTACCATTTTATCAAAGGATTGATATAGGATGGGTTTATGATACTACAAAAGATTTGTGGAACCAAAAATATGACAAAAATATTGAAAAAGATGATGGTAATACAAAAGTTGAGGCACTATTTTGCCTCTGTTGTTCTCTAATGATGTATAGAGGATGAGAGACATGATTTGGAAGAATTCTATGGGAGCACAAAAGGGAAAACAATTAGAATTTCAGGAATCTTCATCTTGAAATTAAATCTCAGAATGGAAAGCACACACTGGGGAGTGAAGAAGAGGATCTTAGATAAAGTAAGTTATCTAAATCAGTAGCATTGAAATATGTTATCATAGAGGATCGAGCTCTAAGTTTGATATTGTTGGATTGGAGTAGCCGGATTCATTTGGATAAAGTTGGTCCAAATTCTAGCATCCTAGACTATAGCAATGCTAAATCACTATAGTAGTACTAATTTACAACACCGAAAAGGCACTCTAACAGTGTGGACTTCAACATGGAATTGTATAATAGCTAACCTAGTGACACAGAAAGGGCACTATATCTTCTCATACTTTTGAGATAGCAGAATTGTTACTCCATAGCCTTCTAGCCACCGACATTGTATTAGTGCGGTCTTGGGTGGTTGTGGCACTATAGTACAATGGAATTCTTATGAGATTGGTGAAACAATGCATCATATTTTTATTAACTCAATTCAAGCTAGGTTTTCTATGTGTGAAACTCTAATTATCTCCCTATAATTATTCACCCAAATTATTGAATTGATTATGCATCTCCATGGATATAGGTATTTTTCCTGGACCATACAAATTTTTGTGTCCATGTTTATCATCTTCTCCTTCATTTGTTTTATCTTTACTTTATCATCAAACCTATCGATCACTATGACTCACAATGTTTCCACAATATGTTGGTCTACTAAAAAACCCTTTCTAAATTACCTATATTTCATTTTAAGGATCCATGTGTAGAATCCATCTGGTGATGATCCACACATGCTCATTTGATCTCTGAGTGATGCCGATTGATTTTTAGGTTCTAGTGCGGTAAAACAACTATCTTGCATTGTTCTTATTGATCACTTTAAGATTTCTCAGGCTTTAAGGAGTTATTCTAGTTCTTGAGAGGATGAGAGAAATAATTTGAGAGAGAATTTCATTATTCACAATGATTCTAAATTCTCGATTAACCCTACACAATAGACATAACCATCTATTTATTGAGCTAGGATTTAGATTAAAATATTATTTAATTGGGTATTGGCCCATAAATATTATTATAATTCTTGAACAAACCCATTTCATATGATGATAATAATAATAATAATAATATTATTATTATTATTTTATGGAATTATCTAACTCACACAATGATAGATATTATTTTATTAGCTTGAAAATTAATATTTATCGCTGAACATGAACTTGGTTTGCTCAAACTCTTCGAAATTTAATGAAAACGAGAATAAATATTTTTATTCACTTAAATAAATATTTTATTCACATACCAAAAAATAAATATTTATTAAATATACAACAAAATAAATATTTTATCCACAATCTAGGGAATAAATATTTATTATATATTCTTGTAACTAAATAAATAAATTATTAAATAATAAATAATTATTTATTACCTTTCAAATATGATCAATAAAACTTGAATAAAATTATTTCTCGGTCATAATAATAATATTTATTCTAATGATTAAATTCAAATAAAATTTAATCAATATCAACAGAAAAACTTAGTGCAGAACCCTCTAGGATTATTTCTTGTTGGAATTGGAGAGGATTGTCTAAAGTTCAAGATGTCTATCTAGTAATGGGTCAAGGCATAAAATAGAAATAATTTAATGTCAAAATTTCAACAATCACATATGAATGGTAAGAGTTTAATATAATCCCTTTGTCTCAATATATTAACAAGAAGGTTTCACATCTATGTCCACAACCTAAATGTTTTATACGTATTTCTTTTACTATCTTAAATAGACACTATTACACCATATCCATGTAATTTATACGAAAATTATATTTCAATAAAAGGGATAAGATATCATCCTCCATAAATATAAAAGGGACAAATAATTCCTTGAATTATCTATTAATAACATGTTATTAATGACACATCAAAAGTACCCTACTTCCCACCAATATATAATGTGATGGTTTTTGTTAATAAATATAAGTGTGTGAGTCATGAAATGAATTAATGAAAATATTAAGTTTAAGGACCATTAGAAATTCTCAAACATAGGAATATCTGATAACACTAAAATTTGTTGAATTCTTACTAGTGGGTCTATTATCATAATCTTCCATCTTTGAGATTAGCCCAATTAGGTTAAATACTCTAAGATGGGGGTGAATTAAGGTATGAAAGATTAACACAACCACCCCTTCATATCTTGTTTCGTTGTTAAACAAAACACTCTTCTCTCTTATTCTTGTAAAAATATATTAATAGAAATGAAATCAAGCATGAGATAAAAAATTTACTTGGTTCACCCTTAGTGGGATATATACAATGAGAATATAACAACAATGTAATGATTTACCAAATCCACAAAGGTTCATAACCAAATTACAAGTTTCGAGCTAGATCAATTCTATGCTCAAGCTCACTACCTTAACAAAGTTTAGGGTCATCTCACTACTTTCCCAAGGATCACTCCCTATGTCTCTTTCTCTATATCACTACTAATACAAAGGATCACCTTCTTCATCTTCATTTTCTTAGTGCTATAGAAAGGATCCACACAAAGTTTATGGAAATTTAGGACCCTTAATTATCATTAATGAATGTATCCTTAACTATATATAGATTCCCTATTGAAGTCCCTCTTTTCCACACACTGTTAGTTTGAAGAAATTGATTTCACGAACTATTTTAGTACCTTTATAAACTATCATGCATCCTCCATTAACTTCCTTGAATCCTCTGTGAACTAAATTACACCATGTGGCGTGAGTGCTTCTTAGATCACCTGTTATTTCACGGACTGCCTCTTCTTCTATAGAACCCCTATACAAAGTGGTCCCTTTTTCTTTTTGGGTTATAGATCCCCACAAAATCCTTTCATCGAATTATTCCTACAAAATACTTCACCCTATGTGGAATCCTCCCCTGAAAACCACATTAAACTTTGCCAAATTTTTCTCATAGTGATGATCTTTTCTAATGAAATTCTCTCTATCTAATGATCTAATTATGGGTCTTTATATAGACAAATAGATCCATAAAACCTGCTAATCTGAATTACCCAAAACTTTGATGTGGTACATCCTTCACTGTGAAATTTTATGCAGTCCACATAACAAATTTCTCGTTTCTGGTAGTAAATGTCTTCTGTAGATGAAAAACCCTTTGCGTTGGTGGTAATCACCGCCTCAACTCATAAAAGACACACCTCTTGTGAACTGATGAGCCTCTCATGAACTTTGAGCCTTCCATAAACTATTTTCCCTACAAACTCCATGTATCACACTTCATGGTCCACATAGAGATGCTATACAAAAATACTTCCTTTGCTGATTTTCCATCGTCATTGTGCATAACTCCTTTATGGTTCGTAAACTGTACATCACGGTCCATGAATTGATGATCATGAACTCCTTTGTAGAAAAACTTCCTTTTCCATGAAACAAAATCCCAATTTTAATCCCCAAAAATTTGAAAATATAGGGAAACTACACCACCTTATACATCTTCTTCAACAACACCAACCATACTGATTTTTGGTCATCTTGCTTTGTCAACAAACACAATCACCCTAAAAACACTAAGACGATACCTTGATGGATTTTTTCCAAATAATATTATCAAGTGTGAACTTTATAGGAAGAAATGTCATATTCTTACAATTACTCAGACTTGAAATCCTATATACTATGTAACAGCCTAATATTTTAAAAGGAAACATTATAGCATTCGAACAAATAAATATTATTATTTGAATGTGATTGTTTTAAATTAGACATTAAATTAATAGGTATAAATAGGATTAAGTAATTTATAAAATAAATATAAAGGTATTACTAAATATATATGTATTGAAAAATATTTAGATAATAATCACTTAATTTTTAGTAATGTCATTTTATACTTCAAAAAACATATTTTCTTCAAAAATGATTTTTATTTATTTTTATGTAAAAATAAAAAGATAAGAACTATTAAAAGTATCCAAACACTTACCTAACTCATATTTCATAAGTATATTTCAACCATAATCATCCAAAGTTTAAATTTATGACCTTTTGGGGCACTTAGATGATATTATGACCTTTATATTATTTTATTTAAAAAAATGTCACACACTTGTTTTTAATAAGTGAAATATTTTTAAAATGGTGTTATCTAAAGGATGTGTTTTACTATTAATAGTATTTTTAAATTTAAAAGATTTATTTTCATCATGATAATTTATTTTTAAGATTTAGTTCATAAATAATTACCTTTAATTTTTTCACAATATTGATGAAGTAATTGTTAAATTAATTGAAAATCAAATAAATGATACTAAAAATATTAAAATAAATGTAATTTGAGATAAATAATGTGATCAAATAATTTTATTGATGACAATGAAATTTTAAGGATATAATATAATATTTGGTCCAAATTTTATAAGGTTTATTTATATTATTACATTTAAAGTAATAAATAGTTCTAAAAATTTATATTATTAATAATTTATAGTAAATAATATTTTATTAAATGATATAAAATTTATAAAAACATTAATTTTTTCCAAGTTATTAGGATAAGGTTTATAATATCAACCATGGTCCATTTATGGGTCTTTTTTCATTTTATAGAAACTATATTGACCTCTCAAATAGTAAAAATGCATGTTGTCACGATAAGGGTTAAAAGGGTTAAATATGGGTTAAAACCAAAATATAAGGATTGAAATATAATAAAAAATTATCTAATTTTTATTGGATAAGTTTCAATTAATCCATAATTATTTTATATTCTAAATTAATAAATTTTAATCCATTTTTAATTAAATATTAATTTATATTAATTTATATTAATTTTATATTTTGAGAAATTCTAAGAGTGCCTCTCCACTCTCTTGTAAAAAGAAACCTTTTATCATCATTTATTCACACTTAAAAACTATTTTTGGTTCTAAAAAATCCTACCCAAATAAATTCATAAAATACCTTCCCTAATTATAGAGTTATTTTTTAGGCTAGATAACAATCATAGTGGTCTTAAGGTGTTAAGAAAATGGGGTTTTCTAAAAAATATGTTTAGTTTTTAACTGCATGTTTCAGTTTTATTTCATATTCCACATCACCAAAACCTTTTTAAACCATAATAAAATAATAAATTAATTATAATACATATAATGAGATGTTATTATGTTATCTTAATGACCTTTATCCATGTCCTCTTCCATCAAATGGGAAACAAAATCATCATTTATGTATACAATGGACTATCGCCTCGTGAACCGATGTAATTTGTTTTCCATCACCATCTCTCAAGATAGTTTATAATGATATAATTAAAGTTTATATGTGATATTAATTAAATATATATAATTATAAAAATATAATATATCATTTACCTTATTAAATTTTCATGCACTAGAAAATTATAACGTCGTTCGTGCATACGTTTGGACTACCGCCTCCACAAAGTGATGTGATTTGTTTTTCATCACAAAATCACATAGATGGTATATATAAGTATATTTTAAAAAATTATATTATATATGTGATATTATTATCATTATATAAAGATAAAATAATATTTACCTTCTTTCTATAATGATCATTGAAAAATAGAAACGTTACTCATGTATATGTATGCCCTACCATCTCCATGATTATAACATAGTTCATTTTTCGTAACAATATTTAATGGAAAGATTTAAAAGTATAATTGATGTATAAAAATTATAATTAATTAATTATTATTATTTTATATATGATTTAATGATTACCTCTTTGACTATATTGAACATACTGAATTCATTTTGGGCTAATGAAAAAATATCATCAAAACATCTGATGTGAACTTATATGAATAAGTAATTGTATATAACATAGAAATAAGTATTATAAAAGGTATAATAAACTTGAAAAAAAGTTTTTAATAAATTATATAAATAACCTAAGTATATTTTTAGGAATATTATGAACATAAATGATGATTCGGACTCAAGGTAAGGGACTTTCTTTTAAAATTATATTTTTAAAGTTTCCCTTAAAACAAGTTTTCTCTTCTGAGTCCATGTTTTCTAAAAATGTTTTCAAAAATATTTTTACTATTATACTATTTTTTTAAGTCATTTTTATTTTTATTTTTTAAAAAATGGTTTTCAAAGAATATTTTTTTTAAATGAGGTACTTTTTGAGTTTTTCAAAAAAAATACGGAAGGAATATTTTTTAACTTATATAGCATGAGAGGCTTTTCCCACCTTCATGGCTCCTAAAAGTTTTTAATTTTCCTTTATAATTTTCCATGTTTATTTTCAAATAAAATGGTTTCTTAATGATTTTTTTAGACTTTAGACTTTAAAAAATTATTTTTAAAAGAAAATAATATTTTGATATACAAATATGTTTTTATTTTCGTTTAAAAGCATTTTTAAAAGGGTTTTATGATGAAAATGTGCAAGAATAGATTTTTTTTAATTATATGGTACTTTATCGTTATATGAAAAATGGGTGAACCCAATATAGCTTATATGATATTTTAATCTCCATTATAGTTCATGGGTGAGCCTGATATAGCTTATATGAGGGTTTGAGCCCCATTATATCTCATCAAAAAAAGGTGATCCCAATATAGCTTATACAAAGGGTGATATCCATTAAATAACTATAATGCGTTGAGTAATAATTTATGTTATCTATAGAATCATATTAGAATTCATTCATATGTTTATTCAAATTTCAAGGGTTTTGAAATGATTTTATGAATATGATGCTCTAAGTTTACAAAAAAGTTTTTTTATTTTCTTGTTATGGGTTTTAAAGGTTTTATTTGAGAAAAAAGTGTGTGTGTTTTCATGTAGAAATGTTTTATTTCATACTCTCAAAGATATTTGAGGAAAAAGGTAAACATTACATTGGTTTTCATGTTTTTTATTGGACTAAAGTATTTATTCAGGCTAGGTAGTGTTAAAGATTAAATTTTTATATACTTTTCATGAATTAAAATCATGTTTCTTTTTAGTAGTCTTATTTGGTGGAAAAATTGGATACTGATTATAAGTGTTCACTAGTAAGGTATGGGTTTACTATATTAGAGTCTTTACTAATTCTATAAAAATCTAAACCAAAAATATCCTCATTATTGTAAGAGAGTGAATTCTAGCTCAAAGACACTAGAATATGTAATGATTAAGGTCAGGTCTTTATATTTGGTATTAGATGAGGGTTTAGACATCTTTAGAGATTATGATATTTTCCTGAGAGGATTTCTTAAGAATTATGGATATAATCATGGGTTTATAATTTTAAGGTTTATCATAATTTAAATGTATTATAAACTTCTTTTAAGGCTTTAATTTATGAAATCTTAAGGTGAATAATGATATTTTTTGGTAACATTTATTTCTGGGGTAATTATGGGTTATTACATTTTAGGATGAAAAATGAAAGGCAAAAGATGACCTTTGAGGTTAAAAAATTTATTTAATATTTAATATATTAAGGTTATTTTGATTATTTTATCACATTTATGTGAATTATATAATGATAATATTAATATAGTTTTAGAAAAAAAGACAAACTGTGGATTAGGTGACAACCCGTCGCATCCGACAAGGCCGTGAGGTTTGAACCCACTATCAAAGGGCGATATGGGCGTATCACCTACCATTGGCCTATGTGAAGTCCTGGTTAGTATGACCTTTTATTTTTAGTTAAAATTATTTATATATGAAGTATAATTTTATTTTGGGAGCATTTTTTATCGTATAGATAACTACGAGATTGGAAAATGATTTGGTGATTAAGCGATTAATGTAATTTCGGAAGAAGATCACTATAATTTTTGGGAAAATTATAGGATTATGGTAAACATAATACTATGGGATTTTATTTTAGGAATAAAGGATAAATTACATTTTGGAATCATATGTGATTATATTGTGTATTTATGGTGATTCGGGTTATTTATGGAAATGGTTAGTGTATCTTGAAGATTATATGTCTAGAGCGTGCACATTTTGGTATGATACTTCAAGTTTAATTGATGTTATTTAGAGATAAATGTTAAAATTAATATTTTTAGACTATGAGATCAAATCATTCTGATTTTTCGGGTTCAATCTTAGTCTAGAATATTTTTAAGAACTTTTAAGGATAGTTATTTGTTGAATGGTGTATGATGAACTTTTGTTGTCACTATTGAATATTGGATAATAAAAGTAGTTTTTCTTTATTTGAACTTTTATTATTTTGGGTAAATTATCTTATCTTTTACTAACCTTTTTTTTGGTTAATTCCTCAATATAGGAGGAATAAATTTTTATCTTTTTTGGGTTTTGTGATCATAAAAGTTGATTATAATGCTTCAGGCATGAAAAAATCATCCTGAATACTCGTCGTTTAGAGAAAAAGATAAGATTATGGTGAAAATTGATTAAAGGATGAGATTATAATAGTAAAGAGACTATATTACCTTATGTTATTAGTATATATAATAAAATAATTTCTAAACTCTATGAAACTAATTTTCAAACAAAAAAAGTTATCTGTCTAATTTTCTTATTGAGAAATCAATGGCCTTTTATCCCATTACAGATTTACAGTTTTTATGGTTAAATTTCCCTTGACCATTTTCATAATCAATATTTATTAGTACTTGGGAGTTGTTTTCCTCTTCCATATCCATGTTTTCACTTCCAACTTATGTTATCCTACATGGAAACCTAGTATATGTTACTCCATATTACCTTCATACATCCCTTTTATCTCATATCAATTGAAAGTTTAATTAGTCCTTTTTACGGTGTAGGATTTTAATAAATGTATTTTGAAAATTCAAACCCTAGTTACCAAAACTGAGTTCAAATTATGAGGATGAACTTTCTTAAAGGGGAGTAGACTATAACATCTTGATATTTTAAAAGGAAAGACTAGCCTATGAATAAATAAATATTGTTATTTAAATGTGACTGCTATAACCTATTCGTTAAATTTGTAGGTACAAATAGGATTAACTAATTTATGAAATAAATATAAATGCATTACTCAATATAAATTTATTGATAAATTTTTATAAAACAATCACTTAATTTTTAGTAAAGTTGTTTTATTCTTCAAAAAATATATTTTCTTCAAAAATGATTTTTATTACTTTTTATGTACAAATAATATAATTAATTTTAGAAAATTTTAGATGATTTATTTGTTAAAATGAACTTAATTTTTCAAATCATCATATCAAAATTAACCTATGGTGAAAATTTGATAATTTTTTGAAAAGTTTTATTTTTTAATGAATAGTGAAAATACTGATTTTTATTAAAAATTGTATTTTATTTTAAAGTATTTAAAAGTTAAATTATGTTTTGGATTAGTTTTAAATTTTAATTAGATCATTTATGATTTAAAATAATCCAATTATGGGTTTTAAATAGACTTTATTCTTTAATTTAACATAAAAAACATTATATTTAAAAAAACATTTTTTTGAAAAATTGTTTTTTGTTGTGTTTTGTCGGTTTAATTTTAAATTAAATTATGAAACTTATATTTTTGTATTTTGAAAAATATATTCAATGTTTTAAATCAGTGGACCCAAATTTATTAAATAGTTCACTTTTATTTTTGGACAAAATGAATAATAACCTTAGTAATTTTTGTTAGCGTAGCAAAGGGTAAATCAGTTAATTTGGGTTAAAAATAAAATGATAAGAACTATTAAAATTACAAAAATACAAATATAAATCTTATTTTATGGGTATATATCAACCAATATCATCCAAATCTAAAATTTATGACACTTTAGTGCCACTTGAATGAGATTATGACCTTTGTAGTATATTTTTTAAAGAAATATCAATATGTTACACTCTTGTTTTTTATGAGTATAATATTTTTAAAATTGTGTTATCCAAAGGATATGTTTGACTGTAAATAGTATTTCTAAATCTAAAATATTTATTTACATCATAGTAATTTATTTTTAATTTTTATGGAAGAAATAATTTCCTTTAATGTTTTCACAATACTGATGAGGTAATTATTTAATTAATGAAAAAATCAAATAAATGATATTAAAAATATTAAAATAAATATAATTTGAGATAAATACTATTATCAATGAATTTTATAGATTATCATGACATTTTAGGGATATAATAAAATATTTGGTTCAAATTTTAGATGTTTTCTTGATATTATTAAATTTAATGTAATAAATAGTTCTAAAAATTGACCTTATAGATATTTTATAGTAAATAATATTTTATTAAATGATATAAAAATTATAAAAAATAATTTATTCATCTATTTGATTAGTATAATGTTTAAAATATCATCCATGGTCCATTTATGGGTATTTTTTTCATTTTAGAGTAATGATATTTACCCTAAAAGAGTAAAAATTCATATAGTCCTAATAAGAGTTAAAGAGGTTAAATAGGGGTTAAAACCAAAAGATAAGGGTCGAAATATTGTCAAAACATGTCTCATTTTTATTTTATTATGGTATCTCAACCCATACTTATCTTATATTAGTAATTAAAAAATTTTGAGCTCTTTGGAATTAAATATTAATTTATATTAATATAATATTTTGAGAAATGAAAAGAGTGTCCCTCCCCTCACAAATATAAGGGAACCTATTCTCCTCATTTCTGAACACATCAAAAATATTTTGGTTCAAAAAAAATCCTAACAAAAATACCTTTCTAAACTCCCTTACCTCATTCTAGAGGTCTTATTTGTAAGATCTTGACCTTTTATGGAGTTATCTTGGGTGAAATTTTAGGTACTTTTTCTTTTATTTCAGTACCTTGGTTGGAGCTATGACATGGGGTGCATTTGGGTGGAGTTTTAAGAAAATTTTGAGAAAAGGGGACTATGCATGGTTGGCATATGGTTAGAGTAAAGTGTTCACCCATTCCAGCTAAACGTGCAGACCCAGGTAGTGAGGGGCCTCACAGTTGGCGCACGGTTTGTTAAACTATATGACCCTACCCAACAAAATTGTCCTGGAAGCTTTATTTCACCAGAAAATTTATTTTAAAAAACCCCCAAACCCTCTAAACACCCTTATTTCAATCTTGGCTCGAGGCTTAACATTTTTGGGTGATTCATAGGCTTTTTAAAGGGGTTATCAGGCCATCAGACCTATGTTATTCAAGATTCAAAGCCCGAATTGAAGATCCGCTCTTCTCCCGGTAAGTAGATTTCATCTTAATACTTATTTTGTCTATCTTTACTTCTTCTATTGATCCTTTGGTGAAGTTTATTCACTGTTTCTTTATAAATAAACCTAATTTGTGAGATCTAGATCTAGAATTTTAGATCTAAAAATAGATTTATTAGATCTTGATATCTTTGATCTTGGTTTAGGAATTAGATCTGGATCTTAGATCTATGTTGTTGTGGTGCTCAGATTTTAGGGAATTCTGATCAACAAACGTCTATCAATGAATCTAGGTAGGTGGTCTAAAATATAATTCTCATAGTCATAATTTTATTATATATATTCAAGTTATATAATTTCTAGAGTTATATAGAAATTATAATCACTAATTAAATTAATTAATGTTTTAAATAAATTAATTGAGATAATTATGAAATTGTGAGATTTTAGGATCGTTGAATGAGATAATTAATTAGAGAATTAATTATGAGATTTTAAAATTTCTGATTATATTAATTAATTGTGTGAATTAATTGTGGGAATTAATTATGATGGAATTGATATGGTAGATTTGGGAAATTAATTATGGAACTAATTATTGGTTATGGATGTTACAAATTGAGATAATTAATTTGAAAATTAATAATAGAATATTAAATTTCAGGTTAAGATAATTAATTGATGAATTAATTGTGAAATTTTGAGTTTGGTAATTGAGATAATTAATTGATGAATTAATTAAGAGTAATTGATTAATTAATGGTTTGGTTAATTAAATAGATTGATGTGATTAATTAATTGGGTAATTTATTAAGGGGATTCATGTGAAGACTAATTGTTGAATTAGAAATGAGGGTGAGTTGATTAATTAATTGATAAATTAATGTGATATTAGGGTAAGAAATTTAAGTTTGATTAATCCCGATTGATGTGATTATGTTCTATATGTGACAATGTGGTTAATTTTGAATAACCTATATAAATGTGATACATTTGATATGTGTATTATTAAATGGTGAATGGTAACATGCTCATTTGGACAACTATTATGAATGGTAATGTCACGACCCTCCTTCACCAAGATGAGGGAAGGGACAGAAGATTTCCAGACCCTTCCTTCATCAAGTTGAAGGAGAGATAATGACCCCCGAAACGCGCCTTCAATAGGTCCCGGAGTGGCGACCAGCGCCATGGGTATAGAATCACTCTCAAGATGGAAGGCATTACCCATTTTCTTTAATAGGATCGGGAGATAAGACAGCAACCCCAACAATACCGAAGCTGAATGTAAAGTTAAATTCAAAAGTAAACCATTCCCATATGCATGTTCAAAAGTAAAAGATACAAGCAACAAAACTCCAAAGGTAAAGTACAAATAAAAAAAGAAAACGACAACAGAAAATGCCCCAAAGTCAGCGCTAGTACGGTCCCGCACGATCCCTGATGTCCTCCTGGAAACCTAAAAATAGTTTTATATACGTAGGGTGATCATACAAGTACACTCAGTAGGGAAAACCAAAGACTCTCGTGCACAAGTGAGGAGACATTCTAATGCCCCGTGGAAAAAGAGATAACCAAACACCTAACAAGGTAAACTATCCACCCAAGCCTCACCAAGGAACACTCCCCAAATAACGCAATTCAAGTAAAGTATAGTAATAGCACATCAATGTTTGGGTACCCCATGCCACTTTCCCACTGGTTATTGAAGACATCCTATGCATTGAACCAATCTCGCCATTCTCATCGCAGTCCCACTACCACACCCGCCCACACACACCTACGCCAAAACCACACATCCCGCCTGCAAACACCTGGGCCACAACCGCTATGCCACCCACAAACACCTGGGCCACAACAACCTCACATAACCATGCCTGTAAACACCTAGGCTAGAACAACCACTACCACGCCTGAAGACACCTTGTCCAGAAAGCTACCGTTACGCCCGAAGACACCTGGGCCTCATCCCGAAGATACATGGGAAACAACCTGTCCATAAACACCTGGGCCAACCACCACAACTACCCCGACCGAATATTCTTGGGCTAATAATGGACCTCAGGCCATCACAGCCTGCCCGAAGATTCTTGGGCTATCCAGGAAAGTGAGCAAAAAAGGAGATAATAACCAGCCACTCATAGGAGTGTTGGGAAAAACACCCTCCCCATGAATGGGGTGTTCATTACTAAGTGTTCAACTTGGGTGGGTGTGAATAAGAAACATAAAAGCTACAGATATATGTATAGGTAACAAACACTCATCCCAACCTAGGGGTTCCAAAACCTAAGCACAAATACCCTTGTTACTATTCATTCACAAAAGAAGTCACGGCACTCACGGCTAAGTCACAACTCATTACCAAACTAATTCCCCACTCAACCATTCTTGTTTTCATGTTCAAGTGATCCCCTTAGGGTGAATTCTTCACTACCAGGCATCTAATAGGCATAACCACAAGAAAAAAGGAAAGAAACAGCCAAACAGCAATTTAAGCATTCACACCCGGTTCTCTTGAAAAGTAAAAACAACAAAGGGATAAGTGAGATCCCTCGAAGTATTGAAACCAAAGAAAACCCTGAGATACAGCCCCATGTTCCCAAAATCCAGGATCCAACGGTCTCTTAACAACAGAGGATTCCACCCCAATTCGTGATATAAGCAGAGTAACCACACAGCCTCAAATTCACAACCAGCAAAAGTACAACAACAGGGGATCCCATCCCCACCCGTATCACCCCAACAATCGTCCCATGAAAGAAACAACCAAACTGCTACCACCAACACACGGCAGGACCATGCAGGTATTTGCAGATTTAAAAGATTTAACACACTCCATGGTTTCAATTACACTATGCTTTAACTGGGGTTATCACAGAAAAGGGTTGATCCTAGTGCTTTCAATTTATTTAACCGAGTATACATGATTATCCAATTCCATGTTATGGTTATTTAAACATCTAGGAGCACTGAGGTTCAATAGTACACAGAGAATGACCACCAACGACCATGATTTTTAGTGAGCATAGGCCTGTACAATTCACAACACATAACAACATAAAGAGTATAGAAAAAAATCGATCACACACCCCTTTCATTCTTTAAAGGTCCGTTCATTATCTTCGTTAAGTTCGGTTTCATCAATTTCCATAGAGGCAAAAGCATGCCCACCCCGCATGATACACAGAAAGGAGAGATGAAGGATAAAATTCCTACCTGGTTGATCAAAGATCAAAGTTCCAACTCCGCGTTAGGAATAGGGGATGCGCGACTTGTAGGGTTCCGATATAGGTACACCACTTTCCTTGGTAAATAAAGGAATTTAAATGCACAAGGAAGAGAAGGATACTATCCAAGAGGAAGGAGAAGAAAAATCCAGCGTGATAAATAGATGAGATCCCAAAGTTATAGGATAAGAAATTTGAATGCCTTGGAAGTCGGATCATGGTTCTACCACGCGGTTGGGTGGTTACACATGAATGAATTAATTGTTATTTAGTTGGGAGGTTTCTCAAGATTTTTAGATATTAATTATGTGTTAAAATGCCCTCTAAATGCCTTAAAAGGTCAAAAGGGCCTAAAAGAGGCGTTACGGGAAAAACTGTAAAAGGAAAACCCGACAAGGATGGATAACACTGATCGGTCGCACTGATCGGTCGTGCCGATCAGTCGTGCCAATCAGTCGCACCGATCGATCGCACTGACGAGGTGTGACCCCTTAGGATCCTAGAATTTGGAAAAGGGGTGGATCATGAGGGTCTGGGCCATTAAAGGTAACATGCTCATTCGGCCAACTATTATGAATGGTAACATGCTCATTAAATTATGTATTATTAAATGGTGAATGGTAACATTCTCATTTGGCCAAATATTATGAAAATAAATATTCTCATTCAATTATGTATTATTAAATGGTGAATGGTAACATGCTCATTCGTCCAAATATTATTGTTAAATAGTGAATGGTAACATTCTCATTCATCTAACTATTATGAATGGTAACATGCTCATTCAATTATGTATTATTAAATGGTGAATAGTAATATGCTCATTGAGCCAACTATTATAAATGGTAACATGCTCATTCAATTATGTATTACTAAATGGTGAATGGTAACAAGCTCATTTAGACAATTATTAAGAATGGTAACATGGTCATTCAAATAGTGTGTTTAAATTAACGGTAAACCATGGGGAAAGATCAGATTCTTGTATGGGCTGAAGTAGGTATTGACGTACGGGTATCTACGGGAACTTGGTATTTTTATGTGATTAAATACAGAATATTTAATAATGTGATAAACTATTAATTTTTATATTATACATATTCTTATTACAATTTCATACACTGTTATTGACTGGATTTTTTTTAGACGTCATTGGTGGTGGTCTACTATGTTGTACTCATAACCTATTTGGGATGCCTGATCAGTACCCAAATAGACTTTATTGTAATAGGTCAGTTTAAGGGAAAGGGTCCTGGATTAGATTTTTTATTGGGGTGGAGATCGAATTAAGGAACCAAGTATGGTTTTGGACCTGCTTGGAAGTCATTAGTGTCCTTATTTTCAGTTTTATTTTAGACACTTTGACACTTACTTTGGCATGGAATGTTTCCCTTTTATTCGAGTATTGTATTTCTTGTCTTAGTTATTCTTCTGAAATTTGTATTGTTATGATTATATATGCTTCCACATTTTTTTATTTATTTCCATTGGTGTTTTACTCTGATAAAAGAGGGTATGGTATCTTCATCATGACTTACCAGACCCATGTTGCTAGTCGTCGTCATCTAACGTATGGGGAGGTGCACTTGAGGTTGTGTGACCGACCGGATTGGGGCACCATTGCGTGGAACCTGGGTTGGGACGTCACAAAGTGGTATCAAAGGATTTTTCTTTCTTCTAATTTTGTCTTACTGTTTGGGGAAATGTGGATAGGAGGCTAAGAAGAGTTGGGGATTGGTATGGAGATCGTGCATGGGATTTGCAAACCCATGTATGGAGGAAAACCCCAAGTACTAATGGTTGTATTGTTGTTATTGTTGTTTTCTATTACAATTGAATATTATTTTACCTTGGGTGATGCACTTGTATTGTGATGTGATTATTGTTTCTAAGAATTATTGAGTATTGATTCATGGCCCGGAATGGCACAAGATTTGAGTCTTCATGCATCATTCTAGTAATTTAGGATTATTGTGACATGTATCATCTTAGGAATTCATGGGAAAATGGGTTATGGGTAAGTTGTTGAACTTAAATTTTTTTCATTTCTTGTGAAATTGAAATGAAAATGGTTCCTAACATGATGAACTTTAATATGGATCTAAATGAGGATAATAGGGTCTCTAAATGAGGAACTTTAATATGAGAATATGGTTACCCTTATTAACCAGACCTAGGTGTAAAATGGTTAAGGGTAGTGATAACGCCTCAGCTTTGACCACGTGGTGAGTTTTGGGAAAATACTTCTTTGTTACATGTTTTGATATTCCATCTAATGTAAAAATGTGATAGGATGTGTTATGAATACTGGTTATAAAGTTTTTTTTTTGGATTTTAGAGATATGCCTCCATGAAGGCACTTATTGAGAGGATGACTGGAGGTCATGGTTGTGGATGATCCTCTAATGGTGGAACCTAAGGCACCGATAGTGCCAGGGGAGGAAGTAAGAGAGATGTTCTGAGATAACTTCACCCATTTCATGCAATTGATGGAAAGATACCCAAGGTGGGTTTTGAAAAGTATGTCTGGTCTGATGAGGTTGTTTCGGTTGTAGTACCCTCTGACTTTTACAAGAGAGGGTGGACCTAAGGGAGCTGAGTTTTGGGTTGATTCCATTGAGATGATACATGACCATCTAGAGAATCTAAATGAGAGGATGATCAAGTTAGCTACTTATATGCTATGGAGTTCAACAAATCACTAGCGGGACATTCAATCATGGACTGGACTGGATCATGGCATGATATAGAAGGAATTCTTGGAGAGATTCTTGGAGAAATTTTACCCAGAGACGTTGAGGCAGTAAAGAGAATCTGAGTTCACACAGTTAACTCAGGGGAGCATGTGTGTGATGGACTATACGGGATTATTTACAGATCTTCAATGCTTTTCTCCAACATTACCAGGAGATGAGACACCTATGAAGAGGAATTTCCAAGATGGACTTAAGTGCAAGATTAAATCCCAATTAAATCTCTTTTAATTAAATAAGTTTGCGGAGGTGGTGGATCAGGATCTCATAGCTGAAGGGAACCTGAGTTTGTCTTCCAGTATGGGACAGATAGTTGTTACTGGATGATCAGAAGGTGTGACTTCTGAGAGTAGGAAGCGCCATTAAGAACACTTTAGTCATGTTGGTGGGAAGAATAGTATACAAACAAGAGGTTCGGTTGAATAGGACCTTACTCAAGTGATATTTCATTAGTGTGGGGGGAGAGATATTATAGTATGAATTGTTCCCAACCAAAATTAGAGTATCAATCTTCCAGAAATATGGGACATCTAGAGATGTTATGTATAAACCTGAGGCCTTCAGGTAGTAATGGAGGATCTAGATAGAACCAGGGCACCAAAAGGGGATCATCAACACCATATCCATCTTGAATCTAGAGCTCTACTAGTAGAAGAGGTAGAGCTAGTGGATATAGTTATTCTGGGAAAGAGTGCCAACATCAGTAGAATGGTGAAACTCAGGGGATTTAAACAACATCATAGGGAAGATTTACATGACAGTTTCATGCGGTACAACATACACTTGTGGATAGTGAGGCTGGACCATCAACAGTGAGAGGTATTATTATTGTAGCTTCTATATTAGATAGTTCGCTATTTGATACTGGTGACACTCATTTGTTTATATCTTCTAAAATTGTTAATTATTTGAGCCTGGAGATTGAGTTTGTGAGTTGTGTTATGATGATAGATACACCTTTGGGTGTATGATCAAGACACATCTGTGTGTGCAAGGGATGTTCTCTTGAGGACGGGGAGTACTGATTTCTATGGGATCTCTATATTCTTAATAGGACTAGCTTTGAACTAATTATGGGTCTGGATTGGCTACTCTCATATTGAGGCCACATAGATTGTTACCATAGGAGGGTTACATTTACATCTCCTAAGGGTGACCATTGCATTCAATGGGGAGAGTGGGATATCTAGGCAGGTTGAGAAGGGCCAATTACTCAACAACTATGAGAGATTATAGCCAAATTTTCTATTATATTGTTGGATGATAGGGTTGTTAGGACATATATCCTTCCACTAGTAGTGGAACTATTTCAGAATGGATTTCCAGAAGGCTTCTTAGGGATGCCACCTAAGAGATATGTGGAATTCACAATTGAGATCATGTTGTGGGATGAGTCGATATCTATCCTGTCATACAAAATGGAACCAACAGAGCTTCAAGATCTCAAGACTCATCTAGAGGAGTTTCAAGATAGAGGGTTTATCTTTCTGAGTACGTCACCTTGGGGATCACCTGTATTTTTCGTAAAGAAGGCTAATAGGATTTTACATTTGTGTGTTTATTACCAAAATTTGAATAAGATGAATGTAAAGAATCGATATCCTCTTCTAAATATCGATGATTTGTTTGGCCAGTTTATAGGGGATTGCATGTTCTCAAATATCAACTTGTGATTAGGGTATCATCAGTTGAGATTTTGGACTTTTGATATACCTAGGAAATATTTCAAAAGAAGGTATGGCCTTTATTAGTTTTTTGTAATTCTATTAAGGTTGAAAAACTCACTGGCAGTGTTTATGTACTTGATGAATAGGATCTTTCATTTATATCTAGATCAGTTTGTAGTGGTGTTTGTGGATGAAATCTTGGTGTACTTCAATACTCACGACGATCATGCCCAACATCTTGACATCATCCTGAGTACACTGAGAGAGCATCGACTATATGCCAAGCTATCTAAGTTTCAGTTTTAGATTGACTAGGTACACTTCTTAGGGAACTTCATCTTGGAGGAAGTTGTGTCAGTGGACCTAGATAAGGTTTAGGTAGTGGTTTCTTGGGAGAAACCCAAGAATGTTTTTTATATCCAATGCTTTTTTGGATTAGCTGGATATTATAAGAGGTTCATCTAGGAAGTTTCTCGATTGTCAACACTGCTTTAGGGCTTGACCAATAAGGGGATAAAGTTTGAGTGGATGAAATAATGAAATAACGATTTCTAGGAGATAAATAAGCATTTGATATTGACACTAATTTTTATCTTGCCTAAGTCAGGTGAGGAGTACACGGTGTATTATGACGCTTCTGGGATCGAACTCAGAGTTGTGTTGATGTAGGGTGATCAAGTTGTGGTGTATGGGTCTCGGTAGTTGAGGCCTCATGAATGAAATTACCACACGCATGAACCTGAGTTGAAAGTAGTGGTATATTCTTTTAAGTGTTGGAGAGATGATCTCTTGGGTGAAAAGTTTACAGTTTAAACTGACCATAAGAGCTTGAAGTATATCTTCATGCAGATATATTTAAATCTTCAGCAATGGAGATGGGTTGAATATATGCAATATTTCAACTTTAAACTGGCATATATGGATGAGAATATAAATAGTGTGGCTGATTCCTTGAGTAGGAAAACTTATAATTAGATGGATCAGGAGTCGAGTTATGAGTGGAAGATGGTGACTTTGCTGGATCAAATTCATGTGGTTGTTTCCCTCTGAATTTGGGGATGACCTCCTTGATGGGAGGTTCAAACATTCTGATCGGTTTCTAACGGGTTTGTTCGTAGAACCAAAAACATCCAATGATTCCACATCCATTTGGACCTAATTTCCAAAGGTAGGCGCTCACTAGTTTGTGGACTAATGAGGATTAGGAATTTGCATTGGTCGAGAGGATGGGAGGTCAGACTCATCGCACCTTTTTTAGGGGAATTATTGTCTACTTCGGGACTCTATTTATAGATTTAAGTTATGTTCGTGAATCCTTATTACATTACCACGTATAAAATGAGATTTCCTTTAGTCTGGCAATCAATGATTAAATATTTAGGAAATTTAGAGAATCTTTTATATGTATTCGAGGTTCTTCATCGATAGAGAATCATCTGTATTTATTAAAGATTCTTGGTCAATGGTATCCTTCTACAAATTTATATAGAAGTATCTTGGTCATTATGATGACCATGCTGGTTTTGAAGCCACTCAGTGGGGCACTTGAAGTTTATTGTCATTCAGAAGGACATGGATTATTTCAGAGTTGGGATCAAACCCACAGATGGGCTACCTATGTATCCTTTGTTTAGAAAAGGAATAAGAACTCACGTAGTTCAAGTAAGGGAGTATGATGTTTATGATTGATGGCTCAAAGAAGGATTTCATAATTACTTTTACACTCTAAGCTCACGTGAGTCATGCTCGGTGTGAGAAACAAGAGGTATTGGCAAAAATTAGACAATTGTGCCATGAAAGATGCAATCATAAGAAATAATGTGGGACTTATGTATGTATGATTGCCCAGATAAATGAAGATTAGGATTTACTTCAGGGAAGAAATCCAGAAACAGGGTCCATAAAGGTATATGTGCTTCATGGAGATTTGAATACTCTAACTTGGGGCTTACTCCTCAAAAGGAGGCCCAAATTACGAGAGGAATTATGATTGGGTTTTACTCATGATAAGGAAGCCCAGGTTCAGAGACTTGAAAAATTAAGGGACTTAGGGCTTAATCCTGAAGAATATGCCCAAGTGAATAGGGTCCATAAAAGGTATATGTGTTTTATGGAGATTTATACTCTTAATTCGAGATTTATCCCTGAGAAGGGTACCCAGAATTAAGGATGGAACTTTGAATTATGATTGGGGATTACTCCTGTGGAGGAGGCCCATATTTGAGAACTTGGACTGGGACTTACTCTTAAGGAGAAGGCCCAGGTTAATGAGGATTTGGGGCTTACTCCTAATGAGGAGGACCAAATTAGGGTTCTCTCATCTTTAAAGGATGAGGTTGAATGAATGGAATCTCTAACCTTAGTGACAAGATGTGTAAATAATTAGGTTTTGAGAAATGTTTCACTGAATTCCTTTAAAATAAGGAAGTCAATCAAGAAGACATGCCATAAATGTCTTAAAAGTGTTTCTTGAAGACTGAATTTTGAATAGGAGAGGTGTAATGGCATAAGAGGGATAAAATGGGCAAGAAGGGCACCCAAAAAGGTAAGGGCGCGCAAGTCCTAAGAGTCGTGCAAGTACTGTGTGGGCGGGAAAGTCTGGTCACACAGGTATACCTGCGCGACGCACGGTTACTTGCGCGATTGTTAACCAGCAGGGTAATACTTGAAAGATTCTTGACCAATGCCTTTAGAATTACCCTGAGGTACTTCCAGAATAGAGGTGCATAAGTTTTGGTTAGAGAGTAGGGAGACGCGCAAGTATGTTCATTTCCCTTAAGGGTAAAACACCTTATGTGTGCAAGTGTTAGTGAATTATAACACTTAGACCTTACTCCTCTTGTTTAGATCTTCCATTCTAGGTAAAGTATTACCTTAGAAGTGTTCGGAAGACCTGAAGAAGAGACTTGGGCATTTAGAGCTCTAAATCTGAATTCTAGAAAAATTCTCTTCCTCGAATGGGGGGCCCATAGGGTCTATTTATAGGCTGAAGAAGACGTGGGCGGTTATCCTTTAGGGCGTGCAAGTCACTTACGCGACCATTAGACGTCGCGCAAGTGGACTTGCGCGACAGTTATGAAACTTGCACGGCACAGGTGCTTTTGATCCCTTGTTCATGCCTTTGTCAATTTTTGATGTTTTCTTCAAAGGATGAATCAATTTGTTCTAATTAATTTTCCTTTCTATTTGTCTAGACAATGTGATGAAAAGGAGCATTAACAAAAGTCCCCCCTCAGAGTTGGATCCGATAGAAATGAGGATTTGACTTTGAGGAAAATGAGAAAACCAAAGGAAAGGTGGAGCGTAAGGTTTCAGGGCACAACACTGGGCGCACAGGTTCTTTCCGCGTAGGGCTGGAGCGCGCTGGATGGAGCGCGCTGGGTGGAGGTGCGCAGGTGAGCCTCATGGCCTATAAATATGCATTCCTTTTCCGCACATCGCATATGATTCCGGATTCTTGAGCTCTCGCCGTGCAGGTCCCCTTCGCCGCGTAAGTTGCTCATTTTCCGTTGTTTCTTTGTTTTCGTGTTGTTGTCAAGGTAATAGGACTTGTGTGGTGATACCTGCACGCCAAAAACTTGCACGACAAAATAACACTTGTGCGATACATCCATACTTGCGCACCTTAATGCCTTAGCCATTTTTTCTGAAATTCCTTCAGAAATTTTATGAAAAATCAACTTACATAAAAGTTAATTTATTCAACTTTCGTTCAGAATCAATGGCTCTTAGAACTGGAATAGTTGATGAACTGGATAGCAAGCGGATTGATGATATGATGAACATCATTGGCCACAATTATTATACCGTCAAAGATAGAACTCTTCCAGATTTGGCTATGTATCTGAAGAAATATCATCCCGACTTTCCTCAAAGTACTTATCTGCCTTTGTATGGCTATGGTCATCTGCGAGAAGTCACTATTCCAGAAGCAAAGAATTATCTTCCATTTTCATGGTTTCAAAATTACACCAACTTTGTGTCAGCAAATATCTCATATGGAGGAGGATTTATAAATGTTGGAACAGCGGAGAAGGCCTATATGATTCATCATAGACCTTTTACATCAGATTTAAAACCTCATACACCCGAGCTGCAACCACATTTTCATCCTTCAATCTTCCGAAATGGTCAAATGGATCAATCCAAAGGATGGAAGAAAAGTTGGGACTTCCGTCCTGGGGGAGGTATGAAGCCAACTTTGATGTGGGAATACTGGGTGCGACAAACCTGTGCAGAGTTTGTCGAGGATCTGAAGGGAGCTGCAATATACGAAGCTGTCTGGGTTGGGCAAACAAATGCTTACATACATGATAACTTCGTGCTGGAGATACTCAGCCACTGGAGCCCAGCAACTAATTCTTTCCATCTGACTCATGGAGAAGTAGGTATCAGTCTGTGGGATGTCCACAAGATCTCAGGGGGTCCAATTTTGGGTGATATGTATGATGAATTCATTCCTCCCAAGGTGACTTGGAATGATTCAGAGAAGACTCCTACATTAGCTCGGGAACTGTTTAAGATCTTCCACAGACTCAAGAGTTCAGAGACCCCGTTAACTCATTATAGAAAGGATATTCATCTGGAGGAGTGGATGAATATATTTCTTATTGATAAGAAAGAGAAGGAGCCAAAGGAGAAGGATCCGAAGGATAAAGGATCCAAGAAAAAGAAATCCAAGGATAAGAGACCCAAACGTCCTACCACCTGCCCAAAACCTGAGAAGAGGGGTACTCCTGGCACATTCTGGCCAACTCTAGAAGCAGGAGAGTTCGAAAAGTGGGGATATGAGGTGAATCAAAGGATTCCAAAGAAGACTCTTCTGGTGGGATTCTTTGCAATGTGGCTCAATGTGTATCTCTTGTCGGTCAGGGATTTGAAGGGAGGCGTCAGGCCAAGGACCTTTATCATTGTGGCAAAGTTAGCTGAGGGAAAAATGGTTGGGTTGGCTACCCCCATTTTAGCAAAGATTCACAGGAGTTTACTTCATGTCTTCATGGGTAAATCTTCTTTAAGAATAGTGGAACCATTCCATGTTTTATGGGGATGGATTTCCACTCACTTCAAGACTTACAATGTACAGAATGGATTACAAAATTCCTGGAAGTTCTTTCAGGCCGTCAGTGCAAGCATTCTCTGGAGTTGCTCCGTTATATTTTAATGCCTATGACATGTAATTGAGGCTGATCATGTTTAAGGAATTCAACTTCTTTCCCTATGGAAGTCCGCCAACCGGTCGGTTTGTTGATGATGGAACAGCCCATTTGGATTTGAGGGCATACATGCTAGCTTGCAGGGATGGTGTGCTAGTTGCCAGGATTGATGGAGAAATTATATGCGAGGCCTATGATCCATATAGATTTTCACATCAATTCAAATGTTTTCAACATATTGTTGTATCTCCTCCAGTACATGTCAGGTTAGATCAGCATCCGATGGTTGCTCGGCAACTATGGTTGCTGACGTCAAGGGAGAAGACTGGGGCAGTATTTGATCTACCAGTTGAAAAAGTGTCACATAATTTGACTACATATTATGCTGAACACTGGATAGCATCATACCCCAAAGGAATATTGAATCACCCAGTTTATTAGGTGGGGAATAGGAAGAGGACTGTAGAGAAAGAAACCCATCCTCATAAAGGTGATGCTTCCCCACCTGATGTTAATTCGGAAGACTCTTCCTCTATAACTGATTCACCGGATTCCCATGATGGGGATGATGAGGCACAACCAGCGACAAAGCAGTTTCGTGCTCGATATAATCCTCCAGCCAGAATTAAAAGACCCACTCCATAAACTCCTAGTGAGTTACTTCATTGTAGTAATTTAATCACTGCTACTTTATAAAGTAATAAGTCTTATTTTCTTATTCTCTATCTGTAGTTGTAGGATCTGGGAAGAAATTGAAGTCAAAGATTGTAGGACCTTCCTCGCAGCCTTTATATCTAAGACCAGAGGCTGTCTAGTTATGTGAGAGTTTGTACTATGGTACTGAGACCGCCTGGCTAGATTTATGTGAGGGCCTACAACTTCTGGGAATAGGGAATCTTCTGGCATCTATAGATATTCAATATGAGGATAACCCCAATGAAGTGCGGGCTTACATCAGAGTGCTAGAAATGCTCATATATTCCACTGATGAATCTGTTCCTGTCACTAAGAGGGTAAAAGAAATGATTGATCGTGGTGCCACTGAGGGGGCTGGGGGTTCTAGAGATGAGGAGTGGAATGATTATGTGGCTCCTAAAGATGTTAGTTTTCTTTCCTTATTTTCTTTGCAACTTGATTCCAGTCGAAGCTTTGTTACTTAAGAAAATTATTTTCTTCATCATACAGCTCGCAAAGAAAGGAACTGAGGTTCCTTCACCACAGTATAGCCCTGGTGGTACTACCATCGGGGCTGCTGCTGATTCTCCTCGCGAACTAGGCGAGATATCTCCAGGCCAGCAGGCCACGAATGAGGAGTTGGACATAGCCTTCCATTCTCCAATTAAAGTTCCAATAAGGGAGACTGTCGATACTACCAAAATACCAAAGAAGAAAAGGCAATGAAGGATGAAGTCCACAGCTAAATGCTTCATTAGCAGTGGTAAGTCCTTCAGGTAATAATGAGTCTATACCCATGACCACATGGTTTACTCATATTTCTGGGTATTGCAGGGGATTCTTCAATTTCCCCCCTGGGGGAAAGGACTGATCCTCCTTCAAATACCATGGAGGGTGCTGTGGAACAATCACAGATCCAAGCTGACTTGGCTGCTCCTGGAGAAGAGCTAGTATCTATTCCTAGTATCCCTCTTACTGCTGTTGCAAGATGAGAAGAACCTGTTTCTGGTAAGTCAACAATGCTTCATAAAAATGTTGAACGAAACACTGACTGACTTGCATTCTGTGATACTTCAGGTTCAACTCCTGCATTAGAGCTTCTGGTGACTGTTGCAACTGAAACTGTGATTTTACCCGAAGATGCTGTCTAGGGTCAGGGGTTGCAGGACGTAAGTTGTCAAGAAGACACATCAAACTCTCCCACTGGTGAGACTAACCAGGATTCTGAAATATCATTGGATGAAATGATGAATCATGGCATGCCTTTAGAAGAATTTTATGATCATGCTAAGTTTTCATGTGATTTAGAAGACCTTAGGCATGAGTGTTATCCTTCGACTAGTAAATTTTCTTATAATTTACACTTCTAATCATGACTGAAAATAATATGCAGTTACATCCATAGAAGTTTCTGAACTGCCAATGCCTGAAGAGGTTGTGTACATTGATGTCAACCCTACCATTGTAGAAACATTAGCTCAAGTAGAGCTAAACCCAGTAAACCCTCCAAAGACCCATCTTGAAGATCCTGTTGAGAATGGGAAATATGGGGAGGAGTCTTCTCAGGTTGCTGATCCACCGTCGGGTAAGGGATAACAATATTTGTGATTGTACTTAATTTTCAAGACAATCAATTCTTTTATTATCCTTTGAAGCAAACCAAAGATTTTGATTAATCTTGCAGGGCCATCAACTGCAGTGGCTAGATCTGGAGGTGAGGCCTCAGCCTCTACCCCAATGAGAATTGAAAGCGAAGAAGCACAGGTTAGGGAGGAAAGAGTAGAACAGGGCACTTCCTTAAGTGGATTAATCCTAGATTACATTCCCCCTGTGATGATGATGTTGAATCAGACCCAGAGGTGCTTAAAGTGTTTATATTTTCATGACGCAAGGCATGTAACAACATATGGAACATCATATATAAGGTGCCTTAAGAAGAGTTATCATCGAAGATCCCTCGATTATCATCCCAGTTTGTCATTCTAGGACTTGGCGGTTTTGGATATTAAAAGATCCATGCCGCGGTGAAACAGGTCATCTTCAGAAGGGAGCAGGAGCAAAAGTGTCACGAAGATATGACCAGGGTAAAACTGTCAGTTAACATCAGCGAATTTGAGGTTGCTGTATCCCGAGGTGAGGCTGATTATGCTGCCGAGATGTAGGAGCTGAAATATAAAATCAAAGAAAAAGTCGTCCAGTAGGTGCAGCTCCAGCAACAGTTAGATGCTGTTACTGGGGAACTTGATCAGCTCAATAATTCATTGGAGGGAGCTCAAACAAATGGTATGAAAGCCATTGTAGATTCCCGGAAGGCACTCCATTAAGCTGAGAAGAGTGAAGTTGGTCGAGTGCACGAGCTTCAAGTAGCTGCTGATGAATCTCGGGATGTTGTACATCAAATGAAGACTTCTGTTGACAGTCTTTTGTAATCTCCTAAAAAAGAGAAGAGGATCCAATCTGTGGATGTCCCTCAAATTCTTGTGCATCAATGGAGAATACTTTCATCTTCAATCATTTGTACCTGCATTCTTTCTCTACCTGCTTTAAATTTACTTAATCCAATGGGCCTAGTAAGCATAGTTTGATTTTTACTAGGATTAATATAAATAACCCTAAAAACTTTGAATCTTTTAATTGCTCAGTATTACCTAAATCATAAAAATGTATATTTAGTGAGCTGGAACTTGACTTTTATTCAGAGTTCCCTTGTCTTTTGTGGGAAGTTTAAATTCATGCACTTCAGACATAATGAGGCTAATATTTAAAGTCGAAATAGCTTTGACCGAATGAATTGGAATTGACTCAATTCTTTGACAATTTATCTAAATACATATTACCATATTCAAGTATGAGGGAAAAAATGTAAACTATAGTTTAAGAATATTTGAATCTGAGGAATGATATGAAAAAGAGCTAAAAGTCATCAGAAGAAGTAGTTTCCAAGAATGAAGTTACTATTATTTAACAAACCCGTTAGGGGGTTGAATTATGTAGAGCCACCTAAGGGCATTGGCTGCATAGTCAAATAAATAGTATCTTTTGGATAATAAGTCTGTTATGTAGAATGTTTATGCAAGGACACCTATGGGAACGTGCTGCATATTCAGGCAAAAGAACTCTCAGAAATTTACTTTCCTAGTGCTAAAAGCCAGTGAAAGTTTATGGAGATTCAAATTTTCCAAAGTATAGAGTTTTCTGTATGGAAAGAGTTACTTGAATATGGAGAAGATATTTCCAACCACGATTATCGAAAGACTGGATGGATATTACTCCTATGAAGGTCTGTCCCAAATGTAGGGAAGGAGAATACAAACCATAGACTTGAATACTTTTAGATCATAAAAAAGTATATGGGACAATTATGTTAAGGATGGATACTTTTTCAGATCGCTACATACTGTCATTTAAGAACAACAAGGACAAAAGAGTCTTTCTTCCCAAGAATGAAGTTACCAGTATTTAACAAACCCGTTAGGGTGTTGAATTATATAGGGTCACCTAAGGGTATTGGCTGCATAGTCAAATAATAGAATCTTTTGGCTGACAAATCCGTTATGGAGACTGTTTATGCAAGGCTGCCTAAGGGAACGTACTGCATAGTCAGAAAAAAGGACTCTCAGAAGTTTGAAATTTTTGTGACTAGAACTCAAGAAAATGTTTATGAAGATCTGAAAATATTTATGGTTAGGATTATTACACATAAATATGGGCATTGTCCAATGTATACAGAGATACACAGATCAATGCTAACCATAATCATGTTATGGCTGGGTCCTGAATTGAAATGTTGGACTTCACTACGTATCCCATAAGGATGAGAATCATGCCATATGTAGTTCTTAAATTACAGTTTAACGTCGTGTGGGACAAAAGGATTAGAGATCTTAGTTTAGGGTCATAGAACTTGGACCATTAAAAGAAATACACAGTGTGTGTTTTCAGGGGGGATTTTCAGCCAAGGGACTGAAAGTGGAATTTGGGGTTAGGCCCAAAAGTCTTGGGGCTGGATTCGAGGGACACTTGAATGTTCTTAAATATCCCATAAGGATGGGAATCAAGCCCACGTAGTTCTAGAAAATACCCTCTGTACAAATTTGGTTCGTACATGTGAAGGGTGAAAGGGGACTTTTTAGTACAATGATGGTTTAACCCAAGATAAAAGTTTTGGGCATTGCCATGTATGCACGTAGTCTTTGAAATGAAACATGATTGAAAAATCAATGTAAATAATGGTTCCCCCTCAGGTGAGGGTACCAAAGAATATTGTAGTTTATTGTCATAATAGACAAAATTGTTGTATAGTTTAACGTCGTATAACAAGGACGAAAGTGAACCAATGTAAAGATATTGATTCTAGGGGCGGTTTCACAAATCAACATCGTATAAGATGGAGGTGAACCGATGTGAAAATATTGGTTTTGGGATTAAACCTTGGGAGGTTGCCTACGTACCCAGCCTAGAAGGCAAGGACCAAAGTCCGCGTAGTTCAATTAAATAATGAATTAATGATCAAGTTGTTCTTGGGGACAACGACCTAAAAGATGATGTTGTTAAGAATTACACATAGTTAGTATCCTAAAGAGAGTGTTATGGTTGAGGTTTGCTCTAAGATCACTTGAGTCATACTTTGTGTGAGAAACAATAGGTAACAATAACCTTAACGATGCACAGTTTAATGTCGTGTAGGACATATAAAGGGACTATGCAGTTTAAAGTCTTGCAGTTAGGACTATTGGTGCTGCACAATTTAGTGTCATGTAGTAGGGACAAAGTATAGTTTAATTTCATGTAGGACATATCAAAGGACTTTCTGTGCATTTTAATTTCATGTAGTAAGGACAATAGGGACAATATAGTTTAACGTCATGTTGGACGAAAGGGGGATTTTTTCCACAGTTTAACGTCATGTTGGACGCAAAAGGGACGATACAGTTTAGCTTCATGTTGGACGAAAGTGAGAATAGTTTAAGGTTATATGCATGGACCGTGGATGGTGCAGTTTAATGTCATACTAGACGTAAGGGACTTCTGTACAGTTTAGCATCATGTAGTTAGGACATCATAGTTTAACGTCATGTGAGATGAAAGGAATACAAATAGTTTAAGGTTATATGTATGGACCATTGCTGTATAGTTTAACATCATATAGCAAGGACGATGAAGGGGACACAGTTTAATGTCATGTTGGACGTATGTGAAAATAGTTTAGGGTCATATGTATGGACCATTGATGAAGAAATTTAACGTCTTTCTGGACGGTGGTGCAGTTTAAGGTCATACCAGACCATGGATAATGGTGCAGTTTAAGGTCATATAGGACCATTTTGGGAACATTTCTGCAGTTTAACGTTGTGTGGGATGATGGTACAGTTTAAGGTCATACAGTACCTTTCAAGGAACTTTTTCGCAGTTTAACGTCATGTGGGACGATGGTGCAGTTTTAGGTCATACAGGACCTTTCAAATGATATATTTTGTGTTTATACAAAATACTTCTTAAAAAATATGGAATTTGTTGGAGTAGTGATGAGTTCTCTATCCATTAAGATTAATGAATAAGCTCCATTGGAGTAGACCCTATGTATTGAGTAAGGTCCTTTCCATTTTGGATCTAGCTTGGGAGGTTTCTTTCCTGGTATCATTGGAGTTCTGAGAACTAATACCAATTCTCCCTGAGTGAATGAACGAAGATGAACTTTTTTGTTAAAATCTCATGCTATTCGATTCTGATAGACTTCCAAGTGGTGCAAAGTGCACAATATTTTCTCATCTAACCGTTCCAATTCATTAAATCGCTTTTCAGATTGTTCATCTGTAGATGACTGATCACAAATGGCTACTCTGAGCGAAGGAAATTGAACTTCAATGGGAAAGACGGCTTCCGTTCCATATACTAGTGAATATGGAGTTGACCGAGTTGCAGTGCAGGTGGTAGTCCGATAAGCCCATAAAGCATGAAAGAGTTTATCAGGCCATGACCTCTTATCTTTATCCACCATCTTTTACAGTATTTTTGAAAGTGTCTTGTTGAAGGCCTCTATCTGGCCATTGGCCGCTGCATGATACCAAGATGAATGGTTGGATTTGATGTTGTATTCTTGATACAACTTCTTCACCTCGGATGAATAGAAGTTGGTGCCATTTTCCGTCAATATGGTATGAGGGACACCAAATCTGGTAATGATGTTAGACTTGATGAAGCTAACAACTCATTTAGAACTGACTTTCTTGAGAGGTATTACCTCTTCCCATTTGTAAAAGAAGTCAGTAGCAGTAAGAATGTACTTAAACTGCTTGGTCGTAGCTGAAGGGTAAGGTCCCACCACATCCATTCCCCATGTGGCAAATGGCCATGAGTATTTAGCTGTATAAAGAAACTCTAGAGGTTCATGAATGAAGTTGGCATGTACTTGGAATGAATGACACTTCTTTGTGAAATCGACATAATATTGTATCATTGAAGGCCAAAAGTATCCAAGCCTTCGAATCTGATCAGACATTCTATGTCCGGACTGGTGGGCACCACAGACTCCCGCATGCACTTCTTTCATGACAGCCATTGTCTCTTCACCATCAATGCATCTGAAGAGAACTCCATAAAAAACACGTTTATAGAGAATTTTATCTAGGTGATCTGGGCTATCATAAAGAGTAAAATTGACCACACGTCACCAGATTTGTTCTTTCTCGGCTCTATCAGGTGGAAGTGTTCCATTTTGAAGGTATTCCCTGATAGGTGACATCCATCCTGTAGTATGACCATATAGTTCAGGAATGGGACTAATTTCATTAATTTCCTCTGTTCTGATTCAAACATAAGGTGAAATTGCACGACGGTGGGAAATACTGATAGTTGTCTCGTCCCAATTTGGATCTTCTAGAGTTGTGGCTATATTATCCAGTGCATCAGCTTGAGAATTTTGTGATCTTGGGACATAAGAAAATGTCAGTTATGAAGGAAATTCCGCCATTAAATCTCTGACTTAATCATACAAAGGGATTAGTTCTTCTTTTCTGATGGCATAATCCCCATTGACATTTTTGATTACCAGGTCTGAATCACCTTTCACCTTTAAGTGATTCACTTGTGCTTGAAGCGCTAATTCCAAGCCTGCGATGAGAGCTTGGTATTCTGCTTCATTATTGGTACCACATTCCCACAATAAGTAGGAATAAGGTAACACTGCCTTTTCTAGATAAATGAGCACAATTCCTAATCCAAATTTTTTGAATTTAGGATTTTCCATTTTCCTCCCTGTTGGACTTCTGCAAGCACCATCAAAATACATTTCACATGCTTGAGGACTTTCTTGAACAGAGAAGACTTCCTCATCAGGGAGTTCAATATCTAATGATGTGTCTCCCACTTAAGGGTGTTCAGCTAGGAAATCAGCCAAATATTGGCCCTTTATCGCCTTTTGAGACACATACTAGATGTCAAATTGCTGCAAAATAACTGTACACCTTGCCATATGTCCTATAAGCATTGGATGACTAAGGATGAATTTGAGCGGGTTATTGCGAGATACCAATTGGACCTCGTGATGTTGCAAGTAGTGTCTCAACTTCTGAACTGCAAAGATTAATGCCCGGAAGCACTTCTCAATACTTGAATATCGGGTTTCTTCTTCAATAATAGTTCAACTGAGATAGTAGAGGTTGTTTTCATTCCCAGCATCATTCTTTTGAGCAACAAAGGCACCCAATGATTACTCTAGAGCTATCACATAGAGGATAAGTGGTCTTCCTTCAATAGGTGGCATGAGTACCGGTGGACTCAAGAGGTATTTCTTGATAATATAAAATTCTTCTTGACATTCTTCAGTCCACTGGTAAGTGACTCCCTTCTTCATCAATTTGGTGAAGGGTAAAATTTTTCCTGCCAAATTGGCGATGAAATGCCGAATATAGGCTAAGTGTCCTTGAATTCCTCTTAATTATTTCAGATTTCGAGGAGGAGACATACCAAGGATTGACTTGGCCTTCTTAGGATCGACTTCAATACCACGATGGTGTACAAAAAAGCCGAGAAATTTTCCTAAGGTTACCCCAAAATCACATTTTAAGGGGTTCATCTTCAAATTATGTTGTCGAAGCTTGCGGAATATGACTTCCAAATCAGCCAAGTTATTAGAATGATGTTTGGATTTAACTACCAAATCATCTACATAGAATTCAACAAACTTCCCTAAGAAGGGTTTGAAGATACGATGCATGGCACGCTGATACGTTGCACCTGCATTTTTTAAGCCAAAAGGCATTACCCGGTAGAAAAACACACCCTGAGGGGCTCTGAAAGCTGTGGATTCCTCATCTTCTAGGGCCATTTGGATCTGATTATATCCAGAATATCCATCCATGAAGGAAATTACTTCATAGCCAGCTCTTTCATCAATTAAATGTTCTGTAATCGGAATTGGGAAATCATCCTTAGGACAATGCCGATTAAGATCTTGAAATCGATGCAAACTCTAATTTGTCCATTCTTCTTCTTTATAGAGACAATATTAGCCAACCAATTGGGATAATGAACTTCTATGACGAAGTTAGCTTTGATAAGATTATCCACTTCAGCTTCAATTTTAGAAGCATAAGTTGGGTGTGTTCTTCTCGTGGCTTGCTTAAATCCTCGATGTTCTTCTGGTAAACCCAAATGATGAGTAGCAACATCAGGATCATGCTTGGGCATTTCTGTATAGTTCCAAGAAAATATATCTCTATTTTTCTTTAGAAAAGAAATATACATATCTTTCTCTTCAAAATTCATGGCCGCACTGATTAAAGTGGGGCATTGATCTTCTTTTGTACCCAGATTTATTTCTCTGAGTTCATCCACAGTGGTAGAGATGCCCTCTTCAAATGCTGGAGGAGCATCTCTGAGATCTTCCTCTTCTTCTTCATCATGTGTTATTTCTTCCGTTTCTACTTACATAGTAGATGATAAAGCAGAATTTTCATGATCAGAAGAGATGTCACAATTTTCACATCTTGAAGAAGAAGCTTCAATTTCCGACCCGATTGATGATGAAGGGTCTTATTTGGGTATTAAAGAGGAGATGATGGATTGAAAATCAACATCATTGTTTACCTCCAATGTTGCTATAACTTCTTCTGGCTTAATTGGAGAAGTATAGACTTGTTGGATTTCATCAGATGAAATAAAGACATCACCATTTGTACTTTCATCAATGCTTGGTGGGTTACCAATTTCTCCCATGTTGTCTGGATCGATTCCCATAATTGACATTATGGATCTTTCTGTAGGAGTATTTTGATTTGGGTCTATCTTGTCAATTTGACTGATAGGAAACACATAATCTGTACTCACATGTGTAAATGGATTTACTGGAATCTTCTCCAAACCATATGGAGCATTAACTTTGGTAATCTCTTTTTTTATAGATTTCTCCCTTCCCTTCATGTGATAGAATTACGCCTCAATGTATTGAGACTCACATGTCTTGAAAGGGGCCTTATCACCATAAAATGTCCCAACTTGACCATCGAAATAATATTTGATACATAGATGGTTTGATGAAGGGATAGCCACATGCTGATGTAGCCAGGGTCTTCCAAGCAAGATATTGAAGGATGAGTCTTGATCAACAACCATAAAATCTGAATTGGATACAAGATCTCCAAACTGAGTTCTGAGTGTAACTTCACCCAGTGGTTCTTTTTCATTTTTATCATATCCTTGTAACATCATGGTAGAAGGAGATAAATCAGATTCCATGAGGCCCAATCGACGAAGTGTACGAATGGGCATGAGGTTGACTCCTGAACCATTTTCAATGAAAGCTCTTCGGACGTCTACGCCATTGACCTTTCCAGACAAGTACAAAGGTCTAATATGCCCATGCACAACATCATTTTCATCTTCATCGGTAAAAGATATTACTGCATGGAATTCTGCAGGATTATTCTCTATGTGATAGACTTCAGCTGCAGCAATTTCAGTTTCAAACTCCTGAGGACTTGACAAAGCCTCAATGAGTGCTTCCCAAATATCTTTTGACAGATTCAAAGCATCCAGAGGCTGGTACTTGGGCCAAGTGTTTCAATACATCATACTTTTGATCTAGAGGTCTGCGTTTCCCAACAGTAATATTTGGTTTAGCAGGTACCTTGGAAGCAGATGTTTTGGAAGTTGATGCATCTTGTATTGGGATAGGAGTTGGCAATATTCCTGGTTTTGGAAGATTAGACCGATTAGATCCATTTACTTGCTGAGAGAAAGAAGATGGAACCTTCAACCGGTCTTCCAAAATAACTGTGCCAGGACTGGATTTGCTATTGGTAGAAGAACTTGTTTGTTCTTGATAAGCTCGCTGAAGGGCTCTACCACAAGTTTCTGTTGCGTACACAGTTTTAGTAGGGGTAGAATTGGAATAGTGTCTTATAAAAGATCCATGTCTTCCCCTGTATCCGGAGCCTCTGGAAATTCCTCTAATTCCTCTATTTGATACAGGGAATTCAGGCTCATCGAAATCGAAACTGCAACTGGCATATGGATCTGTTAATTGAATCATATTAATAGAACTGAAGATTAATTCTTCGCCTGATGAAGACTCTGCCTGATTAACCTGTTTAAGCTGTACAGTTTGGTGGGGCGATGCCCGTGTCTTTGAAGTAGATGGCATGAAGTCTTCCAGAGTCAAAGATAAGTTAGGCTTTGCCACATACTCATCTTCTTCTGATTCTTTTTCTTTCTTTGAATCATGCCATTTCTTTGAGGACTTTCCCTCTGATGAAGAGGGTTTTGCCGCAACATTCATGGCATAAGACACAATCAATTTCTTTAATTGTGTTCTCAAAATAGCATGAGTTCGATTGATTGTCTTTATGACCATCCAATCATCGTACTTCTATGCATTTTTTCTTTTGACTTCATTCCATTCGCCTTCCTCCTCTGGAACTGTAGTAGTGACACATGCTACCTAGGCTGAAGAGCCTTTCAGTTTGACTTGTCCCGAGTCGACCATCTTTTGCAGGAGTTCTTTGAAGACAAAACACTCCTGGATGGGATGCCCCAAAATTCGATGAAAAGCGCAATAATTGGGACGGTCTTCAACTCCTTCCTTGATTAGCCTCTTGGGCTTTGGAAGCTAAACCAAATTATTCTCTAGGGCCGAAATGAAGTAACGAGGAACTTGTTCATTTCGGAAAGAGTGTGTTTTGCTCTTCAAATCCTCAAATTGTTTTCGTCTTTGATCTCTTTGATCATCTAGACGAAATGGTCTTTGTTTTTGGTGATCATGAGGCGGAGCCCTTCGATAAGATGAAGTTTTTGAAGTAAAAATAGGTACATGTGATTGTTTAAGCATAATTGTATCAGTTTCTGCTTACCCAATCTCCTTCCTGGAGCTGATGGAATTAAACAAGATTTAGCCTTAGCCTGTATAAGAGAATCTACAATCTGCTGAGTGATTAAAGTAAGGTCTCGAAACCCTCTTGTATATTTTATAGGGATCAACGGCGTACGTAATTCGTCACACAGATTTTCCACATAGATTGGTAAAAATTCATCTTGAGGGAGTGCTAAGCTTAAGGAATATGTTAATCCCTTCCAGGGAGCAATGAAATCTGATACCCTTTCATTCTCTCTTTGCTTACAGTTTTTAAGATAAAAAACTTTTGTCTTTGGAAATGTTGATCTGAACTGAAGAAGGAATTTTTGGCGAAGATCCTCCCATCTAGTAATTGACCAGGATTGCAAGCTTGTATACCAGAAAAAGGTTGGCCCTTGCAAGGTTAGTACGAAGCATCTGAGTTTTACTGCTTCTTGCTACTCCGGAGTTCCCATCATAGGATCACAACAAGACACGTAATGTGTCAAATGCTATTTAGGGTCACCTGATCCATTGAAAATAGAAAATACAGGGTTTCCAAAACTGGATGGAGGAGAGATTGAATCTACCCATTCAGGGTAAACATTCTTTTCTGGTTGAACCTGTGCATGTTTCCCTTCCATAGTTTCTAACCGAGATGTTAATTACTCAATGGTAGTTATTAACTTTTGAGAAACATCCGGTTGAACTTGGACTTGGGTAGGTGCAATGACTAGAGCTTGGACAGATGTGGTGGTTGGTGTTGCAACTAATGGTAGCACTTCCAACTGTTGTTGCACTTGACCCGTAGGATTAGACATGTGAGGGTGTACTGATAGAGGAGGATATTCCTGATCCATATCAGTAGCTGCAACAAATTCCCTTAGCTGACTAACTCCAGCATGCTCACGAAGAAGACTACCCTAAAGTAGTTCTGCATTTAACCTCCTTAACTCCTTCATTTCTTCCTCCTGTTGTGCAAACCTTTGCTCTAGTGAGAGCGATTGTCCTTCTCCATAGGAAGGATATGTAACCTGATTCTTTCCCCTCCCTTTGTTGGATCCTTTTTGGAGAGGGGGAAGTGGGTTACTCGAAGGATTACCTAGTTTCTGAGTAATCCTTTGATTTTGTGTATACACACCTTCTTCATTTGTGTCGGTGCATACATCTTCTTGAGTAGGAACCTCTTCATCTGAGTCCCCTGAGTGAGCCTCATCTGGTGGATCAGCAACAATGGAATTGATGACATTGATTGATGCATAACGCATCACATCCCTTCTATCAGCATTTTTGTGATATTGTCTTCTTCCCTATCTTTGATGAGACATTTCCTTTTGTTGATTTGATCCCTCAGGAACTTCTTGAAGAACCGTAATTTGGAGGGAATCTCCTGATAATTTGGCTCTTCGTTCCTCTTGATACTTCATCCCCAATCGAGAAAAGACCGACTTTCTCTGAGGAGGGGATTGATGATTTGAAAAAGTACCCAGTCCGGTGGACAGGGGTTGTTCCTACTGTTCCCGCTCAATTCCTCGAATCCTATTTGTTGATTCTAAGGGTTGGTTTAAAAGAGTCCCCAGTCTGGAAAGTTGGGGTGGCTCTTGACATGCTATGTCTGAGACTTTCTTAAAATCACTCCTGATCTTGCGAACCATAGTTCAGAAATTCGTTGGATGCATTAATCTGTATCCACTTTTACCACCTTGTTCAAAAGACCGTTGGATAATTTCCAACACTTCTGTCACTTGATGATGTGCTTGCTCCATATGAGAGGCTTGTTCAATATTCTCGTTTTCTTGATGCAGGAGTAATTCAACAACTTGTTCTCTGTATACTTGATTTTGAGAGGAACTAGTTGAAGCCTGTTCTTGGGCAAGCTTTTGATTATAAACAAATCCCATTGACTATGGCCGGCCATGGGCAATAACATTGCATGAGACCATTTTCGGCGGGCTTTGCTGACTGGAGAGCACCGTGAAATGTAGTGCTCCATGAACACCCCATCCTCTGACATGAATACCATATGGGGCATTGGAAATTAACTGACACAATCTTCTTAGTGTGCCAAGGTATGAACGTTGAAGGGCTCTCTACAGCTTTTCAGCCTTTGGATATCGAGAGACTGATAGAGATGCCAAATCAATCTTACGTTGTAACCCTTCTATTATCTTAAGATGATTTTCATATTCATCATAAGATAATACTTTCTTCTTAAACTTACAAAGATTTTTCCATACGTTGAGACGAATATCATGAATTCCATCTTCTGTCAACATCTTTGGAATGTCATACTGAGAGTCAGCCAGAGGCCAAAACATGACTGGTAATTCACCTTTTTCCAGTTGTTTTCTCATGTTCAGCATTTCCTCTTTATCAATCATTGAAGATTCTTCTACCTTATTTGACCAGAGTTGGTGTTTCCTTGTTGCTTCATCAGATTCAACAAGATTGGTAGAGAAATCATTGATCAAAATAGAAGATGAATGACTTAGGGGTGGTTCGGAGAATGACCTACACCCTGGGATATCTTCTGATTGAGAAAGTATTTCACCTCCAAGAGATGAAGCATCAAACATGAATGGTTTCAAATTTTCAAGTGCCTTAAGATAAGAGGGATTTCTCAGCACTACATTGTCAACTGGAGCATTTTCCGGGAAATGTGAATCACTAATGTAGAGAGGAATTTCACAGCGAAATTCATCATCATGGGGAGGACCACCATAATGGGTTACAGAAAAAGTTGAGATCTCTTGCTCCTTGGTCTTCTGACCACACAGAGGGTTCCTGTGGCTCTCATCTAAAGATAAAACTTTGAGATCGACCGAATTGTCATGAAGCAAGCCTTCATGAGGAAGTGTCTGTTGAAGACCTTCAGAATTTATGTTCCCACTATTGGGAAATGAGGGAGTAGAATCTTGGATTCCAACAGATAATTTCCTGAGGTCATCAAGAACTCCATCATCGAGCAAGGCCTTGTTACAGATTGGATTTTGATCTCCTGACTGTGTTGGGTGGGTCTTTTTCTTAGATGCCTTCTTACTCGCTTTGGAAACCACTTGTTGACGAAAGTGGCTGCTCTGAGCAGGTGTATGTGCCTGATCAGAAAAGATGTCCAGGTTAGGCTGACGATCTCCACTCAAATTAGGTGTATGTGCCTGACTTGGTTGTTTGTATGATATGGGAGAGTATTCCCCACAAGCCTCTTGGATTGGAACAGATGTGTGTGTCTGTTCCGGAGTGAGCTATTGATGTGTCACTCCACTGGTAAGGATAGATTTATGTGTCTTTCCCTGAGATGTCATTGAAGTTGTTATAATATCCTGGAAAGCATCAATAGTATGAGCATGGATTTGCTTCTTCTCTTTCACCATTGATAAAATATTCTTGGTGACTTCAGCTGCCGGAACGGGGATATACGTCCATTCTGTGCTTGGAGTAGGTGTATGTGTGTGCTTCTGTCCTCCTTTTCCTGTTAGTGAATCCTGACAGTACTCAAGTGTGGCGGCATAGAGTTGAGTCTGCCTCCTGTTTGTTGCCGGGGCTTTCTGACTAACTTCTCTGAATGATTCCAAGAGAGACTGTTGGTAGGCTTGATTAATACTAGCAAGTGTATGTGTCTGCTGATTTCACTTCACCGAACGTGGTTGACGACCTCCATCATATGTAGTCAGACGAGCCTGCTGACTAGCTGATGGTGTATAAATAGGTGTATGTTCCTGCCTATAGTACTCTGCCAGAATTGCCTGGCGGGATTGGCGTGATGCTGCCAGACAAGTCTGATGGACAGCGGAATTAAAACGGGCAGGTGTATGTTCCCTCTCATTTCTTTCCACCAAGTTAGGTTGGTGGACTTCTCCAGAGATGGAAGAGATGATAACCTACTCACTATTGACCAGATTCCGCCTCTGGCGGTTCTTCTTGCCTGCTCGGGTTCGAGGAACCTGAGCCGAACGCCTGGAGTCGGTACCCACATCATGTTGAGGGCATACTGCCACATGAGTCTGGTGGCGATTGTTGATAGGAGCCCTCAGGAAGGACTCCTTCTTCTTTGAATTAAGGCCCTGAGGGACCTTCTCATTCACCTACCTAGAATATGGGAGTGAATGGTGATTGTGTTCTGGGGATAACGACCTGAAACGGTTGGAGATGGTAGTTAGCACTGCCTGCTTCTTGATCACTAGTCGTCGTTTTTTGGATGACTGGTGTGAGTTTTTCACTTGGAGGGCTTGTCGGGCAGCCTCCAGATTTGGGATGGTACCGTGTTGATGGTACTCCTTAACCAGTGCATTTGATACCCAGCGTTGAAGACGCTGAGTAGGTGATGTCATCGTCAGAGCGGATGATGATCCAGTAGGAATAGCAATAGTGGCATTTGCAACAGTGGTATTCACAGGAGTGAACTTGAGAGCAGCCATTCTAGAAATGCAGAAGATCTTGGAAAAGAGTTCTTGTTTGATATGACAGACGTAATCAAGATAAATTCAGCCACTACATCTTTTGGATGAGCACATATGTCAATGATTATTTTTGTTTGCCCTCTCATTGCGTTTTAAATAGGGGCATAAAAATAGGTAAAACATTATCTTAACTTGGTTAAGGATTCACGTTGGGTTCACCATTTTTTGTTTCCCTCAGAATTCGGGGATGCCCTCCTTGATGGGAGGTTCAAACATTCCGATCGGTTTCTAACGGGTTTGTTCGTAGAACCGGAAACATCCAATGATTCCACATCCATTTGGACCTAATTTCCAAAGGTAGGCGCTCACTAGTTTGTGGAAAAATGAGTCTTAGGAATTTTCATTGGTCAAGAGGATGGGAGGTCGGACTCATCACACCTTTTTGAGGGGAATTATTGTCTACTCTGGGACTCTATTTATAGATTTAAGTTATGTTCATGAATCCTTATTACATTACCAAGTATAAAATGAGATTTCCTTTAGTCTGACAATCAATGATTAAATATGTAGGAAATTTAGAGAATATTTTATATGTATTCGAGGTTCTTCATCGATAGAGAATCATCTGTATTTATTAAAGATTCTTGGTCAATGGTATCCTTCTACAAATTTATATAGAAGTATCTTGGTCATTATGATGACCATGCTGGTTTTGAAGCCACTCAGTGGGGCACTTGAAGTTTATTGTCATTCAGAAGGACATGGATTATTTCAGAGTTGGGATCGAACCCACAGATGGGCTACCTATGTATCCTTTGTTTAGAAAAGGAATCAGAACCCACGTAGTTCGAGTAAGGGAGTATGATGTTTATGATTGATGTCTCAAAGAAGGATGTCATAATTACTTTTACACTCTAAGCTCACGTGAGTCATGCTCAGTGTGAGAAACAGGAGTTATTGGCAAAAATTAGACAATTGTGCCATGAAAGATGCAATCATAAGAAATAATGTGGGACTTATGTATGTATGATTGCCTAGATAAATGAAAATTAGGATTTAATTCAGGGAAGAAATCCAGGAACACGGTCCATAAAGGTATATGTGCTTCATGGAGATTTGAATACTATAACTTGGGGATTACTTCTGAAAAGGAGGCCCAAATTAGGAGAGGAATTATGATTAGGTTTTACTCCTGAGAAGGAATCCCAGGTTACGAGACGTGACAAATTAAGGGACTTGGGACTTACTCCTGAAGAATATGCCCAAGTGAATAGGGTCTATAAAAGGTATATGTGTTTTATGGAGATTTATACTCTTAATTTGAGATTTACCCCTGAGAAGGGTACACAGAATTAAGAAGGGAACTTTGAATTATGATTGGGGCTTACTCCTGAGAAGGAGGCCCATATTTGAGAACTTGGACTGGGAATTACTCTTAAGGAGAAGGCCCATGTTAATGAGGATTTGGGTCTTACTCCTGAGGAGGAGTCCCAAATTAGGGTTCCCTCATCTTTAAAGGATGAGGTTGAATGAATAGAATCTCTAACCTTAGTGAAAAGATGTGTAAATCATTAGGTTTTGAGAAATGATTCACTAAATTCCTTTCATATAAGGAATGCAATCAAGAAGACATGTCATAAATGGCTTAAAAGATTGTCTTGATGACTGAATTTTGAATAGGAGAGGTGGAATGGCATAAGAGGGATAAAATAGGAAAGAAGGGCACCCAAAAAGGTAAGGGTACGCAAGTCCTAAGAGTCGCTCAAGTACTGTGTGGGTGCGCAAGTCTGGTCGCGCAGGTAAACCTGCGCGACGCATGGTTACTTGCGCGATTGTTAACCAGCAGGGTAATACTTGAGCGATTCTTGACCAATGCCTTTAGAATTATCCTAAGGTACTTCCAGAATAGAGGTGTGCAAGTTTTGGTAAGAGAGTAGGGCGGCGCACAAGTATTTTCATTTCCCTTAAGGGTAAAACACCTTAGGCACGCAAGTGTTAGTGAATTATAACACTTAGACCATACTCCTCTTGTTTAGATCTTCCATTCTAGGTAATGTATTACCTTAGAATTGTTCGGAAGACCTGAAGAAGAGACTTGGACGTTCAGAGCTCTAGATATGAATTCTGGAAAAATTCCCTCCCTCAAATGGGGGGCCCACAGGGTCTATTAATAGGCTGAAGAAGACCCGGGCGGTTATCCTTTAGGGTGCGCAATTCACTTGCATGACCATTAGACGTCGCGCAAGTGGACTTGCGCGACAGTGATGAAACTTGTGCGGCACATGTGCTTTTGATCCCTTTTTCATGCTTTTGTCGATTTTTGATGTTTTTTTCAAAGGATGATCAATTTGTGCTAAGTCATTTTCCTTTATTTTTGTTTAGACAATGTGACGAAAAGGAGCATCAACAGTGGTGGTTGAGGAGATTCAGGAGTAGATGACTATAGTTTCTATTACAATGGAGTCTAAAATTTTGAGACACGAATAGTATGAAGATCTGGAGTGCTTATCATTGATGGAAATATTTGAAGTTGGGGAGACACCTTTAGATTGGTTGATAGATTAGGACAAGATCATCTATGTGAAGGATATAGTTGTTGTACCTATGAGCATGATAGAGGACCTCATGTTAGAATTTATTTCCTTAGATTGGGAGGTACATTCAGGTGTGACCAAAATATATTGTGACCTATAAAGACAGTTTTGGTGTCCAGGCATGAGAAATGAGATATCAGGGTTCTTAACACAATGTTTCACCTGGCATTAGGTGAAGGTGGAGCATTAACAACTTGGAGGTTTTCTACAGCCATTACCTATTTCTAAGTGGAACTGGGATGATGTGACTATGGACTTTTTGGTAAGTATTTAGAAGAAACATAGGAATAATGATGCTATTTGGGTTGTTATGGATCAAATGACCAATGTATCACATTTCTTTCCAATATGGGAAACCTTTAAAATAGAGCAGTTGGGTGAAATTTATGTTTGGGGGATAGTTTATCTGCATGGAGTGCCACAAACTATAGTTTCATATCTAATGTATGATTTACTTAATGATTCTAGTGGGTCTTGAAGAAAGCACTGGGTACATAGGTATTATTGAGTATGGGTTTTCACCCGCATATGGATAGATAGTCGTAATGTACTATACAGGTTCTTGAGGATATGTTTCGGGCATGTGTGCTTAACTTTGGTAGGTCTTGGGAGAAGCACTTGGCTTTAGTGGAATTTTCCTATAACAATGGTTATCATGAAATAATACAGATAGAACCATACGAGGAGGTTTATGGTATCCCACGTAGATCACTGCTATGGTGGATGAAGGTTGGTCAGTCAGAGTTGGTGGGGTAAAGTCTCGTGCAGGAGACGTCAGAGTGGGTGCAATTGATTCAGAAACATATGGATACAGTTCATAGTAGATAGAAGTTTTATGCTGATAGATGAATATGACCCCTAGAGTTTATAGAGGGTGATTGTGTATTCCTTCGGGTGTCACCCAGGTTGGGTCACAATAGGATATAAAGATAGGGTAATTTAGCGCTCAAGTTTTTTGGACCTTTTGAGATCATGGAGGGAATTGGGTCAATGGCATACCAATTGGCTCTTCCACATAAATATATTGCAATGCATGATGTCTTCCATGTGTCACCACTATGGACGTATCTCCTCGAACCTTCTCATGTGATTGATGTGGATGAGGTTGACCTTGACATAGATGCATCCTTTGAGGATTATCTGATATGTGTGATGGATCTCAGTGAGAAGGTGTTACAGGGAAATATTATATTGATAGTTTCTGTGTTATGGAAACCTGGACATTTACAAGAGGAAACATGGGAAATAGAATCAGATATTAGGGCTCAATGGCTTGATATTGTTGGCTCAGAATCATAGAAAATCTTGGAATTATATCTTGAGGATGATCTATTATAAGGTGGGGAGATTGTAAGATCCTGACATTTTATAGAGTTATCTCAAGTGAAAATTCAAGTACTTTTTGTTTTATTTCAGTACCTTTGGTTGGAGATATGCATTAGGGTGCGTTTGGGTGGGTTTTTTAGAAAATTTTAGAAAAGGGGACTATGCACAGTTCATGCATGGTTAGAGTAAACTATACGCTAAACCCATCTAACCGTGTTGACCTAGGAAGTGAGGGTCCGCATGTTTAGTATACGGTTTGTTAAAACGTGCACCCCTACCAAGAAAAAATGTTCTCATGGTTCTATTTCACCTAAAAATTTATTTAAAATCTTCCAAACCCCCAAAACACCCTCATTTCGACCTTGTCTCATTACTTAACATTTTTTGGAAATTCCAGAGCTTTCCAAAGGGGTTGAAAGGCCATTCGACCTCTGTTCTTCAAGATTCAAAGCCTGAATCGAAGATCCGCTCTTTTCCTAGTAAGTGGATCTCATCCCGATCCTTATTTTGTCTATTCTTCCTTATTCTCCTAATATTTTGGTGGAGTTTATTATCCTTTTATTTAGATATGAACCTAATTGGTGAGATCCAGATATAGTATTGTAGATCTAAATCTAGATTTATTAGATCTTAATATCTTTGATCTTAGTTTAGGGATTAGATCATCATCTTAGATCTACATCATTGTACTGCTCAAATTTTGGGGATTTCCATTGAGCAAATGCTTGTCAATGAATCGAGGTAGGTGGTCTAAAATCTAAATCCCATAGTCATGATTTGATTATCTATATGCAAGTTGTATAATTTATATAGTTGTATAGAAATTATAATCTCTAATTAAATTAATTAATTTTGTAAATTAATTAATTTAGATAATTATGAAATTATGATATTTAGGGATCATTGAATGAGAAAATTAATTGGATAATTAATTATGATATTTTAAGATTTTTTATCATAATAATTAATTAGGGTAATTAATTATGATGTAATTGATATGGTAGATTTGAGTAATTAATTTTTTAATTAATTACGGGTTATGGATGTTGTAAATTGAGATAATTAATTAGGAAATTAATTATGGAATATTAAATTTAAGATTGAGATAATTAATTAATGAATTAATTATGAAATGTTGAGTTTGGTAATTGAGATAATTAATTGATAAATTAATTATGAGTAAGTGATTAATTAAATGTTAGGTTAATTAAAGAGATTGATGTTCTTAATTAATTGGGGAATTAATTAAGGGGTTTTATGTGAAGACTAATTATTGAATTAGAAATGAGGGTGAGATGATTAATTGATTGATAAATTAATGTGATATTGGGGTAATAGGTTTAATATTGATTAATCATTATTGATGTGATGATGTGTTATATGTGATAATGTGGTTAATTTTGATTAACCTCGATAAATGAGATACATGTGATATGTGTATTATTAAACGGTGAATGGTAACATGCTAATTCAATCAACAATTGTGAATGGTAACATACTCATTAAATTATGTATTATTAAATAGTGAATGGTAATATTCTCATTTAGGCAACTATTATGAATGGTAACATGCTCATTCAATTATATATTATTAAATGGTGAATGGTAATATGATCATTCATACAACTATTATGAATGGTAACATGCTCATTGAACTATGTATTATTAAATGGTGAATGGTAACATTCTCATTCCCCCGACTATTATGAATGGAAACACACTCATTCAATTATGTATTATTAAATTGTGAATAATAACATGATCATTCAGAAATTTATTATGAATGGTAACACACTCATTCAATTATGCATTATTAAATGGTGAATGGTAACATGATCATTCTACAAACTATTAAGAATGGGAACATGGTAATTCAAATATTTTGTTTAAATTAATTGTAAACCTTAGAGAAAGATCATATTTCAGCACGGGCCAAAGTAGGTATTGAGTTACATGCATCTACAGGAACCTGGGGGTTTTTATGCGATTAAATAGAGTATATTTAATTATGTGATAAACTATTATTTTTTACATTACACTTATACTTATTACAATTTCATACACTTTTAATGACTGGATTTGTTTTAGACACTATTGGTGGTGTCCTACGAAGTTGTACTCACACCCTATTTGGGTTGCCTAATCGGAACCCGAATAGACTTAAATATTGCAGGACAGGTTAAGGGAGAGGGCCTTGGATTAGATTGTTTATTGTGGATGGAGCTCAAATAAGGGAACCAGGAATGGTTCAATACCTTATTGGGAGTCATTAGTGTCCTAATTTTTAGTTGGATTTTATACACTTTGACACTTACTTTGGCATGACATTTTTCCCTTTTAGTTGAGTATTGTATTTCCTCTATTGGTTATTCTTGTGACATTTGTAATGTTATTATTATATATGATTCTGAATTTGTTTATTTAGTTTTGCTGGTATTTTACTCTAATAGAAGAGGTTATAGTATCCCCATCATGACTTACCAGACCCTCATTGCTAGTCGGCAACCTCTAGAGTATGGGGAGGTGCGCTTGAGGTCATGTGACCGACCGGCTCGGGGCACCGTTGTGTGGCACCCGGGTTAGGACGTCACAAAGTGGTATCAGAGGAGTTTTCTTATTATTTTTTTGAAGGAGGAGTAGCATGAATCACCCCTTTATAAGGTGGTGTAGATACCTCTCACATCATGAGGCCTTTTCTTGGGGGATTCTTTAGAGTCAGAGCTCTGGGAAAGCAAAAGTGTGTTGGCTATTCCCAAAGCGGATAATATCATGATCATGGGCTAGATTGGGCCGACACAAATGGTATCAGATCCAGTGTCCATTTTATGTGACATTGAGTAAATTGGGCTCTTATAGGTGTTGTATTATGTAAATACCACATCTAAGGAGTAGGAGCAAGAATCACCCCTTTATAGGGTGGTTTGGACACCTCTCCCATCATGATGCCTTTTTCATGGGGGATGCTTGAGGGTCAGAGCCCAAGGAAAGAAAAACTGTGAGGGATAGGACCAAATTTTAAAATATCATGATCATAGAATATATTATTCTATCACAATATATTGGTTATAATACCAATATTAGAGGTTTTAAGGTGTTAACCAAAGGTGGTTTTCCAAAGAATAGGTATAGTTTCTATCAACATGTTTTAGTATTTTTTTTCATCTAACACATCCCTAAAAACTTATTCAAATGTGATAAAATAATAACTCAAATATATTATATAAACTAATAATTTATTATTTTATTTGAATGACCTATATCTATCTCCTCTTCCATCAAATGGGAAACAAAATCATCATCCGTGTGTACGGAGGATTACTGCCTCGTAAACTGATATAATTTTCTTTCCATCATTATATCTCAAGAAAATTTATAATGATGGAATTAATGTTTATATATTATATACATGGAATATTTATTATTATTAAAATATAATATATCATTTACCTTCTTATATTTCCATACACTGGTAAATAATAACATCATTCATGTTTACATGTGGACTGCCACCTTCACAAGGTGACATGCTTTGTTTTTCATCACGAAATCACATGGATGGTATATATAAGTATATTTAAATAAATAATATGATAAATTTAATATTATTATAATTATGTAAACATAAAATAATATTTACCTAATTTACATAATGATCGTTGAAAAATGGAAACGTTACTCATTTGTACGTACGACCTACCATCTACATGATTGTAACATATTTCATTTTTCATAACCATATTTAATGGATGGATTTAAAAGTATAATTGATGTATAAAAATGATAATAATTTCATGATTATTATTTTTTATATGGTGGTATAATGACCACTTTTACTATAGTCAACATACTAAATTCATTTTTGGACTTATGACTGAATATCATCAAAATGTCCAATTTTAACCTAAGTTAATAAGTAATTGTATATAACATTGAAATAAGTGATATAAGAGGAATAATAAAATTGAAAAATTTTATTAAAGTAAATAATTAACCTGATTTTATTATTCATAAAGATAAATAACATACGTAAAAATTCAGACTAAAGGTAAGGGACTTTCTTTTAAAAATTGTCTTTTTAAAGTTACCCTTAAAATTATATTTTTTCTTCCAGGTACAAGTTTTCTAAAAAAATCAATTTTTTTTTTACTATTATCCAATGATTTTTTAAAATAATTTTTAATATTTTTGGATTTTTATAAAATGGTTTGAAATCAAATATTTTTCTTTTTTTCTAAATGAGGTACTTTGTGAGTTTTCTAACAAAAATATAAAAAGTATAATTTTTTAGCTTATATGGAATGAGTAGATTGTTCCACCTTCATGATGACTAAATATTTTTAAGTTTCCTTTATAATTTTATACGGTTACATTCAAAGAAAATGGTTTCTTTATGATGTGTGCAGGATTTATTTATAAAAAATACATTTATAAAAGAAAATCGTATCTTGATATCCAAATGTGTTTTTATTTGGGTTTAAAAGATTTTTATGATGAAAAGGTGTAATAATAAAATGTTTTATTAATGATATGGTACTATATCATTATATGACAAAAAAAAATTGTGCCTAATATAGCTTATATGACATGTTGATCCCCATTATAGCTCACAAGTGAGGCCGGTATAGCTTATACAAAGGTTTGATCCCCATTATAGCTCATGAAAAATGGGTGAGCCTTATATAGCTTATATTAAGTGTGATCCACATTATAGCTCTTCAATTCATTGTGTAATGATTTTTGTTCTCCAAATAATTATATTGGAATTCATTCATATGGTTATTGTAATTGAAAGGGTTTTGAAAGGGTTTTATGAATATGATGCTCTAAGTTTCCATAAAAGGGTTTTTATTTTCTTTCTATGGGTTTTAATGTTTTTCTTTGAGAAAAAAGTGTGTGAGTCTTTCATATAGAAATTTTTTATTACATACACTCAAAGATATTTGAAGATAAAGGTAAAAATTACATAGATTTTCATTTTTTTCACTAGACTAATAGATTTATTATTTTTATGTATCTTACTGAGATTTTTATGCTCATCCAATGTTTTTAAAAAAACCATAGGGTTTAATGATGAGGTCAAGATGAAAATTTTGAATACTTTTCATGAAATGAAATAGAGTTTCCTTTTAATAGTTTTGTTTTGTGGGAAAATAGATACTGATTATAAGTATACACTTGTAATGTATGGGTTTACTATGTAATATTTTGTCCAAATTCTATAAAACTCTAATCCAAAAGGATCCTTAGGATTGTAAGAAAGTGAATTCTATCTCAAATACACTAGATTATATAATGATTAAGGTCAAGTATTTACATAATATGTTCCCTATTATAGTATGTTATCTAACTGTAGAAATATTTTAAGATTATAATCATTTTATTTCAAGTTTCTCATCATATCATAGAACTATTATGACCTTATCAAAGTGACAGATAAACTAGGACATTATCACATCAATGTTATACAGATGAATAATAAATATGTGATTATATATTTATATTAATATTAATTAATTTAAATATACATGTAATCTAAAGTACAAAGTAGTTGGTTCTAAGGAACACTCTCCAATATGTAGACTAAAAATTTTAAGTTCCTTAGATACCTATATAAGTTGGATTGATCCTTAAGAAATTTTCTACGAGTATGAGATTCAATGATCCATAAAAAAACTCCTTGAAACCAAAATCATTTCAAGCACTCATCCTATATATCCTTTAAATGGAAGGTACTGATAGACCATGAATAATATAGAGTTTCTACCTAAGCATCAAGTGATTCCCATAACCCATACCCTAGGTGATTCCCACAACTCCTGCCCTGGGAGGGAGGAACCTTTCAATTGATCCTCAATGGTCTCAATCAAAAACATGTTCAAATCTTGGAAAAACTGAATCCTCAAGGTGAATGGTACACATTTTTCTTCATTTTATTATTCATTAAAAATGTATAAATATAGATTTTCGATAGTTCTTTGAAGTTATTATTCCATTGAATTTAGAATAAGTATCATTACTCTAAAAATATTTCACACTAATATCATTATTAGGGCAATATTTACACATTGATTTTAATTTATTAGTGGTATCACATTCATTTACATAAATTTAATCAAAATGATTACAATCATTAAAGTTATTTTGGGACCTAAATGAATTTTAAATCAAAAAATTCACAAGGAACCAATTAAAATAAAAATTAGAATTAAACATCAAAATATAAAAAAATAACAACATATTAAAATAATTATTAATTATTTTGTATCAAATAAATTACTACTTATAAAAAAATTAAAATTAATTGACTACTAATATGGGATAACGATATGTAATACTGATAATCCGGTGTGATGACTGCTGACACTGGGGGTAATGAGGCATCAACCTGGGGACATGACATGATGCAAGATGATCATTCGATGAAAATTATATATTTGGTCTTTAGATCATTAGGCATCCACCCATGTTCTAAGACCACTGATATTTTGGCCTATATATTGTAATAAATTAGGCTCAGTGGGTGTTTTTCATTTCTTATGAGAAGGGATGAGACTTAACTCGCTGGGGTGTTTGGGTGCGTGTGTTTCTTGGTTAATTGAAATCTTATTTATCTTAAATAAAAAATAAATGAAATAAAATTAAATAATACTAAAAACATATAATTTTAGTAATGTTGAATTTAAGGGTGCTTGGACCGAGCTTAAGAATACTCATTTAGAACCACATTTAATATGATCTTAGAAAATTTAATTCTTTCTAATACACATTTTAAGTAGACCATGAAGGCAAACCAAAATTCATATTCAAGACAAAAAAAATAAAAAAATGATCATTATTGAGGAATATTAAATATTAAATAGATATTATCTATCATAAATTATTTATATATATTCATATCCTTGAAGAAATATGGTTTCTACAAAAAATGATATATTAAATTGAAATAACATTAAAATAAAGTCAAGATGCGTAATCAATCTGCATAAAATCAAGGGCTAGTTTCCCAGATTCATTTATTAACATTAAATAAAATTATATAATATAAAAAATTAGAACAGAACTTGGTACATTACCATCAATTATTTACTCTCCTTACTTTCCCGTCAACTTGAATTACAATTACTTTAGGTGTCTTACTTATGTTAGGTTAAAAAATGATTTTTGTAGATTCCATCAACTTGAATTACAAATTCATTATGTATTTAATTAGAAAGATAAATAATTTAATGTTATTTAGTGTAACAATACCACAACACATGTCTCCAAAAATGACATAAGGATCAATCTATACATTTTAATTAATTGATTCATAACAATAAAAAAGAAATATATGGGTTTAGATAAAATAATTTTTAAAAAGGACCCATTTTTTATCAAAAAATGACTTGATTTCAAAATATAGTTATATTTTTTTTACAACCATTGCTTAATATTTGGGTAAAAATAGGATAAAAAAATTGAAATAAAAAAAATTGAACACATGCATCAAGATAATTTAAATTCACTTATGAAAAAAAACTACCACACCAGTGGAGATTATTTCACAAAATTGAAACAATATAAATTAATTTTCATACAGATACATAAAAAAAATTTATAAGTTAACCAATACACAATATCAAACATAAGTAAACAATTGAACATAAGTAAATATTAAAGGATTAAAATACCAAAGGGATGGACTTCACAGAAAATAAATGAAATCAATGCACATCACACACATCTAAAACAAAATCAATACCTAAATGATCATATATTTAAGATCTTGAAAGTTACAATCAAAGTAAATAAATTCACCTACACACATGTAAAAAAACTCAATACCTCAATAAATATATATTTAATAATGTTTAAGGTTACAAGAAAACAAAAAATCTCTAACCTCATAAATAAAGTATACACCTCCCTTCAAAGGTTGACTCACTTCATATCAAATTCATTATATTAATTGATTTGAAAACCCAGTGTCCCAAAGTCTATTATAAATCTCCTTCAAAGTTAACCATTAATTACTCACCAAATGAGGTGGTGTTCACATTTAAAATAAAACTTTTGAGACTAATAATATGCAAGTTATAAAAATGAAGTTCATAAAAATTAATGTAAAAACAAACCATACCATTTTAGACTAATGATAAACAAGTTAAGAAAATAAATTTCATTAAAGTTTATGTAACATACCATAACTCAACTTGTTAAAAATTAAAATATTATTTAATGTGATGTATGATAGAATATAAGAATGTGATCAAAAATTTAAAATAAAATCATATAACATAGCATCAAAAACTCAAAAATGTCGATTTAATTCATAATTTTAGGAATTTTATAAAATCTTGAATTTGTGTATATTTTTTGTTCCAAATTTTTTATCACATTATTTTATTATATCTTATAGAGTACTCCACTTTTCACTTCACCTGTATAATTTATAAAATTATAACATTATTATAAAATAAAAATATAATACACAAAGTGATGTATCAATATTTAAAAAAATTAAGAACAAATTGAAAAGGTTCAAGTTATATTTAAATTTAAATAGAAATACCATATTTTGAATCCCATGGAAAAACACAACAAGTAGGCAGATCAAAGAGCAGAAAATATATAATATATTTTGAAAGTTAACATCCATTCAATCACATAGATCAAATGAAATATAAATGGGTTTATTAAGAATAAACACCTAATTTCAATAAAAATAGCCTTCAAATTAGAGATACAGCTCTCTATGATTAGAAGGGAAGCTATGAAGTGAATAATTAAGTATATTAATTGAAGAAAGGAAGAATCTATGTGTTTTGGGAAAGAAAATTCATTACTGGGGTATGTGGATGCCAACCTTGGAGGTGATGTTTACAGGATGAGGAGTACCATAGGTAATGTATTTCCCTATAGATGAACCGAAGTAATCTGGAAATATAAATTCTAGAAGGTGGTGTCTCTATCTACCACATAGGTAATGTACATTATTGTAACAGAAGCTAGAAAAGAGATGGTTTGTCTGAATACCATCTTTAATGATTTGGGTAGAAAATGAGAGGAAAATTTAATTCATTGTGATAGTCATAGTGTCATACATCATGAAAAGAACCCATTATTTCATGCCCGGACAAAGTTCATTCAGTTTAAATTCCATTTTATCAAAGGCTTGATACATAATGGGTTTTTGAAACTATAGAATTTTCATAGAACCAACAATCCGATAGACAAGTTGACAAAACTGATGGTAATAAATAAGTTGAGTCACTATTACACATCGGTTGGTCTCTACTAATGAATGAAGGATAAGAGACAGAATATGAGAGAATGTTATGGGAGTACAGAAGGAAATAGTTGATATTTCATGAATCATTAGCTTAAAATTGAATATGTTAATTGAAAGCATGCACTGATGAGTGAAGAATAGGAGGATCTCAAATTACGTAAGTTGTTTAATTCGGTAGAATCAAAGCATGTCAACATAACAGATCAGGATCCAAGTGATATATTTTTGGATTGGTTTAGACTGATCTATTTATATAAAGTTGGGTAAAATGCTAGTGGAATAGACTGTATCAATGTTGTCACACTATAGTAGTACTGACCAGTGACACCAAGAGGGCACTATAGGAATGTGGACTTCGATAAGACACTATAGAAAATTATACCAAGAAACACTGAAAGGGCATTGTAGCATCTCAGAATTTAAAGATAGTGGCATTGTTGCTCCTTGGACTTTTGGCCACCGACATTGCAGCAGTACAGACTTGGGTGGCTGTGTCGCTATAGAACATTGGACTTACTGTGCAGTTGGTGGAACGATGCATCATCTTATTCATTATCTCAATTAAATCTAGGGTTTCTATGTGTAAAACTTTGATTATCTCCCTATAATTATGCTCTCAAATTAGTTACGTGATTTTGTATCTATATAGATGTAGAGACTTTTCTTAAACCATATAAATCGGTGTGTCTGTGTTCTTCTTCTTATTATTTTGTTCTATCTTTTATTCATCTACAAACCCATCTATCGCAATGACTACCAGAATTTCCACAACATTTTGATCTTATAAAAACCCCTTTCCAGATTACCTTCACTGTGTTGTAAGGATCCAAGTATAGAATCCCTCTAGTGATGATCCACACATGATCGTTTGATCTCTGAGTGACACCGATTGATTTTCAGGTTCTAGTGCGGTGAAACAATCATCTTTTATTGTTCATCTTTATCGATTAAAGATCTTTCAGGATTGAAGGAGTTTTACTCATTCTTGAGAAGATGATAGAAATAATTCAAGAAATAAGTCCATCAAGCACAGTGATTCTCAATTATCATTAACCCTACACAATAGACATAATCATCTATTTATAGAGATAAGGTTTATATTAAAATATTATATAATTGTGTACCAACCCTTAAATATTATTATAATCCTAAAAAACTCCATTTCATATGATAATAATATTATTATTATTATTTTATGGCATGTGATAACTCTCACAATGATAAATATTATTTTACTAGCTTGCTAATTAATATTCATCATTAGACACGATCTTGGTCTGCTCGAATTCCTCAGCATGTATTGAATATGAGAATAAATATTTTGATTCACTTAAATAAGTATTTTATTGACAAAACAAAAAATAAATATTTATTAAATATTCAATAAAAAATTCCATAATTAATCAAATAGACATTTATTATATATTCAGAAACTAAATAAATTATTTATTAAAGAATAAAAATTATTTATTACCTTGAAAAAATTATGATCAATAAAAATTGAAAAAAATATATTTCTCAATCTTGAGAATAATATTTATTTCAATTATTAAATTCAAATAAAATGTAATAAAGATCAACAAGAATGGTTAGTGTGTGAGCCTCTAGGATTATTTCTCATTGACATTAGATGGGCTTTCTAAAAACCAAAACTTACTACCTAGAAATGCATCGAGGCACCCAAGAGAATGAACTTAATGTCACAAAATTGATGACCACATATGAATGGTCATTATGTAATATAATATATTTAACTTGATATCTCATCAAACAAGTTACACATTTGTGTCATCAACCTATATGTTTGATACATATTTCTATGACTATCTGAAATAAATGTTTTGACACCATAATCATCAAATATATGTGACAATTATATTTCAATCAAAGGGATAAGATATAAACCTTCATAAATATGGAAGTTACAAACCTTTCCTCAACTTATCCATTAATAACATTTCATTCATGATGCACCCAAATAACCCTACTTCCTGCCAACATACGGTGTGAAGGTTTTTATTAATAAAGCTAAGTTTTCTTGTCATGTCATGCATTAATGATAATCTTAAATTCTAAGGACTGTTAGAAATGATCATATATAGGAATATCTGGTAACACCAAAACTTTCAAAATTTATACAAGAGGGTTTGTTCTCATAATCTTTTTTCTTGGATATTATAAAGTTCGAACATCATGAGAATAAATCTCATTCACTTATAAGTACTCACATCTAAAAATCTATATAATGTGTGCTCTATCATGGTATGTTATCTGAATGTGGAACTATTTTAAAAATATCATCATGACATTTCAAGGTTCTCATCATAGAGGGTAGATATTATGACCTTACCAATGAGATAGATAATCTAGTACATTATCACATCAATGTTATACAGATGAATAATCAATATATAATAATATATTTATATTAATATTTAATCCTTTGAATATTCATGTAATATAAAGTACAACGTATTTGGTTCTAGGGCACCAACTACAAAATTTACACCAAACATTTTAAGTTTTTGGATACCTACATAAGTTGGTTTGACCCTTAAGAAATTGTCCATGAGTATGAGACTGCTCCAAAAAAACTTCTTGAAACCAAAATCATTCTGAGTACTCATCCTCTCCATCCTTTAAACTGAATGTTCTGATATACCATGGATAGGAAATATTTTATACCCAAGAATCAGGTGATTCCCATGACCCATTCCCTAGGTGATTCACACAACTCATGCCCTAAGAGGGTGAAACCTTTCAATTGATCCTCAGCGATATCGATCAAAAACATGTTCAAAGTGTGGACAAGATGAATCATGAAGGTGAAAGATACACATTTTTCTCCATTTTATTATTCATTACAAATGTATAAATATAAATTTTGGATATTTTCCATTGTATTTGGAATGATTATCATTAATCCAAAATCCTTCACACTAATGTCACTATTAGTACAATATTTACACATTAGTTTTAATTATTGATGGCATCACATTTATTGAAATAAATTTTATCAAAATGATCACAATCATTAGAGTGACTTTGGGACCTAAATGAATTTGAAATCAAAAAAATTAAAAATAATCCAAATTAAATAAAAAAAATACCAACTTATTAAAATAATTATTAATTATTGTGTGTCAAATAAATGACTAGTTATAAAAATAATTACAAATAAATGACTACTAATAGGAGGACAACGAGATAAAATGTTGATAAAATGGTGTGATGATAAATGATAGCGGAGGAAAGGAGGTTTCATATTGGTGACACAACATAATACAATATTCTCATTCAAGAGAAAATATATAAATTGTCTTTAGTTCATTGGACCTCCACCCATGTTCAATGATCTTTGAGCTTTTATGGCCATATATTGTAATAAAATAGACTCATTGGGTGTTTGTTATTTTTTTTTGGAAAGGGTTGAGACTTGAAATATTATCAATCTTAAATAATAAATAAATTAAATTAAATTAAATAATACTAAAATCATATAATTTTAGAAATACCATATTTAATGGTGCTTGATGGGATAAACTGATGTTGAGTGGGACAAGATCATAACAAGCCTAAAAATGCTCATTTTGGTACACATTTAATATGAGATTAAAAAATTTAATTTGATCTAATACACATTTTAAGTAGGTTATTGTATTCAAGGCTAAAAATATTTATTAATAATAATAATGCTCATTATTGAGGAATATTAAATATTAAATAGATATTAGTTATCAAATAATTGATTATATATATATTCACATGATTGAAAAAATATATATGTTTGGATTAAAAAATTATTCATTAAATTGAAATAACAATAAAATAAAACTAAGATTCATATTCATGGTCTTGTTTACAAATTTAATTTAAACACATTTAAGGAAATTATATAATATAAATAATTACAATGTTATATTCAAAAAAAAAGATTTTTTAGACAATTAAAACTCCCACCAAGAACTCGGTACTTTCCCATCACGTTCACATAATATGAATTACAAATTATTTAGGAATTTTACATATGTTAGATTCAAAAAAATGATTTTTTAGAAAATTTAAACTCCAACCCATAACTTCTACATTCCCATCAACTTGAATTAAAAAATCATTGTGTATTTAATTAGGAATACAAATCATTTAATGTGATTGAGTATCACAACACCACGAGACATGTTTCCCAAAATGACACAAGGATCAATCAAGAATAGATTTTAGTGAATGGATTCATAAAAATAAAAATGGGGGAAATTTTTTAGAAACTTAAATGAGAATAAAATACTTTTTAAAAAACACACTTTATTTTATAAAAAAATTGACTTGATTTTAAAATATAATTGTAACTTTTTTTATAACCATTACTTAAAATTTGGGTAATAAGAGGATACAAATAATTGAAATAAAAAAAACAAATATAATAGATGCATTAAGATAATTAAAGTTATCTTAAGGAAAAAAATAAAACCACCACACCAATGGAGTATTTCACAAAATTGAAACAATATAAATTAATTTTCATAAAAATACATAGGAAACAAAATATTTATAAGTAAATGGATACACAAAATCCAACATAAGTCAAAAATTGAACATAATTAAACACTGAAGGATTAAAATACCGAATGTATGCACTTTAATATCAGAAAATAAATGAAATAAATGCACATCAGACACTTCTAAAACAAAATCAATAGTTCAATAATTATATATTTAAGATCTTGAGGATTAAGAATGGAAAATAAAATACACTTCCCTCCAAAGTTTGTATCACTCTATATCAAACCCATCAAGGCTCCTTTAACTTTAATCATTCTTCACTCAAAGGATGAACTAGAGTTCACATTGAAAATAAAACTTTTGAGACTATAATATACAAGTTGGAAAAATTAGGTTCATAAAAATTAATCCAAAATAAAAACCATACCTTTTGATAATAATGATATACAAGTAAAAATGAATCCAAAAAGGCTATAACTGGTGTATGATCAAATATAATAATGTGATCAAGAATTTAAAATAAAAAATAATATAACACAGTATAAAAAATTTAAAATTGTCTATTTAATTCATAATTTTAGTAATTTTATTTAATATTCAATTTGTGCATTTTTTGTAAATTTTTGATCATATTGTTTTATTATATTACACTGAGTACTTTAATTTTCAATTCACCTGCATAATTTATAAAATTATAAAATTAGCCTAAAATTAACATATAATGGTGAATCCCATGGAAAAACAATATAATTAGGTATATCAAAGATCAGAAAACATATAATTTATTTTTAAAGTTAGAATTGATTAAATCGCATATATCAAATGAAATGTGAATAGGCGTATTAAGCATGAACACTAAATTTCAACTTAAATAGCATTCAAATATCAGATCCACCTCCCTGTGATCAAATTTTTAAAGTAAAGATATAGTTAGAGGAAATAATATATTCATAGATAAAATTAGTTACTTCCATCCATCACCCATAGTATTATGAATCCATGAAAAAAATCAACACTTTGTAGATAGTATTTCAAAACACTGGGTGCTTCGATGAATTTCTTTGGATGGTAGAATGATCGGCATTCCCTTAAACCCTAAAATCTATTGTTAAAAGAGAACGGCATCCATATCCCATGGAATCTTTTCTGGCCTCACTTGATGAATCCAATCTATGAAATAGATCCCCAATCAATGAGGTGATGCTTAAACTTTTATCATTTCCCAAGGGCCAATAATTTTTTATTTTAGATAATTTTATTTAATTTTATTATCCTATAATTAGATATTACATAATATATATTAATGGGGTCGTAGGAACTAATTGTTTTTAAAATATATTAATAAATAGGTAGTGTTATGATAGTACTATCATGGTATTTCAAATTTCAATTATGTATTTGATAGTTATATATTTTTATATTATAATAATATTATAAAATATAATTATTAATTTTGTTTATTAAATACAAATATAACTAAATTAATTTTTACTAATTCATTAACTATGATTTTGAAATTATAAAATATATTTAGTTAATTTGATATACATTCATTTTAAATTTATAAAATAATTTTCAAACATTTAAATTTTCAATTTATAAATGGATATTTAAATGTGTTTGAGTAGTTGAACATGTATTTAAAAATATAATATGTTAGGTTTAGTTTTGTACATTAAAAAAAATGGTTCCCAAATATATTAAAATTTTGAAAAATTAAACTAGTTAGGGTTCACGTGATCCAAATTTCCCTTGTATCCAAACCATTGTTATCCTGGGTTATACTTTGAAACATCCATTCAATTATAATTACATATTTAATAAAAAATCAATTATAAACAGAGTGCCCATTAACTGAATACCTTACTAGATTAATAAAGGATATGGTATTGATTAATTTTTTATATGGTGAGGGTAATGAATTTAAAAAACAATTATATTGGATATTAATTCTATATGATATTAATTCTATAGGTGGTCTATATGTAAACTAATGTATATTAAATTGTTGTATTGGATGTATGGGGTATATGTGAATTGGTATGTATTAAAAGTTATTGTTAATTATATTGGTTTTTAAATTCAAATAATGCATATTGAATGTTGGACTATTAATTCAATGTATAATGTGTATTAAATGTCATCGTTAATTGAGCTCAATTATATGATCAATTAGGACATACATTTATATTGGTGTTTAATTCAATTAATGAAAGTATGAGATTTTTATATATATAAACCAACATTATTCCATAATTATAGTGGGTAAGATTGAAATTAATGAAAGTTGACCACCAGGTTAGTTTATAAAGGGTTTTGGTCCCCAAATCATACACAAGATTCTTTTCTTCTAATACTCATCTTTAGATGAATAAAAAACTCACTACTACAGAACCCTCGATAAAAAAATATAACCTTTATTAGTACTCACTAAAAAACACTGATAAAGGTACTCATTATCAATGTTTTTATTAGCGCTAATAAAGTCATGTTTTTTATTAGTGTTTTTAAGCACTGATAAAGAGTGGTCTTTATCAGCGCTAAAAAATGCTGAAAATGGTATATTTATATAAAAAATATCATTAAATATCATATATTAGTGTATAAATATATTTATATTGATAAAATATAACATATTTTGTTATGTATGATTTATATATGACTAAATTTACATTTACACTTAATATATATGATATTTAATTTAAAATGACATATAAAATAAAAATTATATATTATTAAAAAACTCAATTTATATAGATTTATATATTGATATATATATATATATATATAATTTTCTTAAATATTATTTATATGATACTAATGTATTATATATCATATTCATATGTCGCATACTTAGTGTAAAAATGGTGTATATTTTAATTATAAATTAATATTAATTAAAAATATTATATAATTAATATTAATAGACATTTAATAAAAAAATTATCAATGTCATTTGTTTTTTCAATTTAACATATATATGAAATAATACGTATTTAATTATTAATTAAAAAAATTGACTAAATATGTTACACTTAATATTCTATTCAATAATTTCACACATACATATATGAAATTAATTTGATTTTATAGAGACAAACATAAACTCAAATAATAAATTGTTAATATTATCGTTTTAGATTTTTATTTATTAATATTTAATATTTAATATATTATATATTTAATTATTCATTTTTATTCATTTTTTATATTTATAATTTTTATGTGGCCAAATCCACAATTGAGTGGTTCTCAATTACGGTACCACATCTAGCAGGTATGGGGTTCAACACTAATTTTAATAGCGTAGAAGGTGTTTTATTTAGGGTGGTGATCTTGGGGGCATAAAGTGTGGAGGTGTATTCAAGAAGGTGATTTAGGGGAAATTAGGAGGGCCCCACCCTCAGCTAGGAAATATGAAATTGGGCCATGCTTTGTGGCAGGTGACGGTGAGGTGCACAATGGTGTGAGGAAGATTTCAATGCACATGTCTCACGATGACCGTTGATAATGATGAATGGTGGTGAATATCGCCAGTGATATCTCACTTGTCAGTGGGACATAGATTGATGACCATATATTTCATGACACGGTGGTCAAAAATGGCGGCAGTCAGGCAACCAGACAAAATGAGGCGGCTGGTGAACATGTAGATCCAGCGGCAGTGGTTTGGGGAGGTGGAACAATAGAAATGATGATGGGGGTTTCGTGTGACCTCAGGAAGCACTCCCAAAATAACCTTCCATAGGCTACTTTGTAACTATTATTCATCTGGGGGAGGGCCTTTCGGCAGTGGGTTAGGGCGGTGGATGACCACCTTATGTATGACGGCAGGGGATGATACCTTTATGAAAGACGCTGGTCGCGAGGGAGGGTCGCAGTTAATGGGTGGTGTGACAGACGTAAAAGGGGATAGTGGTTGTGATCTCTGACGACAACGATGTTAGTGTGCCGACAGGGGAAGGAAGGTCTCACTAGGTAGCTCTATAACAAAGGGCATTCCAGAAAACAAATATATGACAATTATGGGGTCGCACTAGTGTAACCAGTGATTAGTACATGCCTACTGATGTTGGTGGTGAGATGGCAAAGCTGAGGTGACAAATAGGGTGGATTCGAAGGACAACAAGGACCATACAGGTTGAAAAAAAAATAGACATTTAGGTTGTGGTGAAGAGGGTCTTCAGACCATAAAAATTTGATGGGGCCTATGAGCTATGTAATAAGGGTATACATGCCTATAATAAATAAATAAAGGGATTGTTGGGAGATTTATCATGTGAGGGGGATATTACCTTCCCATCCAGACTGTGGGTGTGAGGTGTGTATATATTTTATTTTAATTTCACCCCCAAATATCTTTTATATATATATAATATCTATTTTAAATTAATACATATATACATATTTAATTTATTCATTTTTAATTTTTATTTGTATATATTTTTTAATTCTATTCATATTGAATATTTATTTATATTTATTTATTAACATTTAATATGTTTTTAATACACTTTTTAATTTACAAAATTATTATGTGTATTTAATTTCATTTAAACATACATTCATTTTTATTCTTTTAAATTTTATAAAATTAATAACTCAAATTCATTTTTTTAATATTTTTTCAATATATTCATACTTTTAATTAAATTTCACTCATTTTTAGTATTCATTCATTTAATATTATATATTCATTAATAATTTTAAGTTTGTTCTTACCTTTTTTATAATTTATTCATTTTAAATATTTATTTGTTTAATATTTTTGTAATTTATCGATTTTTAATGTTTCTTATATATAATTATTCATTGATATATTTAATATTTTAAATATATAAATATATTCATATATATATAACAATATATATAATATTTTCTTAAATATGATTTAAATAATATAAAAATGTATTTACATTAAATAAGTCATATATTTAGTGAAAAATGGTTTATAATTAAAAATTAATATAAATTAGAAATATTGACTAATTAGTATTGAGTAATGGAAATTTAATAAAATTTCATTTTCCTTTTCAATTTAACATATATCAAACTTGTGTTATATTAATTCCATAAACACATATAGGTAATTAATGAAATTTTATAAGGAAACATGCATACACACTTAATATTTCTGCAATTTATTCAATTTTTAACATTCATTGTAAAATTTTATTTAGTAACATAATATATTTAATATATATTATGCTTTTAATCAGTGAATTTTATTAATTTTTTATATTTTTATTCAATATATACGTGTAGCATCTCACCCTGGAAGCCACTAAGCGGTACCCCAAGATGGTTGGCCACATGACCTCAAGTGCTTCCCCAAACACGAGAGGCTACCGACTAACAATGAGGGCCTATAGTGTGTCCATGAGGAGACTATGCCCTCATTGATCAGAGTTTGACATAGTGTTATGTGGTAGTGTTAAGGAGTGAAAACCAAATAAATGAACGAAAACAGAATAATAATGAACAGGTGGAAGATGAATAATAAATAATAGATACAAAAATAATGATGAAATTCATGTCATGTAGCGGTATAATAATAATGTAAAAGGGACACATGGGATACAATAATATACTGCATGCTATATAAAAAAGAAAAAAGAAAAAAATAGTAACTACTAGTATCAAAAACATAGGCTTGATCACTTACTCCCACACTCCATCCTAAGAATCAGAATAAAACATCAGAAGCTTTCTGCTTCCCATTATCAATACCTGCAACCATGAAGTCTATTTGGGTACCAAAGGAGGACCAAGAAGGGTGTGATATATACTCAATAGGTCACCACCAAAGGTGTCTATATCAATCTAGTACGTGCATATAAAATGAGTTGTGTTCCAATAATGATAAATGCAAGTCAAAATAAATAAATAATATATATCAAACTGGGTTCCACTTGGGACACCCATCCAACTCTACCTACCCTAGCCTAAGTCGGATGTCTCTGAATTGTGGTAACCTACACAAGTGTTAAATGTGGTAAGAGTTTCTATAAGTATGTTTCAATGTTTGGACCATCCCCAAGAATGTAATTTGGTTTGGCGAGTGATTCCTAGGAGTTTCAAGTCCACATTATCACTCTTTAATTTAATTAATGTCTTTGTAAATTATTAAGAGTCACCCTAATCCCATCCAAGTAAATCCCAAGGTAATTCCAAGTATCTATCTAGGGGATTTCTATATGTATAATGCCATGGGAGTTTGTCCAAGGCAACCCAAGAATGATATCCCAAGTGTCACTCTAGGTATGGGGTGAAGATATTAATAACTAACCTTCAAGTCCATCCCTGATATCTCACATAGGGGTCTGAATCTCTCTCGTGGTATGGTACAACTATCTATCCACTGAGCTCATCCATGGGTTCTCCCCTAGGTAACCGGTATCACTCATCTGGAGGTAAAAAAGGAAAACACACAACTATCCCATCCTAGGCTTAGCTAGTGTCACCCTCGGCGTATTTACAATTCATTAACAAACTAACTATAAGGAAAATTGAGCATGTCCAAGGTTTCCTTAAATCGGGACCCTTGTATCGCCCTCAATATAATATGAGGATATTATTTTGATACCAAGATCATATCATTTAACAAGAAACAATTTACAACATGCCAACAATTTGACCATTTCATTTAATTCAACAATTGCAGTTATGGAATTACGTGTAGGGGGCCAACTAATGGCTCACCATTCTAACCAAATAAACTTATTAATTCAAGGCATTTATTATAAGGAAACACCCCTCAAGGGTTGTTTAGACAATTTATGGTGAAGGGGAAATTAAGCCTCAAAGGTATATCACACCCATTGGGATATATTAAGTCAAGTTGATCAATCCAAGGGGTTGATTCACCACTTTCTAGGGTCATATTAGCATGATAATATTTTAGTTTAATCCATTTAAGAATTTAGAGGTTTCTCTGGGAGGGTCTGGTGTGCAGAATAATGATTCGTGATATAGAGTGCAGCGAAACATGGGTAAAGAAACTAGACCACCTAACTTAGGTTCACAGTGCTCTCTTCATCCATTTTTGTCCATTGAATCAAGAAAGAACAAGAGTTATTGGAATAATCCTTAAATTCTTGAAAATAGGGAAAAGGTTTTCACACCTAAATAGCATAATAGAGAAGAAGAGCAACAAATAATAGAAGGAAGATGAGTGTACAGATTACAGAAATATTTCAAATGTACCCGACAGTGAATGATTTGGAGTTTGGACGGAGGAGGAATCAAAAGTCCTAAGATATCTTGAGGAGGAACCCATGAGAGAGGAGGAGGGCTCATGTTTTCTAGAAAATGAGAGATAAAGGATGTTTTGAGGTAGTTTAATTCATTAAGGTAACCAGGGTAATTTTTCCCTCATTTACTAGGTTTCATGTTTTGGTCATATAGTTGGCCAAACCATGCACCAACCGTGTGCCCACTTATGCTTGAGGACGGACCCCACACAGGCTAGGCACATAGTTTGGCTAATCGTGCGCTAGCCATGTGAAATGACATTGTTCAAGTGGACCAATAACTCTTCATGGGTATGCACCCCATTTTTCATAGTAGTAGAGAGACTGTGCGGATCCCTTCTCCCTTCTTCCACACTTCCGCATGATTAGGGAAACTATGAAGACTAGGCGGCACAATTTTTTATAACTATGCAGCTTGGTCTATTTCTTCAAACTTCAGGGATCCATGCTCTGAACAAGCCCCATACACCCCATGACCTAAAATAATCCATTAGGTAACATTACAAGGGCCATACTAAGTAATAAAACATGAAAAAAATGATTCATACCTTAGATAAAATTCAGGATGTTACAACATCTCATCCTTAAAATAACTCTTCCCCGAGTTTCCCTTCTGATGGTGGTAGAACGTCATATGAGAAAAGTTTTTTCCATTATTCATGTACATCAGCTTCATAGTCATGGGTCTCATCTTGAACATAGAAATTCTTCCATAGCACCTAGACCAGTGGAATAGACCTGCCTCCGAGAACCTTCATGCTTAGATCAATGATACTTGTCAGATGCTTCTCAAAGGATTCATCTTCCTCCATCTCAATATCCTCAGGGTAAAACAAATGTTATGGTTCATCATGATACCGATGAAGTTGTGATACGTGGAAGACGTCATGCATAGCATGGTACCTCTAAGGTAATAAAAATCGATAGGCTACTAGCCTGACTCTCTCTATGATCTCAAAAGGCCCGATGTATCTAGGTGATAAATTTCCCTATCTTTGAATTTTTATATGACTCATTTTGAGTGAAACATGTAGAAAGATTTGATATCCCACCTCAAACTCTAGAGGTTTATAGTGAAAATTGGTATAAAACTTCTACCTAGACTATGTTGTAGCCATACGCTTATGAATTATCCACACTCCCTCTAAATTCTTCTGGATGAGACGAGGACCCAATAGCACTACCTCACCTACCTTTAACCAATATAGAGTTGGAAGACATGACCTAAGATAAAGGGCCTCATATGGATCCATCTGAATCGTTTTTTGAAATTTTCTATTGTATGGGAATTTATAATAGGTATATGTTTTTCCCATGAACCTATGAATTCAAAGATACATGCCTGGAACATGTTATCATATACATGTATCATCTTCTTGGACTTCCCATCATTATGAGGGTGATAAGTTGTACTCAAAAGAACCTACGAACCCAGTTCCTTCTGTAGCCCCTACTAGAATCACGATGTAAACTAGTTACCTCAGTCTGATATTATAGAATGAGGAATGCCATGTAGTTTCACTATCTCTCAAATATAAAACCTTCCTAGATCATTAACTAATATGATTTCATAGATCAGTAAGAAGTGTGAAACCTTGGTCAACCTATTGATGATCACCCATAATGCATCTCTACCTTGAAGGAATCTCAAAAATCTCATCAATAAATCCAAGGTGAAGTCATTCCATCTCAACCTAGGAAAGGGTAGAGGATTTAGAAGTCCAAAAGGTTTTTGGTGCTCTTACTTCACCTACTGATAGGTGGAACACCTCATGATGAAACCTAAAATCTTCCTCTTCATACTGGGTCACCAATACTGACGAAGCACATCTCGATATATCTTGGTAATAATAGGGTGAACTAACTAAACATAAACATGAGACTCCCACATCAACTCTTCTCATATATTTGAAGGTACTCATACATAACCATAGAAGAGCAGGATATCATTCCTATCAATAACCAAACCTGGAGGTGGGTTCTCACTAGAGACACTCTTCCTTAGGATAAGAACTTCAAGATCTGATATCTATCTCATCCAAACCCACTCTATAAGAGATTATTTCATGTCTAGAGCTATTAAAATAGGTTTACTATGCTATTCTTAAACCTCCAAGTGCATCTCATAAAAAAATCCATCAGCTTCCACTCACTACTGGCCTTCTTGAAGTCCTATGTATAATTCTTCTATCTCAAGGAATTAACAACTTCATTACCCTTCCTAGGTGTATAATAAATCTCAAAATTGAATGATTATAGGTATTCCACCCACTTGAGTGGCTTCATATTCAAGTCTTGGTATGCAGAGATGTATTTGAGGCATTTTTTGATTTATGTATACAATGGACCTCTCACCTAATAAGTAGTGTATCCATCATCACAAGGCATAAACCATGAATGTTAGCTTGAGGTCATGTGTAGGGTAATTCCGATCATACGGCCTCACCTAATAGGACCCATATGCCACCATGAAATCTCCCTACATCAAAACTACTCCCATCCCAATTCATGAAGCATCATAGTAGATAGTATATCCTCTTACTAGATCTAAATGAATCGGTATTGATGCTGAAGTTAGTCTTTCCTTTAGCTTCTTAAAACTTGTCTCACAAGCTTTGTACTATAAAAACTTGACACCCTTCTTAGTTAGACTCGTAAGAGATGCTTATAAGTGGGATAAATACTAGATAAATGGCTTATAATAACTATATATCCCTAAGAAACAACATACATAAAACACATTCTAGGGAATCTCCTAGGAAACCATGACTCTCACCTTCTCTGGTTTAAAAGAAACACCTACCTATGAAATTATATGACCTAATAAGTGAACTTTTCTTATCCAAAAGTGGAATATTCTGATATTAGCATATAGGTGATTCTCTCTCAGTTTATTTAGCACGATATCAATATGGTTTACATGCTTGTGTATGGTGTGATAATACACTAAGATTTCATATATGAAGACTACCACAAATAAATCTCAGTATAGGTGGAAAACCTGATTCATGAGAGCCATAAAAACTATTGTAATGTTTGTATGTCCGAACAACATGAAAAAATACATATACAATATATACCTACTTCATAATGTTGTATGTGGTATGTATGATGTCCTCACATGCACTTGATGGTATCCCATCCTCAAATCGATCATGGAGAAAACTGTCACTACACAGATATTATCTAAGAGTTATTTTATATGAGGTAGTGGATATAGATTCTTCACCATGAGCTAGTTCAACTACTTTTAATCCACGTAAATACAGAGGGTTCCATCCACTTTCTTAGTAAAAATAATCGGTGAACCCCAAGTTGATGTGTTGGGTCAGATAAAACACTTTGCCTATAGATCTTCAAGTTTCTTCTTGATTTCCTAGAGTTCTTTAGGTGTTATCCTATAGGTAGGAATGGAAACTGGTGTTGTATATTCCACTAGCATGATGGTTAAATCCAAATATTTATCATAGGAGGAAGGCTAGATAAATCTGCAGGGAAGACGTCCTTGAAATGATCCACTATTGGAGGGAATTCCATAAGTTTCCTTCCCTAATCTCTCATGAAGAGACTCACCATTTGAGCCATTACTCTACCTAGACCATTACGCTCAGTTCTATCTCATCCATATTGAAAATCCCATTATCCCTTATGAATAGACATGTTTCCCTTGGGTGATGCAAAGGAAACACGCAAGTGATAGTAATCCACATGAGCATGATAAGGAAAAATCTACTACATAATGAGAATGATGGCAAAGTCGGTCATCTTGAGGAAAAAGAAATTCGATAGTAAACAAGAAGCACCTATATCAAGGGGAACTCCCTGAACTGGCTCACGTTTTTTATCAAACCCCCAATAGTGTGTCAATATTCATGATTCCACCAAATCATTATATCACTATGCCTAGACTTCCCATAATTACAAAAGATAATAAATAGTGTGATCCACCTATATAAAAGATGACATAAACTAAATTAGAGGCTACCAGAATAGTACCTATAACTATATATGGCCCTGGACTTTGATCCTCTGGTGTAGGTTTTACTGTGCATATTGGGCCAAAACGCAGCCATGAGATACAACATGACTGACCTAAGCAGGTCCATTGTGCTCTCACTGAACCTCTGAGGCCTAACTACAACGGCCACAATGACCACCTCACCTTGATCGGCTAATAGAAGACAAAATTATATCCTAAAAAGGAGTCATGGAATCTATACCTAAAAGTGGCATCAGTACAGACCCCCTTCTATTGGATACTGGAAAAAAAGATCAGAAGAAACGCTGGAGGTGACCCATTCTGCCGCAAGCCCGACATTTGATTAGGTTTATCATGCACTGGGAATTTTTATATCCTAAACTTCAATGCTAGTGACACATCATATAGTTGTTTATGTGTTCCCCCTGGATGGTACATCCCCTGCATGTTCCCTAGAGACAACGTTTCCTACCGCTAGATAAACCACTTCCCTACCTGGAAGATAAACCACCCTGGCTCACATTGTCATATTCCCTCAGGTTCCACTCAGTGATGAGGGCCTCATTCACTATCTCTAAAATGATGAATATCTGGAATACATTCACCTAAGATCAAATGGCATACGTTATCCCATCCTAGAAATGTTTCACAGTAGTCAACTCATCAGTGGTCAAGGTCGATGAAAAACATTGTAACTCATTGAAGTGATCTAAGTATTTCATCATTGACATGTCACCTTACCAGTGGTGCATGAACTCTTGAGAACAGTCTTCTCATAATGTACAAGGAAATAATAAGTCAAAAAGTATGTATGGAAGCCTTCCCAGACCATACCTGGATATCGACCAACCTGAATGAGGATGTCCCACCAATTCTTGGTGGAGTCATGTAACATATAGGTGGATATATTGACCCTACACTCTGGAGGCATCTCTATATGCTCAAATATGTAAAACATGGCCTCTAGCCATTATTCAGCAACGTAAGGTCCTCCATCCCCAGAGAAGGTGTAAGGATGCTTCTTCTGAAATGAATGTGTCAATTGTACCATGGTGGGGGAAGGTCGAGGATCACCTTACAATGACCGTATAAAAATAATAAAAAAACCCTCTAAAAACTGAGCATCGATGCCCAGTAGAAGATCTATAGGAGGTGCTTCAAGTTTCACTATAGGAGGTAATACAGATGGCTCAAGGTCCACCACCTCTAGAGCATGGTCGTCATCACCCTCCTGGCATATAACATGAGGATTTCGAGGCGTCATAGGTCTATAATTTCCAAGTGCACACCTTAGATAATATTTACAACACATAAGAAAAACAATAAAAGAAATAACATGTGCAAGGTCTCCCTACTCGCAAGTTACACCTCTTTTCCTACTCCTAAATCTATATCTTAGTGATAAGAAAGAGTCTTAGAAAGATCATAGGAGATACAACCTACTACCCACTACTAAGGCTAGGTCAAGTTCAAGGTCTCATAGGCACAATAGAGGTTCTGGTATATGGAGTTTCAAATACAAAATATATAGGTAAACAACCTTTACGTTGCATTTGGAATCCCCATTTAGCAGTAACCATTTTAATTTTAAAAAATAATTTATTGAATTTTTTTATTATTTATTTATATATTGATATCTCATTAGAGTTCATATTTCACAAATTTCAAATTTATAAAGGCCCGTGTTCTTTGTAAACTTCAATTTTCATGTCAATTAAATGTGACTAGACCCTTTACATCTGGTAACATGATATAATAGGCCATGTATAGTGATTTGATTAAATGAATCATCATTCTCAATTTTTATAAGTACTTTCTTCTTAAATTTCCATTGGCATTCATCAATAAAATCAACTAATGTGACATAATTGGTTAATTCAGGTTTCATCATCAATCTATATGGGAAGACACCATTTATATTAATGTAGGAACTTTAATTAATCTAATTAGGTCACTACTATAAGAAACAATTTAATACTACAAAGTATAACAAACAAATCACCACACAAACACTTGAAATTCGTGAAATCCACATAGAAAAGTAGATATGTCGTGGAATAATTCGTGAAATTTAAGTCCTAGGGTGCCTCGTATGATGCATGAATTTTATACACCCTCATATCATCGGACCAGGGTAGAAGGACCCGTAATAATAATATCAATAATAAAAATAGCACAAAACAAGTGTTTCACCCAATGGTGAAATCCATGAAACTGTAACAAGCGCAAAATGAAATAGCAATAACGTATCCTAGGTAATTTGGGTTTTGTCATGACCCACTCCCTCCAAAGTAACTATAATGAGGGGAGAGAGATAATGACCTCTGATTCCCTCCTCCGGTAGTCCCCAGGTTGATGACTAGCACCGATGGTGTAAAAATCTCATGTATGGGAGGCATTACCCTCTATAATATAAATAGGATCATGAAATAAGATGAATCATCCATAGTAAACTCCATGACATAAGACAAAAGAAATCCAAAACCATACCACATGCATGTATAAATAAAACTGATAAAAATAAAATTCACCAAAGTAAATACTCAAAAAAAATCTAAAGCAATGACACAATAACTATCTAAATATTTGAGATAGTAATGTCCAGCACGGTCCATGTAGTCCTTATAGAATCTTGAAAACTTTTTATACTCATAGGGTGAGAATATAAGTATACTCAGTAGGAAAACCAATGTCTCCCATGTACATGTGTAAGAGGAACACTAATGCACCTTTGAGAAAATAGCAGAACCAACAACACCAAAATAGGTCAATTATCTACCCCAACCTCACCAAGGAATGCTCACCAAATAATGCAAGATAATTAATATAATATAATAAGAATCACATAGATAACTTTACCCCGCACCACTTCCCTACTGGTATGCCTCTCTCACACACCGATGTTGTAAGTCCTGGAGCTCCCATATCTTCCATATACCACACCGCCCCACAAACACAGTCACAACACATCTCTCCTGAAGACACCTTGGCTCATCGCCCAACAATCACGACCACATCACATCTCACCTAAAAAAACCTAGTAAACAACACAACCACTACCATAACCTAAGTAGTAAGGTATCGTGAACATGTAGGACATCAACCTCATGCCCTCCTCCTACCATACACGACCCCCACTAGAAGCCACCCCACAAGCATGATCATATTACACCTCACCCAAAAATACATGGGCCATCGTCCCACAAGCACAATCACATTTTTCCTATAAACACCTGGGATATCACAACCAACATCTAATGCACTAACAGACCTTTGACCATCATAGCCTATGAAATACCTACCTTAACTGAAAAAGAGAGTGGGAAAGAGTGGGTACCCAGCCATTCGTCATCCTCATTGGATGTCGGGGAAAACACCCCCCATGTTACTATGCGGGTGTCGACACATAGTTCTCGATGTGGGTGGGGTGTGTATAGAAATCACAAATAATATAAAAGTATATACATATATCCACACACAAGACCAACCTATAGGTTCATAACCAATCGCCAACCAACTCACATCTTTTTCTACCACCTCTAAATTCATAAGACCAGACAACAATCCACAAGACCCATTTTACATTTCTAACTAATTTCATTTTATCATCCCATTATATTCATTATTTATCATTAACCACATTTAACCACACAACCCACCATTTAAGTATTCATTATCCATTTCCACCCCACTAACCAAACCAAACCGTGTCATTCCAATCATTATTAAACAATTATTTATTCCATCACTATCTGGGCATCTTGCACCAAACAACCACACATCACAAGTAGCTCAACATTCTCATCGTACCATTTCCCCACCACCCCACAAGCATGAAAAAACAAAAACCACCTCACCACCCCAAAGCATGACAAAACAACAACCACCTAGCCTCCCCAAATGCACGACCAAACAACCATCATCCCCACATGCCCCAACCACACATTACCACACATCACCACCCCACAAGAGTGACCACACATCATAACACATCATAATTATTTTATAGATTTAACAAGGGGATTTTATCACATTCCACTTCATTTTAGGGGTGTTATCACTCAAACCATAATCTCAAGGCAACCATTTTATTAGAAAAATTTAAGTGGATAGCTAATTTCTATATTAGGTTGATATCACAACAATAAAAAAAGAAGCAGTCACAACGCATTTCATCTAGGGAAAATAAATCCCCCGATGACCACAATTTTCAGTAGGGCATCAAGCCCATACAATCACAATATCACAATAATATCAAAGCTATAAAAGCATGTGAATCAAACCCATTTACCCTTCAATTTCAAGTATACCAATTCATTATCTTTGATTAATCGATAAAAACCATAACCCATAGATAAAAATAGTAAACCCCTCCCGCATGATACACAATAAATAGAAATGAGAGATTATATACCTTAAAGAATCTTTGTTAACTCGCTGCGCACCAAAGGGAAAAGAAAAAACGCCCACAAACCTTAACTGCACACAGGAAACTGCGGATCAACCAACATTGCACATAAATACCATAAAAACACAACCAAAACACCCAACCCAAACCAAACTGCACCATTGCAGGGAAACTCTAAAGAAAAACAAGAGGAAACTAACCAAGAGAAGAGAATGTACCAACAATTTCCAACAGTGATCCGCTAGAACCAAAGGGTTAAAGTGGAAGGAAGAGGGCCTAAAGAAATAATTAGGAAACCTATGGCTCTTCCAATATAAGAGATAAGGGAGGAGGATGAATGAAAGAAAATTAGACCTAGAAAACGATCTAAAACATGTAATTTAGTCATTTTCATATCTTGTAATACTTACACGATTTTTAAGTAAGGGGTTTCCAAAAATTTCAGAATTTTCCAAAAAACACACTGCCTTTTTCTTATTTAACCCAAAAAATATATAAATAATGTAACACCACATGAACATCCTTTACAATCTATGAAATACACTTACACAAAGGCATCGTTAAAAATTGTCATCTCTAGAGATTAAGTCTTTACCCAATGCATTGGAGAGCTATCAGGGCACACCCTTAATTTGTCTTTATCATCATGTGAGACACATATATCATCATAGAAATTTCATAAATAACACATATAGCATAGAATAAATGGGTTTCATTTCATAATTATAACCTTTTAAAAACTGCTTTTAAGACGTGATCTTTATGTCACTTTAAACCCACAGAAAAGGAAAGCGGGTCTTATATATGTAAATCCCGGAATTTAAAATAGATCATATTGATATATAGGTGAACACACCTTTAGAAGAAAGATATTTGAGTATTTACTTAATAAAATAAAATAATTTTTAGAAAAAGAGAGATACATTTTACGACGACAATTCTTCACCATAACGGCTATGTTACAGGGTTTTAGAAAACATTGAAAAGAGAGGGGACATGAGTCACCCACTCATAAATGATCCAAAAATAGTATAGGGACAGAATATAATGGATATAAGAACATGGTTATGAAATTTTAAAGACATTCCATATGAAATGAAAAACATGGAAGGAAGACAAAAATAAGATTTCTCTTATGAAAATTCGGCAACCTAACGGCGTCACATAAAGCTTCCAAAAAATGAATTGATGAGATAAAATAGGGTCTCTCATAATATGAACATAAAATATCAGTATGACAGATATAGAGATCATACCCCAATATAATAAAAACGAACTTCAAAGACTTGACATGAAAGTAGAACTTGAAAATTAGAAGGGTGAATGAATCCCTTAAAAATTTGGCAGCCTAACAGCGCCACTTAAACATTCTTAAAACGAATTGATGAGAGAAAGAGAGGGTCACTCATCATGTGAACATGAAAATGACAGTAGGATGAATATAAAATAACATCCCCAACATAAGAACATGGAACATAAAAGAAATGACATAATGAGAGAGTACTCAGAAAGAAAGAGAGAGGTAGGATCCCTTACCTTAAAACGTAACTCTTAAAACTCAAAGGTTTGGACTTTGAGGGCTTGGGGGCACATTGGGAGGACTCCTTGGGAGGTAATTATACTAGAGATTTTTTGGGGAAGAGTTGGGAGTGAAAAATAAAGGAGTAAAGGGTGGGTAGTTATAGGGAAGGTGAGGTGATACTTTAATGATTTCAAGGGACACCTCACAAGTGGTTTTCTAAAACCATGGGCTCCCCCATGGTATTTCTTATGGAGTTAGACCACATGGGGCCCCCAATACAATAATTCATCACACTTGGTCGTCCAACTCTTAAAATATTTCATGAAATCATCATGACACAGTTATGATGTCATTAAACATACTGAAACCCTAAAACTGCATTTTTACTATTCACTGAAAATTCATCTTTCTCAGAAAAATCCCAAAATTTCACCTTAACCAAATATCGATGCTCTGATTACAGATCTGAACTCCATTTTATAAAATTTTTTCTAAATATTTTTAATTTAATTTTTAAATAAATACACTATTCACAGAAAATTCATTTTTTTTTCAGAAAAATCCCCAAAAATTACAATAACATAATATCGATGCTCTGAGTTCAAAAATAAAGTCCATTTTATAAAAATAATTTTTTAAATATTTTTAATTTAATTTTTATTTAAAAAACACTATTCACTCGAAAAAAACTAATACTTGACTAATAATTTATGAAATCGTTATATACCCATTTTATTGAATCACATTACTTAATCAAGGTGTCTAATTTATATTAAAACTTTCTTTAAGTGAGATTACTAATCCATTTGGTCACATTACTAATCCTAAGCGTAAAATCACTATTCACAATTTACTATTCATCAAAAATTATGTTGATCTTATTAGACTCCAAATTCCTTACTGAACACTTTTGCAAAAGACCATTTTTTGATAATAATTACACTTCATTAATTATTTAAGGTTTACATATATATTTTAAAATATCCTTCTTTTCAAAATTCATCAATAAAATACATCCTAAAATTATCCGGACATTTGAAATTTCACAAACTTCACAAAAGAAATAAATCTCAATTTATTCATCCCAAAGGATTACACAAAGAATCTATGGTCTCGTCACATATCCCCTTATAACACCAGCATATGACCTAAGTGTAAGGGGTGCTATGTTGAGAGAATCTGAGGGAGGCTCACATAACATTTCCCTAGTAGTAATCTCCACTAACTTGAGCTTCTCTCGTAGGTGTTTCCATTCAAGCTTGACCCGCTGGAGTTGGCTTGGGCTTGGTCTAAAGTGAAGCCCTATGATGCCACCTCCTTCCCAAACTTTGATAAGTGGGCTTCATAGGGTTTGAGTCTACCGGATGAAGCTATCGACTACTCTTTATGAATTAACCATTAACATCTCTATTAAATCGTTAAGAGTAAGTTAATATACTATCCAAAAAGTTTGGGTCGTTACATTCTTCCCCCCTTAAGAAATTTCATCCCGAAATTTTATACTTGAGGCCTAGTCAAAAAGGTGAGGGTACTTTTGCTTCATTGTTTCCTCAGGCTCCCAAGCCGCTTCTTCATAGTTATGATTCCTCCATAACACTTTTACAAGGTGGGTAGTCTTGTTTCGTAGAACCTTGTCTCTATGGTGTAATATCTCCACTGGTTGATCCTCATAAGAGAGGTCATGTTCCAGTTGTACCACCTCTGGGTTCAGTACATACGAAGTATTTCATAGGGGCCAATGTACCTAGGGATGAGCTTCCCTTTCTTCCCAAATCGCATGACTCTCTTCCATGGAGAAATTCGAAGGAAGACCTTGTCGCCAACACCAAACTCCAATTCCCTTCGACGGTTGTCAGCATAGCTCTTTTGTCGACTCTGAGCATCCTTTATGTGTTGTTGGATGGAATGAACTTGTTCTGTTATCTCTTGCACAATATCAGGCCCAAGAAGCTTTCTCTCACTAGTTTCATCCCAACAAGTAGGAGTTCTATATCGCTTTCCATACAAAGCTTCATAGGGTGCCATCTGAATACTCGAATGGAAGCTGTTGTTATAGGAGAACTCAACTAATGGGAGGTGTTGATCCCATCCACCTTTAAATTCCATTTAGAATAATCTCAGCATGTCTTCGAGTGTCTGAATAGTCCTTTCAGATTGGCGATTAGTTTGAGGATGATAGGCCGTACTAAAATTCAATTCAGTATTCAGAGCATGTTGAAGACTTCTCCAGAATTTTGATGTGAATCTTGGATCACGATCAGACACGATGGATAGCGGTACCCCATGCATCCTTACCACTTCCTTTACATATAACTTGGCAAGTTGATCTAGAGATAAATCTTCCCGAATAGAGATAAAATGGGCGGTCTTGGTGAGACGGTCCATAATAACCCATATATGCTGTATCCTTTGGATGTTTTCGGGAGACTAGTTACAAAGTCCATAGTGATATTATCCCACTTCCATACTGGTATGGGTAGCGGTTGTAATACCCCATTAGGAAGTTGTCGTTCTGCCTTTACTTGTTGACACACCAGGCACCTTGTAGTGTAATCAGTATTCTCCCTCTTCATGTTATCCCAGCAATAATGATCACGAAGGTCTCTATACATTTTAGTGCTTCCTGGATGTATAGAGAAAGTAAAGCTACGAGCTTCATCCATCAGTTCTTTATTTATCTCCAGAATAGATGGAACACATAGTCTTGTACAAAATTTCAATACACCTTCTTGATCAATATTGAAATCCGGGAACTTCCCATCCTTTACAGCCTCAAACTTATCCTGTAGCAAAGGATCTTCTTTTTGAGCCTTCTTTATCTTCTCTAGTAATGAAGGTTGAGAAATCATTTGGGATAGGGTTGATGATGTATCTTCCCTTAAAATTCCCATGTCAAGTTTTACTAGATCTTTAATCAATGGATCTCCTAGGATCCTCATTGTTTTCAGAACAACATGATCTTTCCCGCTTAACGCATCTGCGACTTTGTTTGCTCTTCCAGGGTGATAATGAATTGAACAATCATAGTCTTTAATAATCTCCAACTATCTCATTTGCCTCATGTTCAATTATTTCTGCGTGAAAATATTCTTTAAACTTTTGTGGTCGGTGTATATATCACATTTCTCCCCATAAAGATAGTGCCTCCATATCTTTAGAGAAAAAACAACTGCCACTACCTCTAGATCATGTGTAGGATAATTCTGCTCATGAATCTTCAACTGTCGAGATGCATAAGCAATTACCTTGTCATTTTTCATGAGGACGCACCCAATCCCTTTCAGAGATGCATCTCTAAAAAGAATGAATCCTTCTCTGATAGAGGGTAGTTTTAACACAGGTTCAGTAACCAATCTCTTCTTCAGCTCTTGGAAACTCTCCTCGCATTCCTTTGTTCAGATGAACTTAACGCCTTTTCGAGTAAACTTGGTTAGTGGACTAGAAAGACGTGAAAAGTTTTTCACAAACCTCCTATAATATCCTACTAAACCAATGAAACTATAAATCTTAGTTACTGTTGTGCGTTGAGTCCACTCCTCCATAACCATTTTCTTTACAGGGTAAACTAAGATTCCTTCATTGGTTACGATATGTCCCAAGAAAGCCACTTGTAACCAAAACTCACACTTGCTGAACTTTCCAAGGAGCCTCTCCTTCTGCAAAGTTTTCAAAATAACCCTCAGATGATCTTCATGCTCCTCACGAATTTTTGAATATATAAAAATATCATCAATAAAAACTACCACAAAGTTATCAAGGTAGTACTTAAAGACTCTATTCATCAAATCCATGAAAATAGCAGGAGCATTAGTCAAGCCTAATGGCATAACAGTAAACTCATAATTCCCATATCTTGATCGGAAGGCATTCTTTGGAATATATTCCTTCTTCACCCTCAGTATATGATAACCAGATCGAAGGTCAATCTTGGAGAAGAATTGAGCCCCACGACGTTGGTCAAATAAATAATCAATTCTTGGAAGAGGGTATCTTTTCTTTACTGTGATCCCATTCAGTTCTCTATAATCAATGCATAACCGCATTGATCCATCCTTCTTCTTCACAAAGATAACTGGTGCTCCCCAAGGAGACACACTCGGTCAGATAAACCCCTTCTCCAACAAGTCTTGGAGTTGTTTCTTTAACTCTTCTAGCTCCACATTTTCCATTCTATACGGGGTCTTTGATATCGGATGAGATCCAGGTACGAGTTCAATGGAGAACTCTACCTCTCTTTCGGGGGGAGGTCCAGGTAACTCCTTAAGAAATACATCCATGTATTCCTGAACAATCGGAACATATTCTATTTGTATACTCCCTTTTCCTTCTTCATCATCACCGATTAACTCCATAAAGAAAGCTATAGGAGGTGCTTCTAGATAGGGATCATTTCGGGATATCTCTCCTTGGAAGATAATTGTAGGTCATTCTTTCAAGACTACTGATATTTCCTTACTTCTCCATTTGATCTTAGCATTATACTTTGAGAGCCAGTCCATCCCTAATATAACGTCGAATTCCAACATGGGAATGACTACTAGATTTGTGATGATATTGTGCTCACTAAAGTAAACACTAGAGTCTCTAAACATTGTTGATGCATGGATAATCCCACTTGGAGTCTTGACTGAAAACTCTACCTCAAGCATTTCAGGGATTGATTCTATATTCTTTGAAAACTTTGAGGAAATAAAGGAATGCATAGAACCAGAATCAAACAAAGTATTTTCTAGTTTTGAGAGGACAACAAGAGTACCTTCTACCACATCATTTGGAGCTTCAACTTTAGTTTTTGTGATAGAAAAAGCACGACCTTGCTCCCCTAGACTTTTCTGAGGTTGATGGTGATTCCCCTCCACTGCCCTTGGATTTGGACAGTGATTAGCAAAGTGCCCAAGATGTCCACACTTGATGCATTGGACTCCGGGTAGGGCCAGAACCCTCTTTCCTCTATCGTTAGTGTTGGGGAGTTGAGGCTTCACCTTACTACGACAATTCCGAGCAATATGGACACCTCTTCCACACTTGTAGCGCTTGCCACTTTCGATCAAGTAGTGCCCTGGATGCTTCTTCCCACATTTATTTCATGTGGTAAGTTGCATTTTCTTTCCACCTCTTCCCTGATCAAAAGTCTTCCCTAAACTGGGCTCCAATGATCTCTTATTTTCATTTGATTTATGAGACCACTATGTCTCACCAAACTCTAGATTGACTTTCATTCCACTCCGCACGATCTCCTCATAGCTATCGTAGTCCTGGTTGTCTAGATTGTTCCGCAGATGAGGTCTCAGTCCATCAAAAAATCTGTCAACCATCCCACTTGGATCCATGATAAAGCTAGTGGTATATCGTGAAAGTTGGGTGCAGTTCATCTCATAGCTTCCGACAGATTCATTCTACTTCTGCTTCAGCTCTAGAAACTCTTTCTCCATTCTCGTTCTCATGGAATGAGGGAAATACTTATTAAAGAATATTCCCCGGAACTCTTCCCACTCCATAGCTTCCATATCTCCTCTAGGCTTCGTGTTTTTGACCAATGACCACCACTGGTCAGCTTCTCCCTCTAGGTGGTAAACAGAAAGGGTGACTTTTTCTTGTTCCCAATAAAGGAGTACAGAAAATATCTTTTCAATGGAGCTTATCCATTGTTCTGCAACCAATGGGTTAGTAGATCCACTATATGTTGGTGGTCGTTGACGCATGAAGGACTCAATAGAGTGTTATTCCATTTGTGGTGAGATCAGGCTCTCAGCTTGATTCAAGTTATTACTCATAACTTGAGTCAGTTGGTTCATCATTCGCATGAATGTTTCCATTCTAGCTTCCACTGGAGGGTCGTCAGCACATAGTGCATTGTGGTCACCATCTGCACGGTTCCTCTTATTTCCCTTCATCTTCTAAAAGAATAAAACCTTAGTGAGAAACTTATTTCATTTATGAATCTTTTAACTAAGACTTCATGCTTAGATAATTACATTTCTCTATAATTCCTTCATAATGATTCATAAAAATCTTGTGTTTAACCAAACATATCCCCAGGGAGTGTCGTAACCAATAGTGCAGTAAGGCCCATTATCGTGCACCAGTTCTCGTTCGAGTCTAGCTCAAAGCGGTGTTTTCGGGTTTTACCCCTATGTATATCTGTGCCAGATCCACCTCTACCAGCTCGTATCCAGACAGGGATGTATTTGTTTGATAAACCACTTACTCAATACTTAAAAAAATACCAGGAAGTTTTCCTATATTTAAACTTTTCTATAGGGTTCTTCCTAAAGATTTTATATCCTAATTTCCACATATAATTAAACCATCCTTTGATACCAACTATAACATCCTTCATTTTGTAACATAAACTTTCTTTACATTACACAAAACTGAGGATCTTTAAGGTTTAGTGTCTTGGAAACCAGTAACATAATACATGAAAAAAACATAAAACATTCTTCTTAAACACTTTAAAGGATTATCCTTAAGTTCATCCTAGGTTCATTACTGCATCTCATAATCTGGGGCCATACATCAAAAGAAAGGGTGAGCAGAAGGCCCGGTTAGGTAAATAAGAGAAACATTTTACATGTGAACTTGAGATACTTCAATAAGGTCATGAGAAGAACTTTAAGGCATGTGAAAGAAATCATGAGGCATATCATAATAAAAATAACGTTTTTCATAACTTGAAGATGTGGATAAAACATTTAAAATAGACAATCATTTACATTTCACCATGGTCCATCCCAAAGGTGTTATTAAAATTACCAAGGTTATTCACCAAGGTGTCGTTAACAATGGTCATCTCTAGAGATTAAGTCTTTACCCAATGCATTGGAGGGCTGTCAGGGCGCACCATTAATTTGTATTTATCATCATGTGAGCCACATATATCATCATTAACATTTCATAAATAACCCATATATCATAGAATAAATGGGTTTCATTTCTTAACCATAACCTTTTAAAAACTGCTTTTAAGACGTGATCTTTATGTCACATTAAACCCAAGGAAAAGGAAAGCGGGTCTCATATATGTAAATCCCAGAATTTAAAATAGAACATCTTGATATATAGGTGAACACCCCTTTATAAAAAAGATATTTTATTACTCACTTAATAAAATAAAATAATTTTTAGAAAAAGAGAGAGACATTTTGAAACGAAAATTCTGCACCATAACAGCTATGTTAAAGGGTTTTAAAAAACATTGAAAAGAGTGGGGACATGGGTCACCCACTCATAAATGATCCAAAAATAGTATAGGTACAGAATATAATGGATATAATAACATGGTAATTAAATTTAAAATACATACCATATGAAATGAAAAACATGGAAGGAAGACAAAAATAAGATTTCTCTTATGAAAATTTGGCATCCTAACGGCGTCAATTAAAGCTTCCAAAAAAATGAATTGGCGATATCAAATAGGGTATCTAATTATATGAACATAAAAGATCAGTCTGATAGATATAGAGATCATACCCCAACATAATAAAAAGGAACTTGAAAGACTTGACATGAAAGTAGAACTTGAAAATTAGATGGGTGAAAGAATCCCTTAAAAATTCAGCAGCCTAACAGCGCCACTTAAACATTATTAAAACGAATTGATGAGAGAAAGAGAGGGTCTCTCATAATGTGAAAATGAAAAGGATATTAGGATGAATATAAAATAACATCCCCAACATAAGAACATGGAGCATAAAATAAATGACATAAAGAGAGAGTACTCGGAAAGAAAGAGAGAGGTAGGATCTCTTACCTTAAAACGTAACTCTTAAAACTCAAAGGTTTGGACCTTGAGGGCTTGGGGGCACCTTGGGAGGACTCCTTGGGAGGTAATGAGACCATAGAATCGTTGGGGAAGAGTTGGCAGTGAAAACTAAAGGAGTAATGGGTGGGTAGTTATAGGGAAGGTGAGGTGATACTTTAATAATTTCAAGGGACACCTCACAAGTGGTTTTCTCAAAACCATGGGCTCTCCCATGGTATTTCCCATATAGTTAGGCCACATGGGGCCCCCAATACAATAATTCATCACCTTTGGTCGGAAAACCCTTAAAATATATCATGAAATCATCATTACACAGTTATGATGTCATTAAACATACCGAAACCCTAAAACTGTATTTTTACTATTCACTGAAAATTCATCTTTCTCGGAAAAATCCAAAAATTTTACCTTAACCAAATATCAATGCTCTGATTAAAAATATGAAATCCATTTTATAAAAATAATTTTCTAAATATTTTTAATTTAATTTTTAAATAAATACACTATTCACTGAAAATTCATTTTTTCAGAAAAATCCCCAAAAATTACCATAACATAATATCGATGCTCTGAGTTCAAAAATAAAGTCCATTTTAGAAAAATAATTTTCTAAATATTTTTAATTTAATTTTTAATTAAAAAAACTATTCACCCGGAAAAAAAACTAATACTTGACTAATAATTTATGAAACCATTATTTACCCATTTTATTGAATCACATTACTTAATCAAGGTGTCTAAATTATATTAAAACTTTCTTTAAGTGAGATTACTAATCCATTTGGTCACATTACTAATCCTAAGCATAAAATCACTATTCATAATTTACTATACTTGAAAAATTAAGTTGATCTTATTAGACTCCATATTCCTTACTGAACACTTTTACAGAAGACCATTTTTTGAAAATCATTACACACCATTAATTATTTAAGGTTTACATAAATATTTTAAAATATCATTTTTTTCAAAACTCATCAATAAATTACATCCTAAAATTATTCGGACATTTTAAATTTCACAAACTTCACTAAAGGAAGAAATATCAATTTATTCATCCCAAAGGATTACACAAAGAAACTATGGTCTCGTCACATAGCCCCTTATAACACCAGCGTATGACCTAAGTGTAAGGTGTGCTATGGTGAAGAATCTAAGAGAGGCTCAGATAACATTGCCCTAGTAGTAATCTCCACTAACTTGAACTTCTCTCGTAGGCGTTTCCGTTCAAGCTTGACCCGCTGGAGTTCATCTTGGGATTGGTCCAAAGCGAAGCCCAATGATGCCACCTCCTTCCCAAGCTCTGATAAGTGTGCTTCATAAGGTTCGAGTCTACCGGATGAAGCCATCGAATCCTCTTTCTGCATTAACCATTAACATATCTATTAAATCGTTAAGAGTAAGTTAATATACTATTCAAAAAGTTTGGGTCGTTACAAAAACAGCAAATTGATCATAGAAAACCAACTCGCCCTACTCAGATGGTTAAAAAGATCGTTTATCCTAGAGAGAAGGTAACAGTTCTTGATCATCACCTGATTCAACCTTTGGTAGTCAATACACAACTTCAGACTACCATCCACATTCTTAGTGAACAACATTGGAGCACCCCATGGTGAAACATTGGGCCAGATAAAACCCTTCTATATCAGATTATCTATATGAAACCTCAGATCCCACAACTCAAAAGGTTACATCTGATAAGGATCCATAGAAATGAGAGAATCACCAGACTGTAAGTATATCCTGAATTCAACATCACGTTGATGGGATAGAGTAACAAACTCCTTAGGGAAAACATCTAGAAACTCTCCATAAACCCTAGGGATATCTATTGTCCCAATATCCACTAATTCCACTAAAAAATCATCCAAAAAGGAAAGAAGGGGATCCACACATCGACTGTTAATCTAAAAACCATTATCACCAATGAAACCCACATGCTTCTACATCCAAAAATATGACTCTATTCTAGAAGCATTCAATAATAGTGCATATGGAATAAAACCAATAAATTACAATTATAACATCATATAGATACATCAGTATAAAGAAAAGATCCCCATGGGATTGATGTGGACCCAACATCAGCCTACATCCCTCATACACATCAAACAAGCTAGTCTAGCCTCTAACTGGCATAATCAACACTAGGTTAATGGGAAGCCTCTCTACATCTAGTCATAGAGCACAAACTACAGTGGGTTCAACAAATGAGTGTGAAGATTCTGAATCAAACATGGTATAAACAAGGGTATTAAACAAACTGACCGTACCTTTGATGATCTCAGGCCCCTCTGGCACTACTGCCTCCACTACGTGAAAGTGACCACACCTAACTCCTCTTCCTCTATGATAAATAACAACTCCAAAATAACACTTTATCTGAGGTCCCTGAACATGAGGAAAATCCCAAATTCATCATCTACCTACTCCATCTCCCCTCGAAGGATCATAACCCTACCACCTCTGCTGTTGAAACAGTCTCATTGGAAACTACTGGTGAGTCTGGTGCTGAACCTGTCCACATCCACAAAAATGACCTCAATAACCACTGATGAATAGTTCTAGTGATGGCCCCAAACTTCAAATCCAAAAAAAATAGCACAAATCCCCCATTAAATTCACAGAAACCACTGTCTCTAGAATGCCGGAAAGGAAGCTACTGAGGTTAACTCTCTGGTGGTCGAAACCTGAAAGGTCTTGGAACCTGATACCTTCCACTAAAAACTATTCTCCTTGAGGAACCCTAATCATAACCCTCTCATATAAAACCTACTTGAAATTGCATCCACTCGATCACCTCTCCATTCTTATGAACCTCTAAATATGTTGGAAATGTAAAAGGAGTAACTGCATACTGGATAGAAGGACAGAGTGCCTCCTAAAGTCATCTCGCATGAGAATCCTCATCTGAAAAAATGTATGAAGAAAAATGTAGAAGTTCCATGAAGTTGATTCCAAATTACATAATGACATACTCCCCTACTAGATAGAAATAATCTTATACCTCGTCACTTACTTCATGGTTGATGAAAG